>JAPDFW010000119.1:0-169525 GCA_028826165.1 Anaeramoeba ignava
TAGCATTAATATCAAGTCCTTTTTCAACCAAATACTTGATAACTTCTAAAGATGAATTACACTGGCAAGCAATATGTGAGAGCTGTTTGATTTTGAGTTGTTTTTTCATTAATATCAATTCCTTTTTCAATCAAATATTGAATAGTTTCTATTGATGGATTGTATTGGCAAACAAAATGGAAAATTGATTCGTTTTGATTTGTTTTTTCATTAATATCCATTCCTTTTTCAACCAAATATTTGATAACTTCAAGTGAAGAATTGTATTGACAAGCAATATGTAAAGCTGTTTGATCATAATTTGTTTTAGCATTAATATCAATTCCATTTTCAACTAAATATTTAATGATTTCTAATGGAGAATTTTTTTGACACACAATATGTAAAACTGTTTGATTTTCAATAGTTTTAGAATTAATATCAATTCCTTTTTCAATTAAATATTTAATAACTTCAAGAGATGGATTGTATTGGCAAATAAGATGCAAAATTGTTTCATTCCGAGATGTTTTTTCATTAATATTCATTCCTTTTTCAATTAAATATTTAATAACTTCAAATGATGAATTATTATATTGGCAAGCAATATGTAACGCATTTTCATTCCAACTTGTTTTTGCATTAATATCAATTCCTTCATCGATCAGTAATCGAATAACTTCAATTGGATTATTGTTTTCACAAGCAATATGCAAAGCTGTTTGATCTTGTTTTGATTTTTCATTAATATCAATTCCCTTCTCAATCAAATATTCAATAACTTCAATAGAAGAATGGTTTTTACAAGCAATATGCAACAATGTATAATTTTGGTTTGCTTTGGAATTAATATCAACACCTTTTTCAATCAAATATTCAATAACTTCAATAGAAGGATTATGATGAAAAGCAATATGGAGAGCTGTTTCATTTTGATATGTCTTTGAATTAACACTTATTCCTTGCTCAACCAAATATTGAATAATTTCAAAGGATAAATTATGTTGACAAGCAGAATGCAAAGTTGTTTCATTAGAATTTGTTTTGGCATTTATATTTGCTCCTTTGGAAATCAAATATTGAATAACTTCAAGTGATGTGCTATATTGACAAGTAAAATGTAAAACTGTTTCATTTCGTGTTGTTTTGGCATTAACATCCATTCCTTTTTCAATTAAATATTTGATCACGTCAAATGAGATGTTATATAAGCACGCAAAATGTAAAGCTGTTTGATTCCGTTTTGTTCTTGCATGAATATTAATTCCTTTTTCAATCAAATATTGAATAACTTCAATTTTAGTTTTATACAAACAAGCAAAATGTAAAGCTGTTTCATTTTGATTTGTTTTTGCATTAATATCTATTCCTTTTTCAATTAAATATTCAATAACTTCTAATTCTGGTTTGTATTGGCAAGCTAAATGCAAAGCTGTTTCATTTTGAGTCATTTTTGAATTAATATCAATTCCTTTTCAATCAAATATTTAATAACTTCAAGAGATTGATTTTGATGTTGACAAGCATAATGTAAAACTGTTTCATTTTGATTCGTTTTAGCATTAATATCAACTCCTTTTGAAATCAAATATTTAATAATTTCAAGTGATGAATTGTTTTGATTTTGGCAAGCTAAATGTAAAGCTATTTGATTTTTATTTGTTTTAGCATTAATATCAACTCCTTTTTCAATTAAATATTCAATAATTTTAAGAGATGTAATATATTGGCAAGCAAAATGTAAAGCTGTTTCATTTTGATTTGTTTTAGCATTAATATCAACTCCTTTTTCAATTAAATATTGAATAATTTCAAGTGATGAATTGTTTTGATTTTGGCAAGCAAAATGTAAAACTGTTTGATTTTGATTTGTTTTAGCATTAATATCAATTCCTTTTTCAATTAAATACTGAATAACTTCAAGAGATGTAATATATTTGCAAGCAAAATGTAAAATTGTTTGATTTTGATTTGTTTTAGCATTAATATCAACTCCTTTTTCAACTAAATATTTTATAACTTCAAGAGATGAATTATTTTCACATATATAATGTAAAATTGTTTCTTGATCAATTGTTTTTGAATTAATATCAATTCCCTTTTCAACTAAATATTTAATAACTTCAAGTGATGAATTGTTTTGACAAGCATAATGTAATGGTGTTTGGTTTGTATATGATTTCTCATTGATATTAATTCCTTTTTCAACTAAATATTTAATAACTTCAAGTGAATTATTTTTACATGCATAATGTAAAACTGTTTCATTAAAATTTGTTTTAGCGTTAATATCAACACCTTTTTCAATCAGATATTTGATAACTTCAAGTGATGAATTATTTTGACAAGCTAAATGTAAAATTGTTTTATTTTCATTTGTTTTAGCATTAATATCAACATCTTTTTCAATCAAATATTTGATAACTTCAACTGAATTTTTTTGGCATGCATAATGTAAAACTGTTTCATTAAAATTTGTTTTAGAATTAATATAAACACCTTTTTCAATCAAATATTTAATAACTTCAAGTGAATTCTTTTGACAAGCTAAATGTAAAATTGTTTTATTTTCTTTTGTTTTTGAATCAATATCAACACCTTTTTCAATCAAATATTTAATAACTTCAAGTGAATTTTTGTGACATGCTAAATGTAAAATTGTTTGATTAAAGTTTGTTTTAGAATTAATATCAACACCTTTTTCAATCAAATATTTAATAACTTCAAGTGAATTCTTTTTACATGCAAAATGTAAAATTGTTTCATTATGAATTGTTTTAGCATTAATATCTATTTCTTTTTCAATTAAATACTTGATAACTTCAAGTGATGAATTCTTTTTACAAGCAAAATGTAAAATTGTTTCATTAGATTTTGTTTTTGCATTAATATCAATTCCTTTTTCAATTAAATATTGAATAACTTCAAGAGATGAATTGTTTTTGCATGCAAAATGTAAAGCTGTTTCATTATGAATTGTTTTAGAATTAATATCTATTCCTTTTTCAACTAAATATTTAATAACTTCAAGTGAATTATATTGACATGCATAATGAAATGGTGTTTTTGTTTTTTTATCTTTTGAGTTAATTGAAATTCCTTTTGAAATGAAATATTCAATAATTTCAATTTGGGATTTATTTATAATTGAAATGTGTAATAAATTTCTTTCTTTTTCATCTTTTAAATTGATATTTATTCCTTTTGAAATTAATAATTCAATTATTTCTTTGGAAACTTTTTTTTGAATTGCAAATTTAATTATTTTTTCTTTTTCTTCTTCTTCTAAAATTGATTTGATTTCTTTTAATTTGTAAATTTCTTCTTTTTCAATTATTTCATAAATGTTTTCATTATTATTATTCATTTTAAAAATGAAAAAAAATGAAAAAAAATGAAAAAAATAATTTTGATTTTTTTTATTCTTTCAAAAATTATTCTTTTTAAATATTCTTTTTAAATATTATTTTTAAATATTCTTTTTAAATATCCTTTTTAAATATTCTTTTTAAATATTCTTTCTTTTTAATTAAATTGTGAATTTAAATTTAATTGATAATAATCTTTTAATTCTTCAAATTCTTCATTATTAATATTTTCTTTTTCATTTTCTTTTTAAATATTTCTTTTTAAATACTCTTTTTAAATATCCTTTTTAAATATTTTTTTAATTATTCTTTTCTTTTTAATTTTTAAATATTGAATTCTTTTTAAAAATTTAAATATTATTTTTAAATATTCTTTTTAATTATTCTTTCAAATTTAAATTTGAATTAAAATTTAATTTTAAATCTTTTAATTTTTAAATATTCTTTCTTTTTAAATATTATTTTTAAATATTCTTTCTTTTTAAATATTATTTTTAAATATCCTTTTTAAATTTTCTTTTTAAATATTCTTTTTAAATATTCTTTTTAAATATTATTTTTAAATATTATTTTTAAATATTCTTTTAAATTATTCTTTTATTTTAATTAAATTGTGAATTTAAATTTAATTGATAATAATCTTTTAATTCTTCAAATTCTTCATTATTAATATTTTCTTTTTCTTTTTCTTTTTCAAATTCATCATGATAAAGAAAATAAATAAATTGTTGAATTGTTTTAAATGATTTTCTTGAATAATCATGAACTTGATTTGATGAATCATTAACACTTAAAAACATTCCTTTAAATAATTCACTTCTTAATATTAATATTAATTTATCAACTTTAATTTCTTTTTCTTCAACAATTATTGTAAAATCTTTTGTTTCATTTTGTTGATATAATTTTGATAAATCTTTGATTATTCCTTTTCTTCTTTTTTTACTTTCAATCCAATTTGAATTAATTCCAATTTCTTCAAAAAATTGTTTAATTTTTGTTTCATTTTCTTCAATTTCTTTTAATACTCTTGTTTCTTCTTGATAAATTCTCATTCCCCAAAAACTTATTCTTCGATTTTGATTTTGATTAATTTGATTTTGATTAAATTGATAATTTAATTTTTCAATAATTTGTTTAAAATTAGGAAATCCAGTATAAATAAAATTAAGAATATTTTCAACTTCTTCTTTGGTTTTTTGAAAACAATTATCAATAAATTTTTGTAAAATTGAATTATCATTATCAAATCTTGTTAATAAAATTAATTTATGAACTTTAAATTTAAATGAATCATTTGTTCTAATTTCAAAATCTGAAAAATTATCATTTGAATTTAATAAATTGTTTAAATCTTGATTAATTGAATAAATTTTTAAAAATGAATCAATAAATTCTTTTTTAATTTCATCTTTTTGTAAATCATAAATATCAACTTCATTTTTTAATAAAATTTCAATTAATTTTATATTTTCATTTTTGATTGCTAATGAAAGTGGAGTTTGATTAAAATTTGTTTTTGTGTTAACATCAACTCCTTTGGAAATCAAATATTCAAAAACTTCAAAAGATGAATTATAGTAACAAGCAATATAAAAGGGTGTTTCATTTGAATTTGTTTTTGCATTAATATCAGCTCCTTTTTCAACTAAATATTTAATAACTTCAAATACATTATTGTAATGACAAGCAATATGTAAAACTGTTTGATTTTCATTTGTTTTAGTGTTGATGTCAGCTCCTTTTTCAACTAAATATTTAATAGTTTCAAATGATGGAATATAATATTGACAAAGTGTATGTAAAGCTGTTTTATTTTGATTAGTTATTGCATTAATATCAATTCCTTTTTCAACTAAATATTGAATAATTTCAAGAGATGGTTTATATTGACAAAGTAAATGTAAAGCTGTTTGATTTCGATCTGATTTTGCATTAATATCAATTCCTGTTTCAATTAAATATTTAATAACTTCAAAAGATGGATTATATTGACAAGTAATATGTAAAGCTGTTTGATTTTGACTTGTTTTGGCATTAATATCAATTCCTTTTTCAACCAAGTATTGAATAATTTCTATTTGAGTATTTTTTTCACAAATAATATGTAAAGCTGTCTTGTTTTGAACTGTTTTAGCATTAATATCAATTCCTTTTTCAATTAAGTATTTAATAACTTCAAGAGGTTTATCTTTCATACAAACAAAATGTAAAGCTGTCTGATTTTGATTTGTTTTAGCATTAATATCAATTCCTTTTTCAACTAAATATTTAATAACTTCAAGAGATAAATTATTTTGACAAGCTAAATGTAGACATGTTTTTTTTTGGTTTGTTTTAATATTAATATTAATTCCTCTTGAAATCAAATATTTAATAGTTTCAAAAGATGAAATGAATTGACAAGCGAAATGTAAAGCTGTTTCGCCATGACTTGTTTTAGCATGAATATTCGTTCCTTTTTCAACTAGATATCTGATAACTTCAAGTATATTGTTATGTTGGCAAGCAATATGTAAAGCTGTTTCATTTTTTTTTGTTCTACCATTAATATTAATTCCTTTTTCAACCAAATATTTAATAACTTCTATTTTTTGTTTATATTCGCAAGCAACATGTAAAACTGTTTCGTTTTGATTTGTTTTTGCATTAATATCAATTCCTTTTTCAATTAAATATTGAATAACTTCAAGAGATGGAATATATTTGCAAGCGAAATGTAAAGCTGTTTCATCATAATTTGTTTTAGCATTAATATCAATTCCATTTTCAACTAAATATTTAATAACTTCAAGAGATGGAATATATTTGCAAGCTAAATGTAAAGCTGTTTCATCATAATTTGTTTTAACATTAATATCAATTCCATTTTCAACTAAATATTTAATAACTTCAAGAGATTGATGTTGATGTTGACAAGCATAATGTAAAACTGTTTCATTTTGATTTGTTTTAGAATTAATATCAACTCCTTTTTCAATTAAATATTTGATAACTTCAAGTGAATCCTTTTGACAAGCTAAATGTAAAGCTGTTTCATTTTGATTTGTTTTTGAATTAATATCAACTCCTTTCTCAATTAGATATTTGATAACTTCAAGTGAATTCTTTTGACATGCTAAATGCAAAGCTGTTTTCCTTTGATTTGTTTTTGAATTGATATCAGCACCTTTCTCAATTAGATATTTAATAACTTCATGTGAATTCTTTTTACAAGCTAAATGTAAAGCTGTTTTCCTTTGATTTGTTTTTGAATTGATATCAACTCCTTTCTCAACTAAGTATTTAATAATTTCAAGTGGTGAATTATTTCGACAAGATAAATGTAAAGTTGTTTGATCATGAATTGTTTTGGAATTAATATCGACTCCTTCTTCAATCAGATATTTGATAACTTCAAGTGAATTATATTGGCAAGCATAATGTAAAATTGTTTGCTTTTGATTTGTTTTTGCATTAATATCAACACCTTTTTCAATCAAATATTTGATAACTTCAAGTGAATTATATTGACAAGCTATATGTAAAGCTGTTTGATTTTGAATTGTTTTCGCATTAATATCTATTCCTTTCTCAATTAAATATTTGATAACTTCAAGTGAATTTTTGTGACAAGCTAAATGTAAAACTGTTTTATTTTCATTTGTTTTTGTGTTAATATCAACTCCTTTTTCAATCAAATATTTAATAACTTTAAGTGAATTTTTTTGACATGCAAAATGTAAAATTGTTTCATTTTCATTTGTTTTAGCATTAATATCAACACCTTTCTCAATCAAATATTTGATAACTTCAAGTGAATTATATTGACATGCATAATGTAAAACTGTTTCATTTTCATTTGTTTTAGAATTAATATCTATTCCTTTTTCAACTAAATATTTAATAACTTTAAGTGAATTCTTTTGACATGCATAATGTAAAACTGTTTCATTTTCATTTGTTTTAGAATTAATATCTATTCCTTTTTCAATCAAATATTTAATAACTTCAAGAGATGAATTGTTTTTACAAGCATAATGTAAAATTGTTTTATTTTCTTTTGTTTTTGCATTAATATCAATTCCTTTTTCAATCAGATATTTAATAACTTCAACTGAATTATATTGACATGCATAATGAAATGGTGTTTTTGTTTTTTTATCTTTTGAGTTAATTGAAATTCCTTTTGAAATGAAGTATTCAATAATTTCAATTTGGGATTTATTTATAATTGAAATGTGTAATAAATTTCTTTCTTTTTTATCTTTTAAATTGATACTTATTCCTTTTGAAATTAATAATTCAATTATTTCTTTGGAAACTTTTTTTTGAATTGCAAATTTAATTATTTTTTCTTTCTTCTTCTTCTAAAATTGATTTGATTTCTTTTAATTTGTAAATTTCTTCTTTTTCAATTATTTCATAAATATTTTCATTATTATTATTCATTTTAAAAATGATAAAAAAATGAAAAAAAATGAAAAAAATAATTTTGATTTTTTTTATTCTTTCAAAAAAAAAAAAACAAATTTAAATTTTAAACTTTAAAGATCAAATTTTTCATCTCCATTTGATTGTTCATCTGGAGAATTTGAAATAAAATCTTCATCTAAATCATCTTGTAGATCACTAAAATAAGTTGAAATTATTTCTTGAGATTTTTTTGAAATTTCTTCATTTGGATGTTTTAGAAGATTTTCAATAAGTGGAAGAGCTCCTCCTTCTTCAATAGTATCTGCATAAGGATTTTGCTCATCCATTGAATTTTTTCCAATTTCAAGAATTGACTGTAAAGCTTCTAAACTAATCATAAGAATTTCTTTGTCTGTGTTTGTTAATAAATCACAGATAGGATTAATTGCTCCTTGATCAACAATATATCTAAAAAATAAAATTAAATTAAAATAAATTGATTAATTTTTTTTGAACTAGCAAAAAAAAAATTTGAACTAGCAAAAAAATTGTTTTGAGAACAAACCGAATCTGGTCAGGATTTGCTCCTGTAATTGCATTTGAGACTGCCCATGATGCTTCTTTTTTTACTTCAAAAACATCTGTAGAAAGAATTGTGATTAAACGTTGAATTAAATCAGGAATTTCAAGAACTTTTTGGATTTGGAGTTCTGTTCCAGCAGTGATATTGGATATTATCCAACAAACTTCTTTGCGAAGAGAAACTCGAGAATGTTTTAAAAGATTGACCAATGTAGGAAGTGGATTATAACTCAATACATCATCTGTTTGTTCGTCTTTTCCAGTTACAACATTTCCAAGAAGTCTTAAAACTGGAGTGAGTAATTTAAGATTATTAGTTCTAAATTTTGATAAGAAATTGAGAGGAAAAAAAAAATTTTTTTTTTTGAACCAAATTGAGTTTGACATTCTTTTTTTTTTTGAAAATAATATTAGTTTTAATTTTACGTTAAAAGTTCCATAACACGAGGTAAAATTCCAGCTTGAACACAAAATTCAATTTCATCATCATCACCATTTGTCATATAAGCCAAAGCCCAAGAAGAATCAATAACAGTTTCGATTTCATCAAGATTTATGAGTTTTTCGAGATAAGGAAGAGCTTTTGCAATCTAAAATGTAAATAAATATTATTTATATTTATATTTATATTTATATTTATATTTATATTTATATTTATATTTATAATTATATTTATATTTATATTTATATTTATATTTATATTTATATTTATATTTATATTTATATTTATATTTATATTTATATTTATATTTATATTTATATTTATATTTATATTTATATTTATATTTTAATTATATTTATATTTATATTTATATTTATTTATATTTATATTTATATTTATATTTATATTTATATTTATATTTATATTTATATTTATATTTATATTTATATTTATATTTATATTTTATATTTATATTTATATTTATATTTATATTTATATTTATATTTATATTTATATTTATATTTATATTTATATTTATATTTGATTTATATTTATAATTATATTTATATTTATATTTATATTTATATTTATATTTATATTTATATTTATATTTATATTTATATTTATATTTATATTTATATTTATATTTATATTTATATTTATATTTATATTTATATTTATATTTATATTTATATTTATATTTATATTTATATATTTATAGATTTAGATTTATAATTATATTTATATTTATATTTATATTTATAATTATATTCAATTTATATTTATATTTATATTTATATTTATATTTATATACTAATGGAAATGTTGGTTTGGGTTTTCCTCGAATTAAATTGGAAATTGCCCAAGCTGAATTTTGAATTATTCCTGGATTAGATGTTTGATCTAAAATATTCAAAATTTTTTCTAAAGTTCCAAGTTGTAAAAGTTCATCACGATATTCAATTCGATCTCCTGCAATATTTCCAATTGCCCAAATTGACTTTTTTTTTGTTTAAAAAAAAAAAAGATAAAAATTTCCCAATAAAATTATTAAAGATTGTTTTGTTTTTCCATCTTAAAATTCAATCCAAAAAAAAAATACTTGTTCTTGAACATTTTCATCTTGAAAAGAAAGTAAATTTGCAAATATTGTTATTGCATTTGCTTGAACAACAATTTGTGTTTGTTCTTTTGTTCCTGAAGCTATATTTGTTAAAATCCAAGCTGCTTCAAACTATTATCATTTTAATTTTCATTATAATTTTAATATTAATTTTAATTTTAATTTTAATTTTAATTTCAATTTTGATTTTAATTTTAATTTTGATTTTAATTTTAATTTAAATTTTAATTTTAATTTTAATTTAAATTTTAATTTTAATTTTAATTTTAATTTTAAATTTAATTTTAATTTTTTAAATTTTAATTTTAATCCAAAAATATTTTGTTTTTAAATTACATTTTAATTTTAATTTTAAAATTTAAATTTTAATTTTGATTTTTAATTTTAATTTTTAATTATAATTTCAATTTTAATTTAATTTCAATTTTAATTTTGAATTTTATTTTTAATTTTAAATTTTGATTTCAATTTTAATTTAAATTTTAAATTTTAATTTTGATTTTAATTTTAATTTTAATTTTAATTTTAATTTTAATTTTAATTTTAATTTTAATTTGATTTTAATTTTAATTTTAATTTTAATTTTAATTTCAATTTTAATTTTAATTTTAATTTTAATTTTAATTTTGATTTTAATTTTAATTTTTAAATTTTGATTTCAATTTTAATTTAAATTTTAAATTTAATTTTGATTTTAATTTTAATTATAATTTTAATTTTAATTTTAATTTTAATTATAATTTTAATTTTGATTTTGATTTTAATTTTAATTTTGATTTTAATTTTAATTTTAATTTTAATTTTAATTTTAATTTTAATTTTAATTTTGATTATAATTTTAATTTCAATTTTAATTTTAATTTTAATTTTAATTTTAATTTTGATTATAATTTAAATTTTAATTTTAATTTTAATTTTAATTTTGATTTTGATTTTGATTTTAAATTTTAATTTTAATTTTAATTTCAAATAAAAAAGGAAAAAAAATACAATAATTTTGGGATCTTTTGAATTTAAAAGTAAATTAGCTAAAACTGGAGTAATTCCAGTATCAACAATTTCTTTAATTGGTGGTTGAATTTCAACAGAAATTATTTTCCTAATTTTAACAAGAGCAAATTTCAAATCTTCTAAATTATCACCCATTATTGCATCAATATAATTTTGAAGATATTGCATCTTATAAATTAAAAGAGAAAAAAAAATAAAACAAAAAAAAAATATTTTGAATTATAATAATAGTTTCCAAAATGAATATCAATGAATCGAAATATTTATAAAATACATGTTCGCGAAGAAATTCAAGATCATCAATATCTTCATCAGAATCACTACTTTCATTTGAATATTGAATATTTGTGAATCTTTTCTTCATTAATTGTTCTTCTCTCTTTGTTTTGCTGATTTGAATTGCTTGTTGAAGACGCTTGTTTCTTGTTTCATTGAAATCAAATTTTTTTTTGTATTGACTGTGTCTTTTTGCTAATCTTTCACGAAAACTCATTATTTTTATTTTTTTTTACACACAGAAAAAAAAAATTTATAAGAAAAAAAATGATTTTTAATTCTTGTTAAAAAAAATTGTGTTTTTTTTTCCTTTTCTTTTTCAAACAAATTTTAAATCAAATTGAATCAAATTAAATCATTAAATTAAATCAAATTAATTTAAATCAAATCAAATCAAAATCAAATCAAATTAAATTAAATTAAATTAAATCAAATTAAATAAAATCAAATTAATTTAAATCAAATTAAATTATTAAATCCAATTAAATAAAATCAAATTAAATCAAATTAAACTAAATTAAATTAAATTAAATTAAATTAAATTAAATCAAATTAAATCAAATTAAATCAAATTAAATTAAATTAAATCAAATTAAATTATTAAATTAAATCAAATTAAATTAAATTAAATTAAATCAAATTAAATTAAATCAAATTAAATCAAATTAAATTAAATTAAATTAAATTAAATTAAATTAAATTAAATTAAATCAAATTAAATTAAATTAAATCAAAATAAATTAAATTAAATTAAATTAAATTAAATTAAATTAAAAATTAAATTAAATTAAATTAAATTAAATTAAATTAAATTAAATTAAATTAAATTAAATTAAATTAAATTAAATTAAATTAAATTAAATTAAATTAAATTAAATCAAATTAAATTAAATTAAATCAAATTAAATTAAATTAAATCAAATTAAATTAAATCAAATCAAATCAAATTAAATCAAATTAAATTAAATTAAATTAAATTAAATCAAATTAAATTAAATTAAATCAAATTAAATAAAATTAAATTAAATTAAATTAAAATTAAATTAAATTAAATTAAATCAAATCAAATTAAATTAAATCAAATTAAATTAAATTAAATTAAATTAAATTAAATTAAATTAAATCAAATTAAATTAAATCTAAATCAAATTAAATTAAATTAAATTAAATCAAATTAAATTAAATCAAATTAAATTAAATTAAATCAAATTAAATTAAATTAAATTAAATTAAATCAAATTAAATTAAATCAAATTAAATCAAATTAAATTAAATTAAATTAAATTAAATCCAAATCAAATCAAATTAAATTAAATTAAATCAAATTAAATTAAATTAAATCAAATTAAATTAAATTAAATTAAATTAAATTAAATTAAATTAAATTAAATTAAAATTAAATTAAATTAAATTAAATTAAATCAAATTAAATTAAATTAAATTAAATCAAATTAAATTAAATTAAATCAAATCAAATTAAATTAAATCAAATTAAATTAAATTAAATCAAATTAAATCAAATCAAATTAAATCAAATCAAATCAAATCAAATTAAATTAAATTAAATTAAAATGTTTAAATAAATTTGTAAAAAAAATTGCTGGAAATGTTTAATTAAAAAATTATAGAAAAAAATCAAAATCAAAATCTTTCCCAAACACCAGAACACAAATCTCTTGCTTTTTTCATAACATCAGCTTCATCAAAAGTTAAAATCTTTCTATTCTTCATAATAACCTTTCCATGGACAACGGAAGTTGAGATATCAGCACCAGCCATACCGAATACGAAGTGCCAAGGGAAGTTACCAGAATTAATAGGAGTAGGAGGATCATAATCCGAAATAACGAAGTCAGCAAAGGCGCCAACTTGCAGA
The DNA here is from genome assembly GCA_028826165.1 of Anaeramoeba ignava. NCBI lineage: Eukaryota > Anaeramoebidae > Anaeramoeba > Anaeramoeba ignava. The sequence continues at coordinate 13,053 of JAPDFW010000119.1, forward strand.
ACGCCAACGGGAGCAGAAAAGAATTTTGAAGCAATTGCAGAATTGTTCTGAAACAAAAGCTGCATGACTTCTGCGCCCATAACGCGGGGATCACTGTGGTGGTGTTTGTGTATAAAATAGGTTGATTTTGCTTCTTGGAACATATCATAAGTAATTCCATCAGTTCCAAGTCCAACAAGCAAATTGTGGGAAAGAAACCCCATAACGTCAGAAACCCCTCCAACGCCATTATTCATATTAGATTCGGGATTGTGCAAAATATTAACGCCTCTTTCGGAAAGAAGCTTTATTTCGTCAGAATCAACAAAAACACAATGACCAGCCAAAGTGTTTTTATTCAAGATCCCAAACGAATCAAGACGCTGAACAGTGCGCTTGCCGCACAACGCCAGACTCTCCTTAGCATCAGTCCCATCTTCTGCAATATGGATATGGAATCCCGTCTTCTCCAAAACTTCCTTTGGCAATTTTTCCATTTCACTTTTGCATTTCTTCAACGTTGCATCCGACAGTGTAAACGCGGCATGAAGTCCAAAAGCAGCTGCTGTGTACGGATCCGGATCCTCCATATATGTCTTCTTGATGAATCTAATATTCTCAGCAATCCCTTCATCCGCTCCTTTTTCACCATTGCGATCAGTTACTTCATAACAAAGACATGATCGAATTCCACTTTTTTTAACGGCTTTTTGGATCACGTCAAGTGAACCGTTTATGAAATTTGGTGACGCGTGGTGGTCAATAATAGTTGTAGTCCCTGCTTTGATAGCTTGGATTATGCACACCATCGCACTGCTTTCTGTTGAGTCGCTGTCTAACGCCTTGTCAAGTCGCCACCACAATTTCTCAAGAACTTCCACAAAGTTTTTTGGTGGTTCGTCGGTTTTAAGTCCCATCCCCCGTGAATACATCCCATAGAAATGCCCGTGTCCGCAAATCAAGCCGGGCAGCACTAGCTTGTTCTCTGCATCAATTACTTCTGTTGATTCTGTTTTGTATTTCTCTTCTAATTTTTTTGTTTCATCAATTTCTTTGATTATTCCGTTTTCTATGTATAATCCATGTTGTGGTTTTAGTTCTTTTCCTGTAAATAATAATGCATTAAGAAGTAAAGTCATATTTTTTTGTTTTGAATAAATGAAAAAAATGAAAAAATCAAAAATCAAAAAAAATTTTTTTTTTCCAATTTTTTAATTAACTTTTAATATAAATTTGTTTTAAAATTAATTACAAATTATATTTTATTAATATTTTATTTTAATTTATAAATAATTTATTAATTCAATTTTAATATAAATTTAATTAAATTTTTTATTTATTTTTTTTCCAATTTTTTAATTAAGTTTTAATATAAATTTATATTAGAATTAATTATAAATTATATTTTATTAATATTTTATTTTAATTTATAAATAATTTATTAATTCAATTTTAATATAAAATTTAATTAAATTTTTTATTTATTTTTTTTCAATTTTTTAATTAACTTTTTAATATAAATTATATTTTAGAATTAATTATAAATTATATTTTATTAATATTTTATTTTAATTTATAAATAATTTATTAATTCAATTTTAATATAAAATTAATTAAATTTTTTATTTATTTTTTTCCAATTTTTTAATTAAGTTTTTAATATAAATTTATATTTTAGAATTAATTATAAATTATATTTTATTAATATTTTATTTTAATTTATAAATAATTTATTAATTCAATTTTAATATAAAATTAATTAAATTTTTTATTTATTTTTTTCAATTTTTTTAATTAACTTTTAATATAAATTTATTTTAGAATTAATTATAAATTATATTTTATTAATATTTTATTTTAATTTATAAATAATTTATTAATTCAATTTTAATATAAAATTAATTAAATTTTTTATTTATTTTTTTTCAATTTTTTAATTAACTTTTAATATAAATTTATTTTAGAATTAATTACAAATTATATTTTTATTAATATTTTATTTTAATTTATAAATAATTTATTAATTCAATTTTAATATAAAATTAATTAAATTTTTTATTTATTTTTTTTCCAATTTTTTAATTAACTTTTAATATAAATTTATATTTTAGAATTAATTATAAATTATATTTTTATTAATATTTTATTTTAATTTATAAATAATTTATTAATTCAATTTTAATATAAAATTAATTAAATTTTTTATTTATTTTTTTCCAATTTTTTAATTAACTTTTAATATAAATTTATATTAGAATTAATTATAAATTACATTTTATTAATATTTTATTTTAATTTATAAATAATTTATTAATTCAATTTTAATTAAAATTTAATTAAATTTTTTATTTATTTTTTTCAATTTTTTAATTAATTTTTAATATAAATTTATTTTCAAATTAATTATAAATTATATTTTATTAATATTTTATTTTAATTTATAAATAATTTATTAATTCAATTTTTAATATAAATTTAATTAAATTTTTTATTTATTTTTTTTCAATTTTTTAATTAATTTTTAATATAAATTTGTTTTCAAATTAATTATAAATTATATTTTATTAATATTTTATTTTAATTTATAAATAATTTATTAATTCAATTTTAATATAAAATTAATTAAATTTTTTATTTATTTTTTTTCAATTTTTTAATTAACTTTTAATATAAATTTATTTTTAGAATTAATTATAAATTACATTTTATTAATATTTTATTTTTAATTTATAAATAATTTATTAATTCAATTTTAATTAAAATTTAATTAAATTTTTTATTTATTTTTTTTCAATTTTTTAATTAATTTTTAATATAAATTTATTTTAGAATTAATTATAAATTATATTTTATTAATATTTTATTTTAATTTATAAATAATTTATTAATTCAATTTTAATATAAAATTAATTAAATTTTTTATTTATTTTTTTTCCAATTTTTTAATTAACTTTTAATATAAATTTATTTTTAGAATTAATTACAAATTATATTTTATTAATATTTTATTTTAATTTATAAATAATTTATTAATTCAATTTTAATATAAAATTAATTAAATTTTTTATTTATTTTTTTTTCCAATTTTTTAATTAACTTTTAATATAAATTATATTTTAGAATTAATTATAAATTATATTTTATTAATATTTTATTTTAATTTATAAATAATTTATTAATTCAATTTTAATATAAAATTAATTAAATTTTTTATTTATTTTTTCCCAATTTTTTAATTAACTTTTAATATAAATTTATTTTAGAATTAATTATAAATTATATTTTATTAATATTTTATTTTAATTTATAAATAATTTATTAATTCAATTTTAATATAAAATTAATTAAATTTTTTATTTGTTTTTTTTCCCAATTTTTTAATTAACTTTTAATATAAATTTGTATTCAATTCTTGTTTTTAATTGATGATAAAATGCAAAGTGTCAAATTTTATAAATGAATTTTTTTACATTTATTTTTGAACCAATTAACTTTTTTTTGATCAATTTTTTTGCTTTTTTGTTTTAAAAAATAAAAGAATTTAAATTAAATTTATTTTTCATTTTCTTTTATTTCAAAAAAGAAAAAATGAGCGAAAAGAAAGAAGAAACGGTTTTTAAAAAATATTTGTAAATTTATTTAAAAAGCAATTTATTTTGTTCTTCTCATTTCAAACTTTGAGTTTTATTTTGAAAATAATTTTTTGTGTTTTTTTCACCATTTTTGTTATTAAATTCAATTCTTAAATTACCAAAAAAAAAAATAAAAAAATAAACTTGTTTCCTTTTTAGTTATTATGAAAAAGAAAAAGATATTAACAAAACAAGAGTAAAGTTTAATTTTGGATTGTTACCAACATTCAATTTGAAAACACTTTTTATTATCCTTGTTCTTGGTTTTATGATTCATTCTTTTAAATTAGAAATATTTTTATCTCATTTTCTTGATCTTTTTAATAAAATTATTTTTTCAGAATACAGAAAGTTTTTCATTATTAATATTCTAATAATTGTTGGATTCTTCTTTTATTACTTGAAAAAAAACAAACCAGGTATATAATTTTAAATCCAATATCAAATCCAATTTTAAATATAATATCAAACCCAATTTTAAATATAATATTAAATATAATATTAAATACAATTTTAAATATAATTTTAAATACAATATTAAATATAATATTAAATATAATATTAAATACAATATTAAATATAATATTAAATATAATATTAAATATAATATTAAATATAATATTAAATCCAATTTTGTTTTAGTTTATATTGTTGATTTTACAGTATGGAGAGGAGAAAAAGGAATGGAAACACCAACTAATGAATTTGCTGAAAGATCAAGAAAATTAAATATTTATAAAGAAGATACTCTCAATTTTTTTGAAAGGATTTTAACTAGAGCAGGATTATCAGAAAAAACTTATATGTCAAAAGGAATCAAACAATTTCCATTTGATACATCTTATCAAGCAGCTAGAGATGAATTAGAACAAGTTTTCACTAGTTGTATTGATGAACTTTTTGAAACAACAGGAATCAAACCAAGTCAAATTGATTTTTTAGTTTGTAATTGTTCTTTGTTTAATCCAACTCCTTCTATTTGTGCAACTATTATTAATCATTATAAAATGAAAGAAAGTATTTTAAGTTTTAATTTAGCTGGAATGGGTTGTAGTGCTGGTTTACTTGCTGTTAAATTAGGTTCTGAATTATTACAAAATCGTCCTAATTCTTATTGTTTAATTTTTAGTACTGAAAATGTTACAAAGAATTGGTATTTTGGAAATGAAAGAGTATGTTTCCAAAAAAATATTACTTTAAAATCAAAATTAAAATTAAAATCAAAATTCAAAATTAAAATTAAAATTAAAATCAAAATTAAAATCAAAATCCAAAATTAAAATTAAAATTAAAATCAAAATTAAAATTAAAATTAAAATCAAAATCCAAAATTAAAATTAAAATTAAAATCAAAATCAAAATCAAAATTAAAATTAAAATTAAAATTAAAATCAAAATCAAAATTAAAATTCAAAATCAAAATTAAAAAAAGAGTATGATCATCCAAAATGCTTTGTTTAGAGTAGGAGGAGCTGCAATTCTTTTAACAAACAAAAAATTTGGAGTTTCACATAAATATGAATTAGATACAATTGTAACAACTCATCATGGAAAAGATGATCAAGCCTTTAAATCAGTTTATCATATGGATGATTCACAAGGAAACACAGGAGTATTTCTTTCAAGAGATTTAATGAAAGTTGTTTCAAAAGCACTTCGTTCAAATATGACTTCTTTAGGTTCAAAAATTCTTCCAATTTCAGAAATCACAAAATATTTAATTAATTTTGCACTTAGAAAATTTTTGAAAAGAAAAATTGAACCATATCAACCAAATTTTAAGAAAGTAATTCAACATTTTTGTATTCATGCAGGAGGAAGAGGAATACTTGATGGAATTGAAAAAGATCTTAAACTTAATGAATATCAAATGGAACCATCAAGAGCATCATTATATCGATATGGAAATACAAGTAGTGCATCAATTTGGTATGAATTTGCATTTATTGAAGGAAGAGGAAATATGAAATATGGAGATAAAATATGGCAAATTGCATTAGGAAGTGGATTTAAAGTTAATTCAGCTGTTTGGAAAAGTTTAATTTCAATTCCAAAAACAAATGTTAAACCAACTTTTCCTGAAGATGAAATTGAAGATGAAATTAAAGATAATCAAAATTAAAATTAAAATCAAATTAAAATTAAAATCAAAATGAAAATTAAATCCAAAATTAAAATCAAAATTAAAATTAAAATCAAAATTAAAATTAAAATTAAAATCAAAATCAAAATTAAATCAAAATCAAAATTAAAATTAAAATTAAAATCAAAATTAAAATTAAAATCAAAATTAAAATTAAAATTAAAATCAAAATTAAAATTAAAATTAAAATCAAAATTAAAATCAAAATTAAAATCAAAATTAAAATTAAAATTAAATCCAAAATTAAATCCAAAATCAAAATCAAAATTATAATTAAAATTAAAATCAAAAATCAAAATTAAAATTAAAATCAAAATTAAAATCAAAATTAAAATTAAAATTAAAATTAAAATTAAAATCAAAAATCAAAATTAAAATCAAAATTAAAATTAAAATTAAAATTATAATCAATATTAAAATTAAAATTATAATCAAAATTAAAATCAAAATTAAAATTAAAATTAAAATCAAAATTAAAATTAAAATCAAAAATCAAAATTAATATTAAAATTAAAATTAAATCCAAAATCAAAATTAAAATTAAAATTAAAATCAAAAATCAAAATTAAAATTAAAATCAAAATTAAAATCAAAAATCAAAATCAAAATTAAAATTAAAATTAAATCCAAAATCAAAATCAAAATTAAAATTAAAATTAAAATTAAAATCAAATTCAAAATTAAAATTATAATCAAAATCAAAATCAAAATTAAAATTAAAATCAAAATCAAAATCAAAAATTAAAATTAAAATCAAAATTAAAATTAAAATTAAAATTAAAATCAAAATTAAAATTAAAATTAAAATTAAAATTAAAATTAAAATCAAAATTAAAATCAAAATTAAAATCAAAAATCAAAATTAAAATTAAATCCAAAATTAAAATTAAAATCAAAAATCAAAATTAAAATCAAAATTAAAATTAAAATCAAAATCAAAAATTAAAATTAAAATCAAAATCAAAATTAAAATTAAAATCAAAATTAAAATCAAAATCAAAATCATAATCAAAATCAAAATTAAAATTAAATCCAAAATTAAAATTAAAATTAAAATCAAAATTATAATCAAAAATTTTTTTTTTGATTTTTATTTTTCATTTTTTTCAAATCCTTTTTGAAAAGAGAAAAAAAAACTAAAAATTAATAAAACAAAATTTCTAAACAAATTCCAAATTTAAAAAAAATGAGTGAAAAAAAGGAAGATTTTGTTCCAAAGAAATATTTGTATGAAACAATAAATTAATCAAATTTTTAAAAAAACAAAAAAAAAATAAAAATTAAACTTGTTTTTATTTTAGTTATTATGAAAAAGAAAAAGATATTAACAAAACAAGAGTAAAGTTTAATTTTGGATTTTTGCCATCATTCAATTTGAAAACACTTTTTATTATCCTTGTTCTTGGTTTTATGATTCATTCATTCCAAAAAATAATATCTTTCTCTTATCTTCTTGATCTTTTTAATAAAATTATTTTTTCACAACATCGAAAATTATTGATTATAAATTTTTTGATTATTTTTGCGTTTTTAGTTTATTATTTTAAAAAACGAAAGCCAGGTATTTATTTCAATACAACAATATCATTTAATATTAAATATAATATTAAATATAATTTTAAATATAATATTAAATATAATATTAAATATAATATTAAATATACAATTAAATATAATATTAAATATAAAATTAAATATAATATTAAATATAATTTTAAATATAATATTAAATATAATATTAAATATAATATTAAATATAATATTAAATATAATTTTAAATCCAATTTTAAATATAATATTAAATATAATTTTAAATATAATATTAAATATAATATTAAATATAATATTAAATATAATATTAAATATAATTTTAAATCCAATTTTAAATATAATATTAAATATAATATTAAATATAATTTTAAATCCAATTTTTAAATATAATTTTAAATATAATATTAAATATAATTTTAAAATATAATATTAAATATAATTTTAAATATAATATTAAAATATAATTTTAAATATAATATTAAATATAATATTAAATATAATATTAAATATAATTTTAAATATAATATTAAATATAATATTAAATATAATATTAAATATAATATTAAATATAATATTAAATATAATATTAAATATAATATTAAATATAATATTAAATATAATTTTAAATATAATTTTAAATATAATTTTAAATCCAATTTTAAATATAATATTAAATATAATATTAAATATAATATTAAATATAATTTTAAATATAATTTTAAATCTAATTTTAAATTTAATTTTAAATCCAATTTTAAATATAATATTAAATCTAATATTAAATATAATATTAAATATAATATTAAATATAATATTAAATCCAATTTTAAATATAATTTTAAATATAATTTTGTTTTAGTTTATATTGTTGATTTTACAGTATGGAGAGGAGAAAAAGGAATGGAACTCACACCAAAATGGATGATTGAAGGATCACGATTAGTAGGAAAATATACGGAAGATTCAATTAATTTTATGGAAAGATTATTAAGTCGATCAGGATTATCAGAACAAGTTTATATTGCAAAAGGATTATTAACGACACCATTTGATACATCTTATCAAGCAGCTAGAGATGAATTAGAACTATTATTTACTGGTTCTATTGATGAACTTTTTGAAACAACAGGAATCAAACCAAGTCAAATTGATTTTTTAGTTTGTAATTGTTCTTTGTTTAATCCAACTCCTTCTATTTGTGCAACTATTATTAATCATTATAAAATGAAAGAAAGTATTCTAAGTTTTAATTTAGCTGGAATGGGTTGTAGTGCTGGTTTACTTTCTGTTAAATTAGGTTCTGAATTATTACAAAATCGTCCTAATTCTTATTGTTTAATTTTTAGTACTGAAAATGTTACAAAGAATTGGTATTTTGGAAATGAAAGAGTATGTTTCCAAAAAAATATTACTTTAAAATTAAAATTAAAATTAAAATTAAAATCAAAATTAAAATTAAAATTAAAATTAAAATTAATATTAAAATTAAAATCAAAATTAAAATTGAAATTAAAATCAAAATCAAAATTAAAATCAAAATTAAAATTAAAATTAAAATCAAAATTAAAATCAAAATCAAAATCAAAATCAAATTTAAAATCAAAATTAAAATTAAAATTAAAATTCAAAATTAAAATTAAAATTAAAATCAAAATTAAAATCAAAATTAAAATCAAAATTAAAATTAAAATTAAAACTAAAATCAAAATTAAAATTAAAATTAAAATTAAAATTAAAATCAAAATTAAAATTAAAATTAAAATTAAAATTAAAATTAAAATTAAAATCCAAAAAGAGTATGCTTATACCTAATATACTTTTTCGAGCAGGAGCTTCTGCAGTTCTTTTAACAAACAAAAAATTTGGAGTTTCACATAAATATGAATTAGATACAATTGTAACAACTCATCATGGAAAAGATGATCAAGCCTTTAAATCAATTTATCATATGGAAGATTCACAAGGAAACACAGGAGTATTTCTTTCAAGAGATTTAATGAAAGTTGTTTCAAAAGCACTTCGTTCAAATATGACTTCTTTAGGTTCAAAAATTCTTCCAATTTCAGAAATCACAAAATATTTAATTAATTTTGCACTTAGAAAATTTTTGAAAAGAAAAATTGAACCATATCAACCAGATTTTAAGAAAGCAATTCAACATTTTTGTATTCATGCAGGAGGAAGAGGAATACTTGATGGAATTGAAAAAGATCTTAAACTTAATGAATACCAAATGGAACCATCAAGAGCATCATTATATCGATATGGAAATACAAGTAGTGCATCAATTTGGTATGAATTTGCATTTATTGAAGGAAGAGGAAATATGAAATATGGAGATAAAATATGGCAAATTGCATTAGGAAGTGGATTTAAAGTTAATTCAGCTGTTTGGAAAAGTTTAATTTCAATTCCAAAAACAAATGTTAAACCAACTTTTCCTGAAGATGAAATTAAAGATGAAATTAAAGATAATTCTAATGAAAATTCTAATGAAAATTCTAATGAAAATTCTAATGAAAATTCTAATGAAAATTCTAATGAAAATTCTAATGAAAATTCTAATGAAAATTCTAATGAAAATTCTAATGAAATCAAGGATGAAATTAAAGATGAAATTAAAGGAGAATCTAATGAAATTAAAGATGATTCAAATGAAAAATGAAAATTAAAATCAAAAATCAAAATTAAAATCAAAATCAAAAATCAAAATTAAAATCAAAATCAAAATCAAAATTAAAATTAAATCCAAATCAAAATCAAAATTAAAATCAAAATCAAAATCAAAATCAAAAATCAAAATTAAAATCAAAATCAAAAATCAAAATTAAAATCAAAATTATAATCAATATCAATATTCAAAATTAAAATTCAAATTAAAATTAAAATTAAAATTCATTTATAAAATTAAAATTCATTTATAAAATCAAAATTAAAATCAAAAATCAAATTAAAATTAAAATTAAAATTAAAATGAAAAATGAAAATTAAAATCAAAATTAAAATTAAATCCAAAAATTAAAAATAAAATTAAAATTAAAATCAAAATTAAAATTAAAATTAAAATCAAAATTAAAATTAAAATCAAAATTAAAATTAAAATTAAAATTAAAATTAAAATTAAATCCAAAAATTAAAATTAAAATCAAAATCAAAATTAAAATTAAAATTAAAATTAAAATTTAAAATTAAAATTAAAATTAAAATCAAAATCAATATTCAAAATTAAAATTAAAATCAAAATTAAAATCAAAATTAAAATTCAAAATTAAAATCAAAATTAAAATCAAAATTAAAATCAAAATCAAAATTAAAATTAAAATCAAAATAAAAATTAAAATCAAAAATCAAAAATTAAAATTAAAATCAAAAATTAAATTTAAAATTAAAATTAAAATCAAAAATCAAAATCAAAATCAAAATTAAAATCAAAATCAAAATTAAAATCAAAATCAAATTCAAAATTAAAATTAAAATCAATATTCAAAATTAAAATCAAAAATCAAAATTAAAATTAAAATCAAAATCAATATTAAAATCAAAATCAAAATTAAAATCAAAATCAAAATCAAAATCTAAATCAAAATCAAAATTAAAATTAAATCCAAATCAAAATCAAAATCAAAATCAAAATCCAAATCAAAATCCAAATCAAAATCAAAATTAAAATTAAAATCAAAATCAAAAATCAAAATCAAAATTAAAATTAAAATCAAATTCAAAATTAAAATTAAAATTAAAATTAAAATCAAATCCAAAAATTAAAATTCAAAATTAAAATTAAAATTAAAATTAAAATTAAAATTAAAATCAAAATCAAAATTAAAATTAAAATTAAAATTAAAATTAAAACTAAAATTGGAAAGAAAACAAAGTTGGATCAAAAAATTTGAAAAGATTTTGAAAATTATCTTTTTTTTTTTAGACAAAAATAATTTCTTTTCAATAGAAAAAAAACAATTTTTTTCATTTTTCATTTTTCATTTTTCATTTTTTCATTTTTTTCATTTTTCGAAAAATTTAAATCAATCAATCAATCAAAAAAAAAAAAAAACAAAATTATAAAAAGCAATGGAAAAAAATATAAAATTCGAAGAATTTGGAGAGCATGTCAGCGAAGTTCGATGTCTTCATTTACACGATCAATATTTATATTCAGGAAGTTTTGATTGCAAAATAATAAAATGGGAAATTGAAGTAAAAAATCACATATTTATAACATTAACCGATAAAGATTTAAGTATCTCATTTGCATGAATTTTTAAACCTAATAATATTTCTCTAAAAAAATAATCACGCCAAAAAGACTAAAAAAAAGTGCTGGACGTTTACATCTTCTAGCTATGTGTTCTATCTACAAGTGCATTCAAATCTTCTTTATTTGGCTAATTCTTCCTTGCAAGCTCTTGATATAAATGTTTGTCATAAATCCTTCTTATGTTTTTTCTGAGTCTCTTTGGATTTTTATGTTTCAAAAAGAGTTTTTTTTTTGAAACTTAATTTGACTATTTTTTTTGCTTATAAATTTTTATTTTCTTTTCTTTTGCTTTTTTTTTATAATTAGACTGGAAAAGTTGTTAAAACTTTTGAATCAAATCTTTCTGAATATATTTATGGTTTCAAAATTATTGAAGATAGAATTTATAGAGTTGGAGGTGATCGTTTATTAAAAGAATTTGATATTGTAATTTTAAATCAATTTTTAAACCAATTTCTAAATAAATTTTTAAATCAATTTCTAAACCAATATTTAAATCAATTTTTAAATCAATATTTAAACCAATATTTAAACCAATTTTTAAATCAATTTCTAAATTAATTTTTAAATAAATATCTAAATCAATTTCTAAATCAATATTTAAATCAATTTTTAAATCAATTTTTAAATAAATATTTAAATAAATATTTAAATCAATTTTTAAATAAATATCTAAATTATTTTCTAAATCAATTTCTAAATCAATTTTTAAATCAATTTTTAAATAAATATTTAAATAAATATTTAAATCAATTTTTAAATAAATATTTAAATCAATTTTTAAATCAATTTTTAAATCAATTTTTAAATCAATTTCTAAATAAATATTTAAACCAATATCTAAATTATTTTCTAAATCAATATTTAAATCAATTTTTAAATCAATTTCTAAATCAATTTCTAAACCAATATTTAAATCAATATTTAAATCAATTTTTAAACCAATTTTTAAATCAATTTCTAAATCAATATTTAAATCAATATTTAAATTAATATTTAAATCAATTTTTAAATCAATTTTTAAATAAATATTTAAATCAATTTTTAAATAAATATTTAAATCAATTTTTAAATAAATTTCTAAATCAATATTTAAATCAATTTTTAAATAAATATTTAAATCAATTTTTAAATCAATTTTTAAATCAATATTTAAATCAATTTCTAAATAAATATTTAAATCAATATTTAAATCAATTTCTAAATTAATTTCTAAATCAATATTTAAATCAATTTTTAAATTAATTTCTAAATCAATATTTAAATCAATTTCTAAATCAATTTTTAAATTAATATTTAAATCACTTTCTTTTTTTTTGCTTTAGGTTTCAAATCAATTTTTAAGAGAAGCTAAATTTGATTCTCCTTTGTGGTCAATTGAGATTTATGGAACAAGAATTTTTGTTGGAGCATCTTCTAATTTTATTATTGAATATGATTTAGATGTATTTTTTATATAGATTTACAATTACAATCAAAATCAAAATCAAATTCAAAATCAAATTCAAAATCAAAATCAAATTCAAATTCAAATTCAAAATCAAATTCAAATTCAAAATCAAAATTAAAATCAAAATCAAAATCAAAATCAAATTCAAATTCAAAATCAAAATCAAAATCAAATTCAAATCCAAAATTATTTTCTTTTAGACTTTTGAAAAAGTTCATACATATCAATTACAAAGTTCTGGAGTTTGGGGTTTAGCACAATTTTCAAATAAATTATACATTGGTGCAAGTTCCAAAATTTATAAATTAGATTTAACAGTATTTATTTAAATTAAAAGAAAAAAAGAAAAAAAGAAAAAAGAACAAATTGTTCTTAATCATAATAATAATAATTTAATTTATAAAAAAGAAAAACTCAAAAGAAGTTATTTCTTGGAAAAATCAAGACGGAACAATTGTTGGCTTTCAAATTTATGATGGGATTTTATTTTCTGGAGATGAACATTCTGAAATTTATGCTTGGGATTTATCAGTAAAATGGATTTTATTAATATTTAGATTTATATTTATAATTATATTTATATTTATATTTATATTTATATTTATATTTATATTTATATTTATATTTATATTTATATTTATATTTATATTTATATTTATATTTACATATTTATATTTATATTGATTTTTATATTTATATTTATATTTTAATTTATATTTATATTTATATTTATATTTACATATTTATATTTATATTTATATTTTTATTTATATTTTAAATATTTATATTTATATTTATATTTATATTTAAATTTATATTTATATTAATATTTACATATTTATATTTATATTGATTTTTATATTTATATTTATATTTTAATTTATATTTATATTTATATTAATATTTACATATTTATATTTATATTTTAATTTATTTTTATTTTTAAAATTAAAAGACAGAAAAAAATCTTTATTCTTTTAAAAATGTTTCAAGTTGTTGGTGTGTTTCTTCAAATTCTACTTTTTTATTTTCTGGTTCAACAGATCATAAAATTCGCAAATGGGAAATTTCTGTAAGAAAATTTATCCGATTTTAATTATAATTTTAATTTTAATTTTAATTTTAATTTTAATTTTAATTTTAATTTTAATTTTATAAATGAATTTTAATTCTAATTTTAATTTTAATTTAAATTTTATAGAGCTTGTTTTATCATCTTTCATATATCGAAGATTTCAAAAATTTTTATAAAAGACAAGAATTATGTGATACAAAATATTATACAAGCGATGGAACAATATCATTTCACAAATTAATAGTGAAAGCAAGATTAAACTGTGATTTTGAAAAATTAAGAGAATGCTTATCAAATAAAACAACAAAAATAGTAAATCAATTTTTAAAATGGATTTATACAGGAAAATCAAAAGATGAAGTTTTAATTCAAGATATTTTAAAAGAACTTTCAATTGAAAAATTCGACGAATTAAATCAAGTTGAAGGATTAAGAAAATCACTATCAAATTTATATAATGAAAATTCAACAAAAGATTTCATAATAATTGCACAAAATCAAAGGGTTTATGTTCATAAAGAAATTCTTCATGCTAGAAGTGATTTATTTCGTGGAATGTTTTTGAGTGTGAATGATAGTACAAATCAAGTTAATGATTATAGTAATAAATCTGTCAAAACTATTCAAGCTTTTGTTTATTTTTTATATCATGATCAATTCAATCCAAAATTAATGACTAAAAGAGTTCGAAAAGAATTACAAGATGCTGTTGATTTTTATCAACTTAATCCTCAATCAGTTTTGCCAAATGAACTTCAAAAATTTCAAAAGAAATGATTATTATTTTTTTTTTTCAAATTTTAATTAAAAAAAAAAGAAAATTAAATAATAAAAGAAATGAAAGGAAATGAAATTTAATTGTTTTGGTTTTTGTTTAAAAAAAAAATTTGAAAAGAAGAAAGAATCTCAAAAAGAAAAAAAATTCAAAAAAAAATTCAAAAAAAAATGATAAAAAAAAAATGATAAAAAAAAAATAAAAGAAGTTGATTTAGTTCTTTGTTGCAATATCAATTAATTTGTCAAGCTTTTCTTTGATTTTCTTATACATGAAAGTAAATTCAAATAAATCACCCTAAATTAATTAAATAAAAATAAAAATAAAAATAAAAAAATCGGAAAAAAATTTTTAAAATCGGATAATTTTTTTTTAAATTATTATTTTTTTACTTTTCTTCTTCTGAATTCAACCATAAAAAGATTATCTGTAATTTCAAAAATTTGAGCATAAAATCTGAAACCATGAATATTCTGAGTATTAGAAGTTCCTTTAATCTATTTTTTTATATAAATAATTTTAATTTTAATTTTAATTTTCAAAATGAATTTTAATTTTAATTTTAATTTTAATTTTAATTTTAATTTTAATTTTAATTTTAATTTTAATTTTAATTTTAATTTTAATTTTAATTTTAATTTTAATTTTAATTTTTCAAATTTTAATTTTAATTTTAATTTTAATTTTAATTTTAATTTTAATTTTAATTTTAATTTTTTTTTGAATATTTTGATTTTAATTTTAATTTTGATTTTGATTTTAATTTTGATTTTAATTTTAATTTTAATTTTGATTTTAATTTTAATTTTAATTTTAATTTTAATTTTAATTTTAATTTTAATTTTAATTTTAATTTTAATTTTAATTTTAATTTTAATTTTAATTTTTCACCTTATAATTCTTTTCCATAACTTGAATAGTTGTATCAGGATATTCAGTTAAAACTTTTTCTAATGCTTTGATTATTTGATCTGGTGCAGTTCTTGATGAAAATCTTGTATAACTCTTAATTCTTTCTCTTGGATTCTTTTGGAGCATTCTACCAATATCAAAAGCTCCTCCCATAAAAATTAAATCAAATGCATTACTTTGTTTTAATTATAATTCATTTTAAATTTCAAATAATAATTCCAATTAAAATTTCTTATTTTTCTTTTAAAATTCATTTTCATTTCTTTTTTTTTAATTTATACAGTTTTTTTCCAAGATCTGGTTTTTGGTCTGGTTTTTTAGTTACAACTTCTTGACTCTCTGCCATTCCATCAAAGAAATTTTGAACATGGCTCATTTTTCTGTTTCTTTGTTGAGCTGATTTATCGAGATTTCTATTAAATTATTTATTATTTAAATTATTAAAATTATTATTAAAATTATTATTAAAATTATTATTAAAATTATTATTAAAATTAAATATAAAATTATTTATAAAATTATTTATAAAATTATTTATAAAATTATTATTAAAATTATTATTAAAATTATTATTAAAATTATTATTAAAATTATTTATTAAAATTATTTATTAAATTTATTATTAAATTTATTATTAAAATTATTTATTAAAATTATTTATTAAATTTATTATTAAATTTATTATTAAATTTATTATTAAATTTATTATTAAATTTATTATTAAAATTATTATTAAATTTATTATTAAATTTAATATTAAAATTATTATTAAAATTATTTATAAATTTATTATTAAAATTATTATTAAAATTATTTATAAATTTATTATTAAAATTATTATTAAAATTATTTATAAAATTATTATTAAAATTATTATTAAAATTATTATTAAATTATTTATAAAATTATTATTTAAATTATTATTAAAATTATTATTAAAATTATTATTAAATTTATTATTAAAATTATTATTAAAATTATTATTAAAATTATTATTAAAATTATTATTAAAATTCATACTCGGAATACCAAGGATCGGATTTAATATCAGAAAGTTTAGCTCTCTTTTTTGGATCAGCTACCAAAATTTTCTTAATCAAATCTAAAAGAAAAATATGAAAGAAAAAAAATTAGAGAAAAATAAAATAACTTAAAATAAATAATTTACTTGTAGCTTTTTTTGGAAACCAACGAGGATAAGATACATCAACTTTCTTAATTTTAACAAATAATTTCTCAAGATTTTGATCATCAATAGGAAGATAACCAGCAAGAAATACAAATAAAATAATTCCACAACTCCAAATATCTGCAGCTTTTCCATCATAACCCTTACCTAAATTATTTATAGTTTAATTTATAATTTAATTTATAATTTAATTTATAATTTTATTTATAATTTAATTTATAATTTAATTTATAATTTAATTTATAATTTAATTTATAATTTAATTTATAATTTAATTTATAATTTAATTTATAATTTAATTTATAATTTAATTTATAATTTTATTTATAATTTAATTTATAATTTTAATTTATAATTTTATTTATAATTTTATTTATAATTTTATTTATAATTTAATTTATAATTTAATTTATAATTTTATTTATTATTTTATTTATAATTTAATTTATAATTTTATTTATAATTTTATTTATAATTTAATTTAATTTATAATTTTATTTATAATTTTATTTATAATTTTATTTATAATTTTATTTATAATTATTTTTTTGATTAAAATAACCTGAAATAACTTCAGGAGCAACATAATTTGGAGTTCCACATGCTGTTTGTAATAATTCTTGACTATCTGCTTCTTTATAAACTGCTGAAAGTCCAAAATCGGAAATTTTAATGTTTTCATTCTCATCTAAAAGAATATTTTCTGGTTTTAAATCTCGATGAACAACACCTAAATCATGACAAAACTCAATTGCTATTTAAAATATTTAAATTAATAAATTAATTTTTCAATTAATAATTTTTGATTTGTTTTTTTTTACCTGAAATCAATTGTTGAAAGTAATATCTTGCAGTTTTCTCATCAAATTTTCCTTCATTTGCTTTTGTTTTTTAATTTTATTTATAGTTTAATTTATAATTTTAATTTAATTTTAATTTTAATTTTAATTTAATTTAATTTATAATTTTAATTTAATTTAATTTTAATTTTAATTTTAATTTTAATTTTAATTTTATTTTTAATTATAATTTTAAATTTTTGATTGTTATTGGGCTTAATTACCAATTTTATAGAACAATTCACCACCAGTAACAAGTTCTAAAACAAGATAAATACGAGTTTTACTAACCAAAACATCTAATAAACTAACAATGTTTTTTTGAGATATCATTTTCATAATTGAAATCTAAAAAAAAGCAAAATTGTTTAATTTTAATTTTATAATTTTAATTTTAATTTTAATTTGATTTTAATTTTAATTTTGGTTTTAATTTTAATTTTAATTTTAATTTTAATTTTAATTTTAATTTTAATTTTAATTTTAATTTTAATTTTGATTTTAATTTTAATTTTAATTTTAATTTTAATTTTAATTTTAATTTTAATTTTAATTTTAATTTTGATTTTGATTTTAATTTTAATTTTAATTTTTAATTTTGATTTTTAATTTTAATTTTTAATTTTAATTTTAATTTTGATTTTAATTTTAATTTTAATTTTAATTTTAATTTTTAATTTTAATTTTAATTTTAAATTTTAATTTAAATTTTAATTTTAATTTTAATTTTAATTTTTAATTTTAATTTTTAATTTTAATATTAATTTTAATTTTGATTTTAATTTGATTTTAAATTTTAATTTTAATTTTGATTTTAATTTTAATTTTTAATTTTAATATTAATTTTAATTTTAATTTTAATTTTAATTTTAATTTTAATTTTAATTTTAATTTTAATTTTAATTTTAATTTTAATTTTAATTTTAATTTTAATAAATTAAATGAAAGATGAAAAAAATAAATTAAAAAATAAAAATAAAATTTACTTCTTTTTTAACTTGATCTGCCATTCCCTCTTTAAGAATTTGTTCTTTCTCCATAATTTTAATTGCGACAACTTCACCAGTTTCTGTATTTGTTGCTTGTTTTACTCTAAAAAAAGAAAATTAAATTTAAACGTTTTTAATTTTTTTTTTGTTTGGAATTTTGTTTTTTAATTTTGTTTTGTTTTATATTTAAAAATTACTTTCCAAATGTTCCTTCTCCAAGTGTTTTTCCAATTTCATATTTTCCAACTCTTCTTGACATTGATAAAATGAGAAAAATAATAAAATTTTGTTATTTTTTTTATTCAAAAAAAAAATTAAAAAAAAAAGCAAAAAAAAAGAAAAACAAAAAGAAAAGAAAAATGAATTTTTGATCTATTAAATTATTTTTTAAATTATATTTTTTTTTTCTCCATTTATTATTTTTTCTCCTTTTTAATTAAAGAAAATTAAATAAAAAAGAATTTTCATCAAATCCAAAATAATAAATAAAAATAAATTTAGATTTAAATAATAATAAATATTTTCATCAAATCCAAAATAATAAATAAAAATAAATTTAGATTTAAATAATAATAAATATTTTCATCAAATCAAAAAATCCAAAAAATAATTTAAATATAAATAAATTTAAATTTAAATAATAATAAATATTTTCATCAAATCCAAAATAATAAATAAAAATAAATTTAGATTTAAATAATAATAAATATTTTCATCAAATCTAAAATAATAAATAAAAATAAATTTAGATTTAAATAATAATAAATATTTTCATCAAATCCAAAATAATAAATAAAAATAGATTTAAATTTAATTAATAATAAATATTTTCATCAAATCCAAAATAAAAAAATAATAAAAATAAATAAATTTAGATTTAATTAATAATAAATATTTTCATCAAATCCAAAATAATAAATATAAATTTAGATTTAATTAATAATAAATATTTTCATCAAATCCAAAATAATAAATAAAAATAAATTTAGATTTAATTAATAATAAATATTTTCATCAAATCTAAAAAATAAATAAAAATAAATTTAGATTTAAATAATAATAAATATTTTCATCAAATCTAAAATAATAAAATAAAATAAATTTAAATTTTCATCAAAATTAATAATAAAATATTTTCATCAAATCTAAAATAATAAATAAAAAATAAATTTTTCATAAAATTTTCATCAAAATAAAATAATAAATAAAAATAAATTTAGATTTAAATAATAATAAATATTTTCATCAAATCTAAAATAATAAATAAAAATAGATTTAAATTTAAATAATAATAAATATTTTCATCAAATCCAAAATAATAAATAAAAATAGATTTAAATTTAATTAATAATAAAAATATTTTCAACAAATCTAAAATAATAAATATAAATAGATTTAAATTTAATTAATAATAAATATTTTCATCAAATCCAAAATAATAAATATAAATTTAGATTTAAATAATAAAAATAGAATGAATTTTTGATTTTGGATTTCTTTTTATTCAACCATTCAAAAAAAATCCAAAAGAAAAAAATCATTCAATCCAAAAGAAAAAAATCCAAAAGAAAAAAAAATTTCTTCAGTAAATTGCAGCATCAACTTCACGTCCAACAAGAAAGTTCCAAGAATAAGGCTTTTTCCATTCATCTAAATATAAATTAAAATATAAATCAAAACATAAATCAAAACATAAATTAAAATATAAATTAAAATATATATTAAAACATAAATTAAAATATAAATTAAAATATAAATTAAAATATAAATTAAAATATATATTAAAATATAAATTAAAATATAAATTAAAATATAAATTAAAAATTATAAATTAAAATATAAATTAAAATATAAATTAAAATATAAATTAAAATATAAATTAAAATATAAATTAAAATATAAATTAAAATATAAATTAAAACATACTAGGTTTTAAAGTAATTAAATTTGTTAATTGATTAATTGCTTGAGCCATTAATTCACTTTCATAAAAATTATCTCCTTCATAACAAAATAAAATCAAAGCAACAAAACCTAATTTAGTTTCTTTTGGTTCAATTGATAAATTTTCCATTTGTGATTCAATTTGAATCTTTTGATTTTGATCATTTTCATTTTCATTTTCATTTTCTTTTTCATTTTCTTTTTCATTTTCTAAAACTATTTCATCAATATAACGATGAAAAAGACCACAAGATCGAATCAATGATCGATTTTTCCATTCTATTTCGTTGAAATTGTGGAAATCAAAATTCAAATCAATTCCACTTTTTGTCATATTCATTTGATAAATAATTTGTTTGTTTGTAATCATTTTGTCTGTTCTAAAAGATGCATCAGCTCCAGTAACAAAAATAATATTTGCGAAATTCTGTTGTTGAATCCAGTTCATTAAATCTGTTGCAAATAATTTTCCATACATTAAAAAAACTGGTGATCTTTGTTGAATTATAGCAAATTTTTCTTTCACATAAACTTTTTGATTTTTTGAATTTAAATTTGATTTAGAATTGAAATTGTTTTGAAATTAAATTGATTTGAATTTAAATTGATTTGATTTTAAATTGGATTGAATTTAAATTGATTTGAATTTAAATTTGATTTGAATTTAAATTGATTTGAAATTAAATTGATTTGAAATTAAATTGATTTGAATTTAAATTGATTTGAAATTTAAATTGAATTTAAATTGATTTGAAATTAAATTGATTTGAATTTAAATTGATTTGAAATTAAATTGATTTGAATTTAAATTGATTTGAATTTAAATTGATTTGAATTTAAATTGTTTTGAAATTAAATTGGATTGATTTTGGATTGTTTGATTTAAAATGATTTGAATTTAAATTGATTTGAAATTAAATTGATTTGAAATTAAATTGATTTGAAATTAAATTGATTTGAATTTAAATTTGATTTGAATTTAAATTGATTTGAAATTAAATTGATTTGAAATTTAAATTGTTTTTGAAATTAAATTGATTTGAATTTAAAATGATTTGAAATTAAATTGATTTGAATTTAAAATGATTTGAAATTAAATTGATTTGAATTTAAATTGTTTTTGAATTTAAATTGTTTTGAATTTAAATTGTTTTGAATTTAAATTGATTTGAAATTAAATTGATTTGAATTTAAATTGATTTTGAATTTAAATTGATTTGAATTTAAATTGATTTGATTTTAAATTGATTTGAATTTAATTTGTTTTGAAATTAATTTGTTTTGAATTTGATTTGAAATTAAATTTGAATTTAAATTTGATTTGAATTTAAATTGATTTGAAATTAAATTGGTTTGAATTTAAATTGATTTTGAAATTGATTTGAAATTAAATTGATTTGAAATTAAATTGATTTGAAATTAAATTGATTTGAAATTAAATTGGATTTGAAATTAAATTGATTTGAAATTAAATTGGATTGATTTTGGATTGTTTGATTTAAATTTGATTTGAATTTAAATTGTTTTGAATTTAAAATGTTTTGAAATTAAATTTGATTTGAATTTAAATTTGATTTGAATTTAAATTTGATTTGAATTTAAATTTGATTTGAATTTAAATTGATTTGAAATTAAATTGTTTTGAAATTTAAATTGTTTTTGAAATTAAATTGATTTGAATTTAAAATGATTTGAAATTAAATTGATTTGAAATTAAATTTGATTTGATTTGAATTTAAATTGTTTTGAATTTAAATTGATTTGAATTTAAATTGATTTGAATTTAAATTGATTTGAAATTAAATTGATTTGAATTTAAATTGGTTTTGAAATTAAATTGATTTGAATTTAAATTGATTTGAAATTAAATTGATTTGAAATTAAAATTGATTTGAAATTAAATTGATTTGAAATTAAATTGATTTGAAATTAAATTGATTTGAATTTAAATTGATTTGAAATTAAATTGATTTGAATTTAAATTTGATTGAAATTAAATTGATTTGAAATTAAATTAAATTTGATTTAAATTGATTTGAATTTAAATTGATTTGAATTTAAATTGGATTTAAATTGATTTGAATTTAAATTGATTTGAATTTAATTTGTTTTGAAATTAAATTGTTTTGAATTTAAATTTGATTTGAATTTAAATTGATTTGAATTTAAATTTGATTTGAAATTAAATTGTTTTGAAATTAAATTGATTTGAAATTAAATTGATTTGAATTTAAATTGATTTGAAATTAAATTGATTTGAAATTAAATTGGATTTAAATTAAGTTTGATTTAAATTGTTTTGACTTTAAATTGATTTGAATTAAATTGTTTGATTTAAAATGTTTTGACAAACCTTCCATTGCTAAATAAATAAAATAAATAAAATAAATAAAAGAAATAAGTAAAAATAAATAAATAAATAAGGAATTTTTATATTTATACAAGTATTGATTTGACCAGAATTTGTTTGATCAGGAGAAATACAATCATTTCCAATAAAAGGAGATAAACAAGAATGATCCAAAATCCCAATTTTTATTGCTTGAGAATTAAGAAGAATCAAATCAATTGCTAATTGAGAAACATTTCCAAAAGATAAAGTAGGCTATTTTTAAATTAAAAATTAAAAATTAAAAATTAAAATTAAAAATAAAAATTAAAATTAAAAATTAAATTGATTGTTTTACAAGAATTAAAGTAAAATCTTTAAATCCTTGAAATTTTGAATCAATTAAATGAAATTCCATAAAGTCAGAACCAAAAAAAAAAGAATAGAAAAATGAAAAATTAAAAAAAAAAATTAAAAAAATTAAAGTAAGAAAATTTTTATTTATTTTTGTTTTTGTTTTTATTTTTAATTTTTGTTTTTGTTTTTGAAAAGAAATGAAAAGAAAAAAACAAGAAAAAAATATTTCTTTTCGATTTTTTTTTTTTGATTAAATTTTTTCTTTCATTTTTTTGGATCGAAATCTAAATTTTTTCGAAAAACGAAAATACTTGTTGAAAAATGTCGATAAACTGCAAAAATAGCAATAATGATAAATAAAATCATAATTGATAAAAATAGTTTAAATTTACTAATTGGTAATTTATTTGTGATTCTTTTTTCAAGTAAATTGCAATAATTTGTGCATCCTTTAATTTGAATTAATCCAATTCTTTGTTGATTAAATATTCCATTTTTATCATTTTCTATATGAAAAATTCCATTTATAATTTCTAAATTTGTTCGTTGGAAATAATGAAGAAGTTGAAGCATTTCTTTTGTAGAAATCTAAATAAAAATTATTATTAAATTTAAAATCGGATTAAAATTAAAATTAATATTAAAATTAAATTCAAAATTATTATTAAAATTATTATTGAAATTAATTGTAGAAAATACTTTATTTTTTAAATTATTCCAATTAGTGTAAATATATTTAATCAATTTGGAAGATTGAGGAATTAAAGTAGAATAACATCTTTTCCATTCTTCAAAAGTTTTTGAATCTCTTTCCAAAATTTGAACAAGATAACTAAATAAAGAAGATTTAGAAGCTTTTGCCAAAGAAATAGCAAGAATATTTTCAAAATATAAATGTTGAGATTCTTGTTGAAAAAATATAGAAATTTTTTCTAATTGTGGAAGAATTTCTGAAAGTATTTTATGTGCATCAACTCGATATTTTTTATCAAGTTGTGCTGATTTTTTTAATGTAGTTTTATGAACTCTTTCATTAACTGAATCTGTCTTAATTGCAAATGAAATATTATCTGTAATTAGGATATATTTAGCAAAAAATTTTGCAGAAACTACATCTTGAACTAATCTTTTAGTCATTTCTTCAAAACTTTTATTTTTTTTAATTTAAAATTTCAATTATTTTTTTTAATTTAAAATTTAAAATTTCAATTATTGATTTTTTCACCTGTTTGATTTTAAAAGTCTTTGGAATAATTCAGTTAATTGAAATAAAGATTTTGCTGGAATTGTTGTTTTATCAAGAATAGGTAAAATAAATTCTAGCCAAGCTAATAAATTTTATAATAAATTTTATAATAAATTTTATAATTAATTTTATAATAAATTTTATATTTAATTTTATAATAAATTTTATAAATAAATTTTATATTTAATTTTATAAATAATTTTATAATAAATTTAATAAATAATTTTATAAATAATTTAATAAATAATTTTATAATAAATTTTATAAATAATTTAATAAATAATTTTATATTTAATTTAATAAATAATTTTATATTTAATTTTATAAATAATTTTATAAATAATTTTAATAAATAATTTTATAATAAATTTTATAATAAATTTTGAAATAATTTTATAAATAATTTAATAATTAATTTTATAAATAATTTTATAAATAATTTTATAAATAATTTTATAAATAATTTTATAATTAATTTTATAAATAATTTTATAATAAATTTTATAAATAAATTTTGAAATAATTTTATAATAAATTTTATAATTAATTTTATAATAAATTTTATAATTAAATTTTATAAATAATTTTATAAATAATTTTATAATAAATTTTATAAATAATTTTATAATAAATTTTATAATAAATTTTGAAATAATTTTGGATTCGATTGTCAAAAATATACCAGAAAGTAAAGAACCAGGATCTTTTTCAATAAATTGTGAAAGACACCAAACAAGTTCAGAAAGAAAATGAATTCTGATTTTTTTCGGAAAACTTTCATATTTTGTTAAAAATGACTTGATAATTGTTTCTCTAAGTAAATGATCTCTTAAAACTGTACTTTTTGCATTAATCATAATTTGAATCAAAACTTTAATTCCAGAAGTTAAATCTGATACTGATTTATTTTCTAATTTAAAGTAAAAGAAGGAAATTAAAATATTATTATTATTTTTTGATAAACTTTTTCTTTTTGAAAAAAAAATACCAAATGAAATAAATATTTCAGTAAATCTTCCAATTAAATCGGATAAACTTTTTCCAAGAATAGTTTGTGGATAAAGTCTAAGAAATGTTTTAACAAGAGTTTTTATTTTTGGATCAACTAAAGCAAGTGGGAAATCTTTTTTGAAATTTAAAATTAATTCAATTAAAATTATTTCAATTAAATTTTTTCAATTAAAAATTATTTCAATTAAAAATTAATTCAATTAAAAATTATTTCAATTAAAATTATTTAATTAAAAATTATTTCTTAAAAATTAATTCAATTAAAATTATTCAATTAAAAATAATTCAATTAATTAAATTAATTCAATTAAAAATTATTTCAATTAAATTTTTTCTATTAACTTGGATTGAGTTGATCTGATTTTGTTTCTTCAATTTCTGGTATTGGAATATGAATGTGATTTTCGAAAAAATTTTGAAGTTGTTGAAGTTGTTGGAGTTGATGTTTTTGACTTTTTTTAAATGTTTTTTGAAGTTCTTCTATAAATTTTTTAAGTTCTTCTATATCAAACTTTTTTTTAATTTTTAATTTTAATTTTAATTTTAATTTCAATTTTAATTTTATAAATGAATTTTAATTTAATTTTAATTTTATAAATGAATTTAAATTTAAATTTTGTTTTATAAATGAATTTTAATTTTAATTTTAATTTTAATTTTAATTTTAATTTTAATTTTAATTTTAATTTTAATTTTAATTTTAATTTTAATTTTTAATTTTAATTTTAATTTTAATTTTAATTTTAATTTTAATTTTAATTTTAATTTTAATTTTAATTTTAATTTTAATTTTAATTTTAATTTTAATTTTAATTTTAATTTTAATTTTAATTTTAATTTTATAAATGAATTTTAATTTTAATTTTAATTTTAAATTTTAAATTTAATTTAAATTTGAATTTTAATTTAAATTTTAATTTTAATTTAAATTTTAATTTTAATTTTAATTTTAATTATAATTTTAATTTAAATTTTAATTTTAATTTAAATTTTGTTTTACTTCACTCATTGCTTTGTGTAAATTTGGTTCAGTTGTTGATTGTATAATTTTTTTTGAATGATCTTCCTTTCCATTTTCCTCTTTATGAATTTAAATTTAATAGAAATATTTTTTATTAAAATTTTTTTTTATTTTGAATTTAAAATTTGGAGAAAAAAAAAAATTATTAAAAGAAATAAACCATAAAGTGAATTAAATTTGTGATGTAAATGCTCTTTTTTTTGGGAATGAGGATGAGATGTAGTTTTATGTGATAATTTATCTTTTTTTGGATTGGATTTGGATCTTTGAAGACGAGGAGTTGAAGGAAGACTTGTTGTATTTGTGTTGTGATTATCAATTGTGAAATGTTTATGGTGATGATTATTTTTATTATTATCGTTATTATCGTTATTATTATTGTTATTATTTGATTCGTTATCTGACATTTTTTTTCTTTAAATTAAAATTAAAAAATGAAAAAAATGAAAAAAATGAAAAAATGAAAAAATGAAAAATTATTTTTGTTGTTTTAAAGAAAACGTTTTTGCTTTTTTTTTGGATTATTTGAACTAAAATTATTTTGCCTTTCAAATTATATTTTGGAAAAAAAAAAAATGGAACAAAAAAATATTTCTTTCTTTTCTCTTTTAATTTTAATTTTAATTTTAATTTTAATTTGAATTTGAATTTGAATTTGAATTTGAATCTGGATCTGAATCTGAAAAACTAGTATCATTGTCAGTTTCATTATTATCATCATTGTCAGTTTCATTATTATCATCATTGTCAGTTTCATTAGAATCATTGTCAGTTTCATTAGAATCATTATCATTGTCATTGTCATTATCATTGTTATCATTATCACTTTCATTATCATTATCACTTTCATTATTATCATTGTCATTATCATTATCACTTTCATTTTGATTATCACTTTCATTTTGATTATCACTTTCATTTTCATTATCACTTTCATTTTCATTGTCACTTTCATTATCATTATCATTGTCACTACTAAAGCTTGAAGAAGTTGAAATTTTAGAATTTGATGTTTTATTTTTTGGAGTGAGAAATTTTTGATTCTCTTTTTGATTTTCTTTTTGATTTTCTTTTTGATTTTCTTTTTGATTCTCTTTTTGATTTTCTTTTTGATTCTCTTTTTGATTCTCTTTTTGATTCTCTTTTTGATTTTCTTTTTGATTTTCATTCAATAACATTTTTTTAATATCCTTAATTTCATTCTCAAGTTCTTCATTAATTTTCATTTGTTCAACAATAAATTGAACCAAAATGGAAAATAAATCTTGTTTATCAAAACTAGAACTTTTAATTTTCAAAAACATTTGAATAAATTGTTTATCTTTTCCATCCAAAACAGAAAACAAACGATAAAACCTCAAACTTTGACTTCCATCAAATAACGTTAAAATATCAGTTGTAATTTCAGGAAAAGAATCAATTAAACGTTTTGAAGATTTTATTCGAAAAGTTTCACATTCAAGTAACAATAAAATAGATTCAGTCATTTTTGCATTAATTAAAGGAACAAACAAATCTTTTTGGATCGAATCAGCTTCTAATTGCAAAAATTCGCTATAAATTTTAGTGCTAAATGGTGGTAAATGTGATTGTAAAAATTGAGTAAATAATCTTTGTGCAATTTTTTCAACACAATTTTGTCCCGAATTTTCAACAAATAATGCAGGCAAAATTGAAAGAAGAAGTTTAACTTGTTCCGTTGGTTTTTTTTCTTCTAATTTCACAAAAAATTCATTAATTCGCTTTAAAACTTCTTGTGTAATTTCTTCTTGAAGATCTTTTAATTCGGAAATTTTTCCGATTGATATATTTGTTGGAACTGCACTTTGATCAACAATTTTTCCTTTAAGAAGAACTGGTGAAGAATATAAATTGCTTGTATCCGCGTTGATTAAATGATCTGGGATACTTTCTTTAAAATGAGTGCTAATAAATTTTAATAACTTATCAAAAACTGTGATCATTCAAAAAAGAAAATGAAAAAATGAAAATGAAAATGAAAAAATGAAAAAATGAAAAAAAAATTAAATTCAAAAAAGTTTTTTTCCGATTTTTTCCAAATTCATTTTTTCTTTCCTTTTCTTCTTTTTATTTTTATGGAAGAATATAATGTTATTAAAGCTGGAACAATGTAAATTTTTAATTTTTAATTTTTTCAAAATTATTTTTTTGGATCGAATTTGATAAATTTTTATTATTATTTTTTAGAGATGGATCTGGAAGAGAAATACATGATAGGGCAATAAAAAGAGCTTTAATTTCTAATTGTAAAAAAAAATATTAATTTGAATCTAAATCAAAATTTATTTTATTGAAATATTTTTTTTTTAAAATAAAAGATCAACCAAAAAAAGATTCAAAAATTAAAACTGATCCTGAAAAAACAATTTTTATTGGTCGTTTAAATTTAGAAACAACAGAAGAAACATTGAAAAATGTTTTTGAAAAATTTGGAGAAATTCAATATGTGAGATTAATTAGAGATATTGGTAAATTTTATAGATGAAATTTAGTTTAATATTTTTTGAATTAAAGAAATTTGAAAAAAATTTTTAAATTGAAAACAATATTAATTTTAGTAACAGGATTTTCAAAGAGATATGCTTTTATAGAATTTAAGCATAGAAGTGATTTTAAAAGGGTTTTAAATGTAAATATTAAATATTGAATTAAATATTAAATATTGAATTAAATTAAATATTGAATATTAAATATTGAATATTAAATATTAAAAATTGAATTGAATTGAATTAAAAATTAAATAAAATATTAAATATTAAATTAAATATTAAATATTAAATATTAAATATTAAATATTAAATATTAAATATTAAATATTAAATATTAAATATTAAATATTAAATATTAAATATTAAATATTAAATTGAATAATGAATTAAATATTAAATATTGAATTGAATTAAATATTGAATATTAAATATTAAAAATTAAATTAAATTAATTTTGAAGACAAGAAATAAAATGAAGATTGATGGAAATGAGATTTTAGTGGATTCACAAAGAGGAAACTTTCAGGAAAATTGGATTCCAAGAAGATTTGGAGGAGGTTTAGGTGGTGAAAAAAAATCAGGACAAATGAGATTTGGAGGAAAACTAACTCCTTTTCGGAAAATTAGAAATCAAAAAAGAAAAATAGATATCCCAATCCAAAATGAAGAAATTTCAAGAAGAAGAAAATCAAATCAAAAAGAAACAGAAAAAGAAAAAGATAATAAAAATAAATATTCAAATTATGATTATCAAAAAAAACATCAACATCAACATCAACATCAAAGTCATCAACATCAACATCAAAGTCATCAGCATCATAAACATCATAAATATCATCAACATTATGAACATCAAAGTCATCAGCATTATGAACATCAAAGTCATCAGCATCATAAATATCATCAACATTATGAACATTATAAATATCATCAACATTATGAACATTATAAAAGTGAAAAGGAGAATAAGAATAAGAAAGGAAACAATTGAATTGAATATTAATTTTATTTTAATTGAATTGTATTGATTTCTTGACTGTTTTTGATTTTCTTTGTTGTAAAAAAAATTTTAATCAAAAAGAAATCTCCTTTCTTCTTTTTTATTTTATTTTTTTTATTTTTTTTATTTTTTTCAATTAAATGATCTTGTTTAAAAAAAAAAACCCCATTAAATAATAAAAATAAAAAAAAAAAAGATTTCATTTTTTTCATTATTTTATTAATTTTATTACTTTTTTTTTCAATTTATTTTTTTGGTTAATCCAAAAAAAAAAAAACACATAATTTAACGAACTAAAACAAAAAAAAAATATGGGAAATATAAATGAAAGTTTAAGTGCTATTATTACTCCTGTTAAATCTTATAAAATGCCTTTAAAAAGATATAAAAGTTTATTAAATGCAACAGCAGAAGCAATTTGTACTTTTTCAAAAGATGGAAAAATAACTGAGATCAACAAACAAGCAATTGAAATTTTAGGTGGAAAATCTTCAAGTGAATTTATTCAAAAAAGTTATAAAAATTTTATTGAAAAAGAGCAACCACATCTTGATTTAAGTGTTGAAATTTATTTAAATCAATTAATAGATTCTTTAGTTGTGTAAATTAAAAATCAAAATTAAAATCAAAAATAAAATCAAAACTAAAATCAAAATCAAAATCAAAATTAAAAATCAAAATCAAAATTAAAAATCAAAATTGAAATTAAAATCATAATTAAAATAAAATCAAAACTAAAATCAAAATTAAAATTAAAATTAAAATTAAAATCAAAAATAAAATCAAAACTAAAATCAAAATTAAAATTAAAATCAAAATCAAAATTAAAATTAAAATCAAAATTAAAATTAAAATTAAAATTAAAAATCAAATCAAAATCAAAATCAAAATCAAAATCAAAATTTGAATAAAAAAAAAGAGATCCACAAAAATCAACAGGATTTGATCTTCTTGCATTAAGAATAGATGGAAATAATCAATGGGTTCATTGTAATGTTTCCCCAATATTTTTATCCAAAGGAACAATTCTTCAAGTTATAATTAAATCCACTTTTCCAAGAACAAAATCAAGAAATTTAGAACAGAAAAAAGAAAATGAAAATGAAAATGAAAAAGAAAAAATTATCAGAAAAAATTCTGATCTAAAATCTTTTGAGATTAATTCAAAAAAAGAAAATTCTTATCAAGATGAAAAAGATGAAAAATTGGAATTAAAAGAAAAAATTATGATAAACAAATTGAAACTGAAAAATTTGAAACAAAAGAAAAAAGAAGTTAAAAAAGCAAAAAAAGATACTTGGAAAAAAGAGAAAAATATGAAAAGGAAACGAATTCAAGAACTTATAAAATCAATCCAATTTTCTCAAACAGTTTTCGAAAAAGTGGAACAAAATTTACAACAAAAAGAAAAGGAAACTCAAAAAATTTCACAACTTGAAGATTTATCAAAAACAAATGCAAATGAAATTGAAAAATTAATCCAAAAAATTTCTGAAATTAAATCAAAAAATCAAAAAAAAATTTCTTTGCTTAAAAAAAATTTGAAAAAGGAATTGGAAGAAAAAGAAAAGGAATTGATAAAATCTGAAAATGAAATTCACAGACTTTCAAACAGAATTAAACTTGTTGAAGAACAAAAAGAAAATTTAAGTCTTCTTATATAAAAATAAAAATCAAATTCAAAATCAAAATTACAAAAAATTTTTTCATTTTATTTTTTCATTTTTTTTCAATTCAATTCAATTCAATAAAACAAAATGAACCCAAATCAAAATCAAAATCAAAATCAAAATCAAAATCAAAATCAAAATCAAAATCAAAATCAAAATCAAAATCAAAATCAAAATCAAAATCAAAATCAAAATCAAAATCAAAATCAAAATCAAAACCAAAATCAAAATCAAAATCAAAATCAAAATCAAAATCAAAATCAAAATCAAAATCAAAATCAAAATCAAAATCAAAATCAAAATCAAAATCAAAATCAAAATCAAAATCAAAATCAAAATCAAAATCAAAATCAAAATCAAAATCAAAATCAAAATCAAAATTAAAATCAAAATCAAAATTAAAATCAAAATCAAAATTAAAATTAAAATCAAAATCAAAATCGAAATCAAAATCAAAATCAAAATCAAAATCAAAATCAAAATCAAAATCAAAATCAAAATCAAAATCAAAATCAAAAATCAAAATCAAAATCAAAATCAAAATCAAAATCAAAATCAAAATCAAAATCAAAATCAAAATCAAAATCAAAATCAAAATCAAAATCAAAATCAAAATCAAAACCAAATCAAAATCAAAATCAAAATCAAAATCAAAATCAAAATCAAAATCAAAATCAAAATCAAAATCAAAATCAAAATCAAAATCAAAATCAAAATCAAAATCAAAATCAAAATAAAAATCAAAATCAAAACCAAAATCAAAATCAAAATCAAAATCAAAATCAAAATAAAAATCAAAATCAAAATCAAAATCAAAATCAAAATCAAAATCAAAATCAAAATCAAAATCAAATCAAAATCAAAATCAAAATCAAAATCAAAATCAAAATCAAAATCAAAATGAAAATCAAAATCAAAATCAAAACCCAAATCAAAATCAAAATCAAAATCAAAATCAAAATCAAATCAAAATCAAAATCAAAATCAAAATCAAAATCAAAATCAAAATCAAAATCAAAATCAAAATCAAAATCAAAATCAAAATCAAAATCAAAATCAAAATCAAAATCAAAATCTAAATCAAAATAAAAATCAAAATCAAAATCAAAATAAAAATGAAAATCAAAATTAAAATTAAAATCAAAATAAAAATGAAAATCAAAATTAAAATTAAAATTAAAATTAAAATTAAAATTAAAATTAAAATCAAAATTAAAAATCATTTTTCTTTTTTTTCTTTTCAAAAATGAATGAAATTTTATATTTTGGTTTAAATGATTTTCCAAAACTTATAAAAAATAAACCAAAAAAAATAAAAAAACCAATTCAATTTAAATTTGAATTTGAATTTGAATTTGAAAATGAAAAACAAATTAAACAAATTTCAACAGGAGGTTTTGGAACAATTTTCCTTTTTGAAAACGGAACAGCAATACAATATTTAAATGAAGATCAAGATTATCAAGTTGAAAATCCTGAAGAAATTGAAATTGAAAATGAAAATATTCAAAAAGTAACTGTTGGTGATGAAAATGAAGCTATTTTAACAATAGAAGGAAATATATTTGCCAAAGGAGAAGATATTAATCCAGAAAATCCAAAAGAAATTATCAATATTTCATCATTAATTGAAGATAAAAATGATAGAATAATTGAAGATGTTGTTTCTGGATATAGTTCAGTTTACTTATTAACTTCAAACCAAAATGTTTATGGAATTGGTTCAAATCAATATGGTCAACTTGGTTTTGATTCTGGAATACTTAAAAAAACAGAAAAACCAATTTTAATGATGAAAAATGTTTCTAAAATATTTTCAGGAAATTCTTCAGAATATGTTTTTCTTTTAAATTCAAATCAAGAATTATTTGGATGCGGTGATAATAGTTCTAGTCAACTTGGATTAGGAGAATCAAGAAAAGCAAAAATCGATAAATTAACCAAAATCCAAAATATTCCAAAAGGTAAAATAATTGATATTCAATGTGGAAGTTCTCATTCAATAATGTTGATTGAAAATCAAAATCAAAATCAAAATCAAAATCCAAAAAGAAAACTTTATTCATGTGGAGATTATGAATATAATGGACTTGGCAAATATGAAGAAAATACTTATGAATTTACTGAAATCAAATCATCTTTATTTGAAAATGATAATATTGTTGATTTTTCTTGTGGATTTAATCATACTTTGATTTTAACTTCCAAATCAAAATTAATCGGATTTGGAAATAATTTCTCTGGACAATTAGGAACTGAAGATATAGAATATAATCAATTAATTCCAATTCAAATTGAACTTCCTAAATTAATATTTAATGAAAATATTTCTAATTATCATATTTCTTGTGGAGATTCGGATTCATTTCTTTATTATTCTCCTTCTTTTTCCAATCTTGAAGAAGATTTGATAAAATTATTTGAAAGAAAAGAATTTTGTGATATTTCATTTAAAACCAAAAATGGAGAAATAATTGAAGCTCATAAATTAATATTGAAATATAGATTAAATCAAAATCAAAATCAAATTGAAAAACTTCAAGAAATAATTTCAAAAAAATCAATTAAAGAATCAAATCAAATATTTGAAATGATTTATTCAAATAATTCCAAAATAAATCCAAAATTATATTTTGAAATTAAAGAAATTATAAATTCAAATGAAAAAATAGAAGAAACAATGAAAAGAATTTATTTAAATGAAAATGAAAAAGATTTTATAATTGAAAGAAAAGAAAAGAAATATAAATTTCCTAAATTAATATTAATAATGAGAAGTGAATTATATCGAGGAATGTTTTTATCTGTAACAGAAGATACTTCTAATAAAGTTACAGATTATAGTGAATTAAGTAATAAATCTTTTCAAATATTTGAATATTGGATTTATTCAAATCAAATCAAAGATGGAATTCAAATTACACAAGAAATCATTGATGAATTAGAAAGAGGAATTGATTATTTTCAATTAAATCAAACAAATCCAAATTTATTTGATTTATTAATTAATAAATTTAATAATTAAAATAAAAATCAAAATTAAAATCAAAATTACAAAAAATTTTTTCATTTTATTTTTTCATTTTTTTTCTTTTCAATTCAATTCAATAAAACAAAAAATGAACCCAAATCAAAATAAAAATCAAAATCAAAATCAAAATCAAAATCAAAATCAAAATCAAAATCAAAATCAAAATGAAAATCAAAATCAAAATCAAAATCAAAATGAAATTTTATATTTTTGGTTTAAATGATTTTCCAAAACTTATCACAAATGAACCAAATGAAATAAAAAAACCAATTCAATTTAAATTTGAAAATGAATTTGAATTTGAAAATGAAAAACAAATTAAACAAATTTCAACAGGAAGTTTTGGAACAATTTTCCTTTTTGAAAACGGAACAGCAATACAATATTTAAATGAAGATCAAGATTATCAAGTTGAAAATCCTGAAGAAATTGAAATTGAAAATGAAAATATTCAAAAAGTATCTGTTGGTTCTCAAATTGAAGCTATTTTAACAAAAGAAGGAAATATATTTGCCAAAGGAGAATATATTAATCCAAATAATCCAAATGAATTTATCAATATTTCATCATTAATTGAAGATAAAAATGATAGAATAATTGAAGATATTGTTTCTGGATCTAAATCAATTTACTTATTAACTTCAAATCATATAGTTTATGGAATTGGTTCAAATTCTTATGGTCAACTTGGTTCTGATGAAAACTTTGATTATACAGAAATTCCAATTTTAATGATGAAAAATGTTTCTAAAATATTTTCAGGAAATACTTCAGAACATGCTTTTCTTTTAGATCCAAATGAAGAATTATTTGTATGCGGAAATAATGGTGATGGTCAACTTGGATTAGGAGAATCAAGAAAAGGAAAAATCCAAAAATTAACCAAAATCCAAAATATTCCAAAAGGCAAAATAATTGATATTCAATGCGGATTGAGTAATTCAATAATGATGATTGCAAATGATGTTGGAAAAAGAAAACTTTATTCATGTGGAAATTATTATTCAAATGGACTTGGAACAGAAAAATATGAAGAACATACTTATGAATTTACTGAAATCAAATCATCTTTATTTGAAAATGATTATATTATTGATTTTTCTGTTGGATTTAATCATACTTTGATTTTAACATATAATTCAAAATTAATAGTATTTGGAAATAATGAATTTGGACAATTAGGAACTGAAGATATAGAATATGATCAATTAATTCCAATTCAAATTGAACTTCCTAAATTAAGATTTAATGAAAATATTTCCAATTATCATCTTTCTTGTGAAGAAGGCAAATCATTTATTTATTATTCTCCTTCTCTTTCTTCTTTTTTTTCCAATCTTGAAGAAGATTTGATAAAACTATTCCGAAAGAAAAGAATTTTGTGATATTTCATTTAAAACCAAAAATGGAGAAATAATTGAAGCTCATAAATTAATATTGAAATATAGATTAAATCAAAATGAAAATGAAATTGAAAAACTTCAAGAAATTATTTCAAATAAATCAATTAAAGAATCAAATCAAATATTTGAAATGATTTATTCAAACAGAATAATAAATCCAATATTATATTCTGAAATTAAAGAAATTATAAATTCCAATGAAAAAATTGAAGAAACAATGAAAAGAATTTATTTAAATGAAAATGAAAATGAAAATGAAAAAGATTTTATAATTGAAAGAAAAGAAAAGAAATATAAATTTCCTAAATTAATATTAATAATGAGAAGTGAATTATATCGAGGAATGTTTTTATCTGTAACTGAAGATACTTCAAATAAAGTTAAAGATTATAGTGAATTAAGTAATAAACCATTTCAAATATTAGAATATTGGATTTATTCAAATCAAATCAAAGATGGAATTCAAATTACACAAGAAATCATTGATGAAATTCAAATTGGAATTGATTATTTTCAATTAAATCAAACAAATCCAAATTTATTTGATTTATTAATTAGGAAATTTAATAATCAAAATTAAAATTAAAATTAAAATTAAAATTAAAATTAAAATTAAAATTAAATTATTAATTAGGAAATTTAATAATCAAAATTAAAATTAAAATTAAAATTAAAATTAAAATTAAAATTAAAATTAAAATTAAAATTAAAATTAATATTAAAAATTAAAATTAAAATTAAAATTAAAATTAAAATTAAAATTAAAATTAAAATTAAAATTAAAATTAAAATTAAAATCAAAATTAAAATTAAAATTAAAATTAAAATTAAAATTAAAATTAAAATTAAAATTAAAATTAAAATTAAAATTAAAATTAAAAATTAAAATTAAAATTAAAATTAAAATTAAAATTAAAATTAAAATCAAAATTAAAATTCAAAATCAAATTCAAAATCAAAATTAAAATTAAAATTAAAAAAATTTTTTCATTTTATTTTTTCATTTTTTTCAATTCAATAAAACAAAATGAACCCAAATCAAAATCAAAATCAAAATCAAAATCAAAATCAAAATCAAAATCAAAATCAAAATCAAAATCAAAATCAAAATCAAAATCAAAATCAAAATCAAAATCAAAATGAATTTTTATTTTTTGGTTTAAATGATTTTCCAAAACTTACCACAAATGAACCAGAAAAAATAAAAAAACCAATTCAATTTAAATTTGAAAATGAAAATGAAAATGAAAATGAAAATAAAAAACAAATTAAACAAATTTCATCAGGAAGTTTTTCAACAATTTTCCTTTTTGAAAACGGAAAAGCAATACAATATTTAAAGGGAAATCAAAATACTCAAAAAATCCAAATTAAAAATATTCAAAAAGTATCTGGTATTTATCATATTGAAGCTATTTTAACAAAAGAAGGAAATGTATTTGCCAAAGGAAATGATGTTAATCCAAAAAATCCACATCAACTTATTAATATTTCATCATTAATTGAAGATAAAAATGATAGAATAATTCAAGATATTGTTTCTGGAAATACTTCAGTTTACTTATTAACTTCAAATCAAAATGTTTATGGAATTGGTTCAAATGAATATGGTCAACTTGGTTTAGATTCCAAAATGTTTGGATATAAACAAAAACCAATTTTAATGATGAAAAATGTTTCTAAAATATTTTCAGGAAATTTTTCAGAATATGTTTTTCTTTTGGATTCAAATCAAGAATTATTTGGATGCGGATGGAATTCATATGGTCAACTTGGATTAGGAGAATCAAGAAAAGGAAAAATCCAAAAATTAACCAAAATCCAAAATATTCCAAAAGGCAAAATAATTGATATTCAATGCTCTGATGCTCATTCAATAATGATGATTGCAAATGATGTTGGAAAAAGAAAACTTTATTCATGTGGAAATTATTATTCAAATGGACTTGGAACAGAAAAATATGAAGAGGATACTTATGAATTTACTGAAATTAAATCATCTTTATTTGAAAATGATTATATTATTGATTTTTCTGTTGGATTTAATCATACTTTGATTTTAACATATAATTCAAAATTAATAGGATTTGGAAATAATGAATTTGGACAATTAGGAACTGAAGATATAGAATATGATCAACTAACTCCAATTCAAATTGAACTTCCTAAATTAAGATTTAATGAAAATATTTCCAATTATCATCTTTCTTGTGGAGATTCGGATTCATTTCTTTATTATTCTCCTTTTCTTTCTTCTTTTTTTTCCAATCTTGAAGAAGATTTGATAAAACTATTTCGAAGAAAAGAATTTTGCAATATTTCATTTAAAACAGAAAATGGAGAAATAATTGAAGCTCATAAATTAATATTGAAATATAGATTAAAAGATGAAAATCAAATTGAAAAACTTCAAGAAATTATTTCAAATAAATCAATTAAAGAATCAAATCAAATATTTGAAATGATTTATTCAAACAGAATAATAAATCCAATATTATATTCTGAAATTAAAGAAATTATAAATTCCAATGAAAAAATTGAAGAAACAATGAAAAGAATTTATTTAAATGAAAATGAAAATGAAAATGAAAAAGATTTTATTATTGAAAGAAAAGAAAAACAATATAAATTTCCTAAATTAATATTAATAATGAGAAGTGAATTATATCGAGGAATGTTTTTATCTGTAACTGAAGATACTTCAAATAAAGTTAAAGATTATAGTGAATTAAGTAATAAACCATTTCAAATATTAGAATATTGGATTTATTCAAATCAAATCAAAGATGGAATTCAAATTACAGAAGAAATCATTGATGAAATTCAAATTGGAATTGATTATTTTCAATTAAATCAAACAAATCCAAATTTATTTGATTTATTAATTAAAAAATTTAATAATCAAAATTAAAATTAAAATTAAAATTAAAATTAAAATTAAAATTAAAATTAAAATTAAAATTAAAATCAAAATCAAATCAAAAATTAAAATTAAAATTAAAATTAAAATTAAAATTAAAATCAAAATTAAAATTAAAATCAAAATCAAAATCAAAATCAAAATCAAAATTAAAATCAAAATTAAAATTTAAAATTAAAATCAAAATTAAAATTTAAATTAAAATTAAAATTAAAATCAAAATCAAAATTAAAATTAAAATTAAAATCAAAATTAAAATTAAAATTAAAATTAAAATTAAATTAAAAATTAAAATTAAAATTAAAATCAAAAATTAAAATTAAAATCAAAAATTAAAATTAAAATTAAAATTAAATTAAAATTTAAATTAAAAATTAAAATTAAAATCAAAATCAAAATTAAAATTTAAAAAAATTTTTTCATTTTTTCATTTTTTTTTTTTCAAAAATGTTTTTCCAAAAAAAAGCTCATTTAATTATTATATCCTTGTTAATTTTATCAAGTATAATTCCTGGATTTTTTTATATTCCTTGGAATTTAGAAAAATTATTAACTCTTTCAACAATTATTTTATTAATACAATTTTCCAGTTGTTTTTTATTTTCAATTTTTTTCATTAAAAAAAAGAATCATCAAATGAATTCTTTGAAAAAAACAAAGACTCAACAAACAAATATAAAATTTTTTAACAAGGGATCTTTTGTTGAAAAAATATTAAGAAGATCTGTTTCAATGATTTTATTACTTTTGATTGGAATTATTTCATTTTATTTAATTGCAATATTATTTGGAGCACCATTATTATCGTAAAAAAAAATAATAAGAATAAGAATTAATTTTCATTTTAAATTTTTCGTTATTTATTCCGTTTTTTAAAGACAATTTAAAGATACATTTAATTGGGCTTATTTTATATCAATTCTTTCTTTGATTCCTTTAAGTTGCTTTTATTCAATAGATGATCTAACAAGCATAAAAAGTGTTTTATTACTCAGTTATTTTTTTGGAAGAAAAATTGGATTAAAAGAAAAAGAAGATGAAAAAAAAGCAAAAATTGAGAAAATTGAAAAAAAAGCAAAAATTGAAGAAGTTGAAAAAATTCCCAAAGTTGAAAAAATAGGGAAAAAAAAAATGTCATATTCTGAAGATGAATTGGTTGAAAATTTTATTTTTGGATTGAGTTCTGTTAGTTTTATTGGACCTGTTATTGGGACTTGGATAAGTTCTGTTGTTTATCCACTTGATTGGGATCGACCTTGGCAAAAGTGGCCAATTCCTGCTTGTTTTGGAAGTTTTTTTGGATATGAAGTTAGTTTGGTTTTGTTTTTTTTGTTTGCTTTATTTAGATTTAGAAGAAGAGAAGATGACTTAAACAAAAAGAAATTAAAATAAAATTCATTTATAAAATTAAAATTCATTTATAAAATTAAAATTAAAATAAAATTCATTTATAAAATTAAATTTAAAATTAAAATTCATTTATAAAATTAAAATTAAATTCATTTATAAAATTAAAATAAAATTCATTTATAAAATTAAAATTAAAATTTATAAAAATAAAATTCATTTATAAAATAAAATTAAAATTTAAAAATTAAAATTCATTTATAAAATTAAAATTAAAATAAAATTCATTTATAAAATTAAAATAAAATTCATTTATAAAATTAAAATTAAATTCATTTATAAAATTAAATTCATTTATAAAATTAAAATTAAAAATAAAATTCATTTATAAAATTAAAATTAAAATTCATTTATAAAATAAAAATTTATAAAATTAAAATAAAATTCATTTATAAAATTAAAATTAAAATTCATTTATAAAATTCATTTATAAAATTAAAATCAAATTCATTTATAAAACTAAAAATTAAAATTCATCAAATTCATTTATAAAATTAAAATTCGTTTATAAAATTAAAATTCATTTAAAAATAAAATAAAATTTAAAATTTAAAAATTAAATTGAAATTAAAATTCATTTATAAAATTAAAATTAAAATAAAATTCATTTTGAGTAAAATTAAAATAATTAAAATTCATTTATAAAATTAAAATTAAATTCATTTATGAAATTAAAATTCATTTATAAAATTAAAATTCAAAATTTTTTCATTTATAAAATTAAAATTCATTTTTTTTCATTTTAAAATTTTTTCATTTTTTAAAACGAAAAATAAAAGAATAAAAATGACAATTTAAAAATAAAAGAATTTAAAAATAAAAAGAAAATTTTTGTTTTATTTTTCATTTTTCTTCATTTTTGCTTTTAACGAACAAAAGAATAAAATGACAACAAAGGAATTTAAAGATGAAGATAAATCATCAGAAAATTATGAAGAGAATCAAGGAATAACAGGAGAAGATCAAGACTTTGCAAAATTAAAACGGAACGATTTAAAAACAAACAAAATAAGCCTTCGATTCACGCCGAACTTGGAAAACTATAAGGGATTAGATAGCTTAGTTTTTGCATTAAGTTATAATTCATGGAAACTTGTGACAACTGATTATCAACAAGAAAAAGAAAAAGAAAAAAAAGAAAAAGAAAAAACTAACGTCAAAAAAGTTGACAGCCAAAATAATAATAATAATAATAATGATGAACTTGAAATTGAGAAGGATGACCAAGATAATAAAGAAAAGCAAAAAAGTTCCGAAAATGATCCTGAAAAACAAAACAAAATTCAAGTTGAAGAAGTTTCTGTTCGCGCAATTATTGCCCAAAGATATCAATTCACAACAAAACACCAAGAAAGAGCGTTACAAAACGCGCGATCCAAAAAAACCGTTTTTAGCACAACACTTGAAAAAAATGAAATGAAACAAGAAATCCTCATTGAATTATCCGTAGATACTGTCAGATTAATGGTGAAAAAAAAAGTCGTTGAAAAAGTTCTTTTACATGAAATCATCTTCCAATATGTCGATGTCAAACCGACAGTGATGCACATTATAATCCAAAGAAAAAATAACAAAAGCGAATTGACAGTTTCTTTTGCTGACGTTTCGACACGTGATACTTTTATTGAAACCGTTGCGATTTTGATGAAGCAATTTCTTCGTTCAATCGGAGCAGAAACAAAAATGCAAAAAGAAGGTCATCTTTTGGGCGGCAGTTATTTTCAAGGGGATCTTAAAAAGCAACCCAAAGCGGATGAAGAAGTAATCCGTTCCATTGTGGGTCAAAAGAAGGCAAAATTTCACGTCATTTTAAAACATAATAACGCCAACAGACCCGCTTTTATTCGTTTTACTTATGATGATATTTCTTTTGGTGTCGAAAACACTACGATTCTTAAATTCCCTTATAATCACTGCAATATCAACCAAAATGAGTCAAATCCTCTCACTTTTGTTTTGAGAGTCAAAAATCAACGGCCTGTTGAACTTATGGCTAAAAATACGAACCAAAAAGACTTGATTCTTCATACTTTCAATTATTTCCAAGAAATCGGTTTAAAGGTTTCTCTTTCAGGTGGTTTGACAACTGGTTTTGGTGTTTATTCAAATTTGAATTATGGTTATGAAACCGATTTCTTTGATTCTTTTGCTGATACTCGACTTGAAAAAGAATTTACTTTTTAATCTTTACTTTTTTCTATTCTTTTTTCTTTTGAATTCTTTCTTCTTTTTCTTTTCAATTAATAAAAAACAAAACAAAACAAAACAAAACAACTTTGATAATATTATTTTAATTAAATATAAATTGTTAATAAATGAATAAATCTTAAAGTTTTTATTATTATCTTTTAATATTTATTAATTAATTATTGAAATATTTATTAATAAATTATTTTAAAAAAAATAATCCAAAAAATTAAATATTTTAATTAATTATTTTATTTAAATACTTTAAAATTAATTTAATTAATTTAAAAGTTATAAATTATTAATAAATGAATAGATCTTAAAGTTTTTATTATTATCTTTTAATATTTATTAATAAATTATTGAAATATTTATTAATAAATTATTTTAAAAAAAATAATCCAAAAAATTGATTATTTTAATTAATTATTTTATTTAAATTTTTAAAATTAATTTAATTAATATAAAAGTTATAAATTATTAATAAATGAATAGATATCTTAAAGTTTTTATTATTATCTTTTAATATTTATTTATTAATTAATTAATTATTGAAATATTTATTAATAAATTATTTTAAAAAAATAATCCAAAAATTAAATATTTTAATTAAATATTTTATTTAAATATTTAAAATAAATTTAATTAATATAAAAGTTATAAATTATTAATAAATGAATAGATATTAAAGTTTTTATTATTATCTTTTAATATTTATTAATTAATTATTGAAATATTTATTAATAAATTATTTTAAAAAAAATAATCCAAAAATTGAATATTTTAATTAATTATTTTATTTAAATATTTAAAATTAATTTAATTAATATAAAAGTTATAAATTGTTAATAAATGAATAGATCTTAAAGTTTTTATTGTTCTTGTTTTTAATATTTATTAATTAATTATTGAAATATTTATTAATAAATTATTTTTAAAAAAATAATCCAAAAATTAAATATTTTATTTAAATTTTTAAAATAAATTTAATTAATATAAAAGTTATAAATTATTAATAAATGAATAGATCTTAAAGTTTTTATTATTATCTTTTTAATATTTATTAATTAATTATTGAAATATTTATTAATAAATTATTTTAAAAAAATAATCCAAAAATTGAATATTTTAATTAATTATTTTATTTAAATATTTAAAATAAATTTAATTAATATAAAAGTTATAAATTATTAATAAATGAATAGATCTTTAAAGTTTTTTTTATTATTATCTTTTTAATATTTATTAATTAATTATTGAAATATTTATTAATAAATTATTTTTAAAAAAATAATCCAAAAAATTAAATTATTTTATTTAAATATTTAAAATTAATTTAATTAATATAAAAGTTATAAATTATTAATAAATGAATAGATCTTTAAAGTTTTTATTATTATCTTTTTTTTATATTTATTAATTAATTATTGAAATATTTATTAATAAATTATTTTAAAAATAATCCAAAAATTGAATATTTTAATTAATTATTTTATTTAAATTTTTAAAATAAATTTAATTAATATAAAAGTTATAAATTATTAATAAATGAATAGATCTTAAAAGTTTT
Source organism: Anaeramoeba ignava (assembly GCA_028826165.1). NCBI lineage: Eukaryota > Anaeramoebidae > Anaeramoeba > Anaeramoeba ignava. Next base: position 57,451 of record JAPDFW010000119.1, read on the forward strand.
TATTATTATTACTTAATATTTATTAATTAATTTTTGAAATATTTATTAATAAATTATTTTAAAAATAATCCAAAAATTGAATATTTTAATTAATTATTTTATTTAAATTTTTAAAATTAATTTAATTAATTTAAAAGTTATAAATTGTTAATAAATGAATAGATCTTAAAGTTTTTATTATTATCTTTTAATATTTATTAATTAATTATTGAAATATTTATTAATAAATTATTTTAAAAATAATCCAAAAATTGATTATTTTAATTAATTATTTTATTTAAATTTTTAAAATTAATTTAATTAATATAAAAGTTATGAATTATTAATAAATGAATAGATCTTAAAATTTTTATTGTTATTATTTTTTAATATTTATTAATTAATTATTGAAATATTTATTAATAAATTATTTTAAAAATAATCCAAAAATTGAATATTTTAATTGATTATTTTATTTAAATTTTTAAAATTAATTTAATTAATATAAAAGTTATAAATTATTAATAAATGAATAGATCTTAAAGTTTTTATTATTATTGTTTTAATATTTATTAATTAATTTTTGAAATATTTATTAATAAATTATTTTAAAAATAATCCAAAAAATTCAGATTATTTTAATTAATTATTTTATTTAAATTTTTAAAATAAATTTAATTAATATAAAAGTTATAAATTATTAATAAATGAATATATCTTAAAAGTTTTTATTGTTCTTGTTTTAATATTTATTAATTAATTATTGAAATATTTATTAATAAATTATTTTAAAAATAATCCAAAAATTGAATATTTTAATTAATTATTTTATTTAAATTTTTAAAATTAATTTAATTAATATAAAAGTTATAAATTATTAATAAATGAATAGATCTTAAAGTTTTTATTATTATCTTTTAATATTTATTAATTAATTATTGAAATATTTATTAATAAATTATTTTAAAAAAAATAATCCAAAAAATTGATTATTTTAATTAATTATTTTATTTAAATTTTTAAAATAAATTTAATTAATTTAAAAGTTATAAATTATTAATAAATGAATAGATCTTAAAGTTTTTATTGTTCTTGTTTTTTTTTTGAACAATTTACCATTTTCCTTTTTTGATTTATTTTTTTTTGATTATTTGCTATTTTTACACGTGCTTAGATCAAATTAATATAGCAAAAGGAAAATGGATTTAAAAAGAAAACCTTCCAAAAAAAAAAATATTTTTCATTTCTTTTCAAATCAATTTTTTTTTGATTTATTTTTTAAAATTTTTAAAACAACAAAATGAATAATCAATTAATTCTTTTAGTTTTTCTATTCTCACTTGCATTTGCATCTCAAAAATCATTGGATATGGCAGTTTATAACGGAACAGATTGTGCAGGACAATATCAATGGAGACATAGATATCAAACAAGAGAAAGACAACAAGGACAAGATGGCGGGAATTTTGAAATAAAAGGAGGAAACCAAAAACAATGGGCTTGGCAATATTGCTATTCTTCTGATAATTGCACAACTATTTTGGAATTGAATGAAAACGAATGTCATAATATTACAGAAATTGAAGTTACTTCTGGACAACAAAAATTTATGGATTGGGAAGGTCAATCTTTTGAATTAACTTCTTCTGCAACTCAAACCATTTTTGGATTTATGCTTCTTCTTTTATTAAACTTTTTCATTTTCTAAACTTTATTTTGAAAAAATTCAAAAATAAAAAATTTTTCATTTCAATTTTCATTTCATTTTCATTTCATTTTCATTTCTTCTGCAAATTTTTCAAATTCTAAAATCTTATTTTGTATAAATTTTTCTTCTTCTTCTGGATTTCTTTCAAACCATAATTTATATTCTTGGAAAATAATCAAAAAATCAATCAGTTCAAAAATTTTTTCTCTTTCTTCAAATCCTTTTGGTTTTTGAATTCCTTTTTGGATTAATTCTGCAAAGAAAAAATCACTCAACTCTGAATCAGGAAGAATTTGTTTTGTGATAAGATGTGATCTCAAGTCATCATCTTCAATACAAGAACCGCTCCATTCCCAATCCAAAAAAGCCGTTATTTGGATATTTTTTGGATCAATCAAAATATTATCAACAGTTAAATCTGCATGAGTAAAAACAAATTGATCTTTATATTCAACTTTTGGAAGAATTTCTTCAGCGAATTTCTCCAAATAAGGAATAAAGTGTGCTAATTTTTGTTCTTCCAAAATAAAATGTTTGCCAACCTCGATTCGAGCTCGTAAATAGTCTTGGTAAGTATTAAAAGGCCCTTTTCCAAGATCAATAACTTTTGTCAAATTTAAATTTCCATTTCGATCAAGTTGAAAAGATCCTATTTGATCAAAAGTGAATTTTCTTAATTCAACCAAAAAATCTACAATTTGGATCAACACTGTTTTTTTTTGTTCTTTTGTTAAAGATTTCCAAATGCTTTCAAGAAGAACTCCTTCTTTTTTTTCTAAAATCATGTATTCAAACCCAAAAGCAGAATTTGGATCTGAAGAAAATGCCAAAATTTTTGGAATCGTAATTGTTGATTTTTCATTAAGAAATTTGTGGATTGCAACTTCATTTTCTGTTTTGATTCTTTTCCAAATTTTTCCAGGAGTTCGAATTCTTAAAACAAATTCCTTTTCACAAGAAGTTTTTATTAAATAAACAAAATTAAGAACACCTGTATTAAATCTTATCAATTCTGTACATTTGACTGATGAATCTATTAATTTTTCTTCAAGTAATAATTTCTCAACTTCTTTTATTGAGATGGAAACTTTTGGTCTTCCAGACATTTTTATCCAAATGAAAAATGAAAAATGAAAAATTCAAAAAATCATTTTTTCATTTTTTTCTTTTCAAAAATGAATGAAATTTTATTTTTTGGTTTAAATCAATCACCAAAACTTTTCAAAAATAAATCAAATAAAATAATAAAACCAATTCAATTTAAATTTGAAAATGAAAATGAAAATGAAAATGAAAATGAAAATGAAAATGAAAATGAAAATGAAAATGAAAATGAAAAACAAATTAAACAAATTTCATCAGGAAGTTATTCAACAATTTTCCTTTTTAAAAATGGAAAAGCAATAGAATATTTAAATGAAAAAAATTTAAATGAAAATATTCAAAAAATCCAAATTGAAAATATTCAAAAAGTAACTGTTGGTAATGAAAATGAAGCTATTTTAACAAAAGAAGGAAATGTATTTGCCAAAGGAAGAAATATTAATCCAAAAAATACAAAAGAATTTATCAATATTTCATCATTAATTGAAGATACAAATGATAGAATAATTCAAGATATTGTTTCTGGATATAATTCAATTTACTTATTAACTTCAAATCATAATGTTTATGGAATTGGTGATAATTATTTATCTCAACTTGGTTTTGATTATATAACACTTAAAGAAACAGAAAAACCAATTTTAATGATGAAAAATGTTTCTAAAATATTTTCAGGAAATTTTTCAAATCATATTTTTCTTTTAAATTCAAATCAAGAATTATTTGGATGTGGTGATAATTCATTTGGTCAACTTGGATTAGGAGAATCAAGAAGAGAAACAAAAATTCAAAAATTAATCAAAATACAAAATATTCCAAAAGGTAAAATAATTGATATTCAATGCTCTCATGGCCATACAATAATGATGATTGCAAATGATAATGGGAAAAGAAAAGTTTATTCAAGTGGAAATTGGCAATATAATGGACTTGGCAAGTATATTGAAGATACTTATAAATTTACTGAAATCAAATCATATTTATTTAGAAATGATGATATTCTTGATTTTTCTGTTGGGCAATATCATACTTTGATTTTAACATCAAATGGAAAACTGATAGGATTTGGGAATAATGTATTTGGTCAATTAGGAACTGGAGATACAGAAAACCAAAAAATTCCCATTCAAATTAAACTTCCTAAATTAAGATTTAATGAAGATATTTCTAATTATCATATTTATTGTGGATATTTCAGATCATTTCTTTATTATTCTCCTCCTTCTTTTTCCAATCTTGAAGAAGATTTGATAAAACTATTTGGAAGAAAAGAATTTTGTGATATTTCATTTAAAACCAAAAATGGAGAAATAATTGAAGCTCATAAATTAATATTGAAATATAGATTAAATCAAAATGAAAATCAATTTGAAAAACTTAAAGAAATTATTTCAAAAAAATCAATTAAAGAATCAAATCAAATATTTGAAATGATTTATTCAAATAATTCCAAAATAAATCCAATATTATATTCTGAAATTAAAGAAATTATAAATTCCAATGAAAAAATTGAAGAAACAATGAAAAGAATTTATTTAAATGAAAATGAAAATGAAAAAGATTTTATAATTGAAAGAAAAGAAAAACAATATAAATTTCCAAAATTAATATTAATAATGAGAAGTGAATTATATCGAGGAATGTTTTTATCTGTTACTGAAGATAAATCTAATAAAGTTACAGATTATAGTGAATTAAATAATAAATCATTTCAAATATTTGAATATTGGATTTATTCAAATCAAATTAAAGATGGAATTGAAATTACACAAGAAATAATTAATGAAATTGAAATTGGAATTGATTATTTTCAATTAAATCAAACAAATCCAAATTTATTTGATTTATTAATTAACAAATTTAAAAATTAAATTTAAATTTAAAATTCATTTTGAGATTAAAATTAAAATCAAAATCAAAATTAAAATTAAAATTAAAATTAAAATTAAAATCAAAATTTAAAATTAAAATTAAAAATTAAAATAAAAATAAAATTAAAAACAAAATTAAAATTAAAATTAAAATTAAAATCAAAATTAAAATTAAAATCAAAATTAAAATTAAAATTAAAATTAAAGTTCCAAAAATTATTTTTTCATTTTTTTTCTTTTCAAAAATGAATGAAATTTTATTTTTTGGTTGGAATCAAAACCCAAAACTTATCAAAAATGAACCAAAAAAAATAATAAAACCAATTCAATTTAAATTTGAAAATGAAAATGAAAATGAAAATGAAAATGAAAATGAAAATGAAAGTGAAAAACAAATTAAACAAATTTCAACAGGAGGTTTTGGAACAATTTTCCTTTTTAAAAATGGAAAAGCAATAGAATACTTATCTGTAAATTATTCAAAACAAAATCCTGAAAAAATCCAAATTGAAAATATTCAAAAAGTAACTGTTGGTGGTCTAAATGAAGCTATTTTAACAAAAGAAGGAAATGTATTTGCCAAAGGATGGAATATTAATTCAAATAATCCAAAAGAAATTATCAATATTTCATCATTAATTGAAGATACAAATGATAGAATAATTGAAGATATTGTTTCTGGATCTGATTCAATTTACTTATTAACTTCAAATCATAATGCTTATGGATTTGCTGATAATTATAATGGACAACTTGGTTTTGATTATATAACACTTAAAGAAACAGAAAAACCAATTTTAATGATGAAAAATGTTTCTAAAATATTTTCAGGAAATTCTTCAAAATCTGTTTTCTTTTTAAATTCAAATCAAGAATTATTTGGATGTGGTGATAATTCATTTGGTCAACTTGGATTAGGAGAATCAAGAATAGAAATAAGAATCCAAAAATTAACCAAAATCCAAAATATTCCTAAAGGCAAAATAATTGATATTCAATCTGGATATGCTCATTCAATAATGTTGATTGAAGATGAAAATGAAAATCCAAAAAGAAAACTTTATTCATGTGGAAATTGGCAATATAATGGACTTGGCAAAATGTTTCAAAATACTTATGAATTTACTGAAATCAAATCATCTTTATTTTAAAATGGTGATGATATTCTTAATTTTTCTGTTGGAGATCATAATTTGATTTTAACTTCCAATTCAAAATTGATAGGATTTGGAGATAATCAATTTGGTCAATTAGGAACTGAAGATACAAAATCTCAATCAATTCCAATTCTAATTTTACTTCCTAAATTAAGATTTAATGAAGATATTTCCAATTATCATATTTCTTGTGGTAATCACAGATCATTTCTTTATTATTCTCCTCCTTCTTTTTCCAATCTTGAAGAAGATTTGATAAAACTATTTGGAAGAAAAGAATTTTGTAATATTTCATTTAAAACAGAAAATGGAGAAAAGATTGAAGCTCATAAATTAATATTGAAATATAGATTAAATCAAAATGAAAATGAAATTGAAAAACTTCAAGAAATTATTTCAAATAAATCAATTAAAGAATCAAATCAAATATTTGAAATGATTTATTCAAATAATTCCAAAATAAATCCAAAATTATATTCTGAAATTAAAGAAATTATAAATTCCAATGAAAAAATTGAAGAAACAATGAAAAGAATTTATTTAAATGAAAATGAAAATGAAAAAGATTTTATAATTGAAAGAAAAGAAAAACAATATAAATTTCCTAAATTAATATTAATAATGAGAAGTGAATTATATCGAGGAATGTTTTTATCTGTAACTGAAGATAAATCTAATAAAGTTACAGATTATAGTGAATTAAGTAATAAATCATTTCAAATATTTGAATATTGGATTTATTCAAATCAAATTAAAGATGGAATTGAAATTACACAAGAAATAATTAATGAAATTGAAATTGGAATTGATTATTTTCAATTAAATCAAACAAATCCAAATTTATTTGATTTATTAATTAACAAATTTAATAATCAAAATTAAAATTAAAATCAAAATCAAAATTTAAATTAAAATTAAAATTAAAATTAAAATTAAAATTAAAATTAAAATTAAAATTAAAATTAAAATTGATAATCAAAATTAAAATTAAAATTAAAATTAAAATTAAAATTAAAATTGATAATCAAAATTAAAATTAAAATTAAAATTAAAATCAAAATTAAAATTAAAATTAAAATTAAAATTAAAATCAAAATTAAAATTAAATTTAAATTTAAAATTAAAATCAAAATTAAAATCAAAATCAAAATCAAAATCAAAATCAAAATTAAAATTAAAATTAAAATTAAAATTAAAATTAAAATCAAACAAATTTTTTTATTTTTCATTTTTTTCATTTTTCAATTTTTTTCTTATGAATTATCTAAGTTCAATTCCTCTTAAAATTGAAGATTGGCAATATATGAATGAAGGAAATGGAAATATTGTTCTTGAATATTGTGGTTTATTTCATGAAGATTTAAATGGAACAGTTTTAAGACTTAAAAAACAAAAAATTACAAATAAAATAATAAAAACGGAAAAAGAAAATGAAAGTTTAATTGAAAAAGAATTAACAAATTATAAATTTTATTCAAATGTTCTTTCTCCTTTATTTAATAATAAATTTATTTATCCAGGAGTATAAATTCAATTCAAAATTAAAATCCATTTATTAAATTGATATTCATTTATAAAATTAATATTGAAATTAATATTAAAAAAGTTATTATTAGCAATGAATGAAAACTTTCTTACCCAAATAGAAAAAAAAATCAGCAAACAAAGACCTAAATTTAGAAGAGAAACAACACAAATTAATCTCAAAACAAATTATAATATTGTTCAACCAAATCATTCAATTTTTCCAAAAATTTCAGAAGAAAATTATAAATCTTGTCTTTCAATTGAATTAAAAGTTTGTTTTAAAATGAAAAACAATTTTTGAAAAAAATCAAATTATTGATTGATTTATTGATTTATTTAGCCAAAATGTGGTTTTATCCCAAATAGTCCTTTCATTGATAAAAACAATCAATTTAAGAAACAATTTTCAAGATATTTTCTTCATCAAAGATTGAAGAAGAAAAAAGGAGAAATTGAAGAAATTTCTCTTTATGATCCTATTGATTTATTTTCAAATGATAAAAATCAAATTTTTCATGCAATGGATTGTTTATTAAATAATCCCCAAAACAATTTGAAGATATTTTTAGATTCTCAGTTAATTTTTGGAGGAATTCGAGTAATTTAATCAAAAAAAAAAAAAACAAATACAAAAACAAAACAAAAATATTCAACAAAAATTTCTTTTTAAATTTAGTCACAAGAACAAGAAGGAGATGAAAAAACAGAATTGAGGAAACTTTTGATGGATCAAAATCACTTACAAACACAACTTAAAAATATTTTTAATAAGGAAAAACAAAACATCCAAAGTTTGAAAGAAATTATCACTCAAATCATTTTAAAAACAAAAGTTCTTGATAATATTTTGAATTTACAAAAACTAGACAATTTAGATATTGAAGGAATTTATCAAATTTATCAAAATTTAAACAACTCGAAAATCGAAATTCCTTCTTGGAAAAAGATTTGCGATAATCAACCGTTTTTGGAATCAATTCTGCAAAACATCAAAAAACCAAAAATCGAAAATGAAGAGAATTTGCTTAAATTTAAACTAGAAGATTTGAGTAAAGAAGAATCAATTATGAAAATTATTGAATTTTTAATCTCTTCTTCTGTTAAAGATTGCTCTGTTATGATTACAATCCAAGAAGTTGAAAAAAAAGACAAAATTGAAGAAAATTCAATTATTAAAGATGAGAATTCAGGAAAATTTTTTCAATTCAAAATTGCTATAATTGATTTAGATCCAAGATCAGCAGAAAGTATTAAAAGATTTATGGGAATTGATCAAGAAATTATTGAATATTTTAAGGAATTAAAAGAATTTTAAATTTAACAAGACAATTAGAAAAATAAAAAGGGGATAATTTCCAATTACAAGACAGTTTTAAAATTAAAAAAATTTTTTATTTTTCATTTTCATTTTCATTTTTTCATTTTTTTCTTCTCAAATTTTTTATTCAAATGAAAAAGTTTTATTTTTGCATTTTAATTTTATTAATTATAACAGAAATTATAACAGCAGTTGAAGAAACAAAAGAACAAGGAAAAAAACAAAAACTTGACAGACAAGCAAGAAAAGAGAGATTTGAAAAAAGAAAACAAATGCATCAAGAAAAAAACCCAAAAATTTTAGAACAAAATCCTCCAGACCCAAGAAACCCAACAAATCCAAGACGTCCTCATCCTAATCCTCAAAACCCAGATTTAAGTCGAATTCCTGAAGATAAACTTCGTGAAATTCAAGCTGAACTTCAAGAAAGAATGAAACATGAAAAATTTAATCCTCAAAGAAGAAGAAAAGAAAAAAACGATTTATAATTTGAATTTGAATTTGAAATCAAATCAAAAAAAAAAGGAAAATAATGATTCAAAAATTTATCAAAATTACTCATTTTTAATTTTTTTTTTCATTTTTTTTCTTTTCATTTTTTCTTTTCAAAATAATAAAAAAAAAATCAATCAATTTAATTAAATAATGTTTAAATTTTCTCGACAAGTTTTTTCAAGAGATTTATCAAGATTTCAAGCTGATGGTTTTGATTTAGATCTTTCTTATATTACACCTAATATAATTGGTAATTTAAAATTTATATATAAAAAAAAAATAACGAAAAAAAAAAAATAATAATAATGATAAGAAAATTGGGAAAATTTTAGCAATGGGTTTCCCTTCAAAAGGAATGGAAAAAACTTATAGAAATAATATAGAAGAAGTTTCAAAGTTTTTTAAAAAAAGACATAATGAACATTTTTTAATTTTAAATTTAACTGAAAGAAAATATGATTATGAAAAATTTGATAATCAAGTGCTTGAATTTCCTTGGAAAGATCATTATCCTCCTCCTCTTAAAGTGAAAAAAATTATTGAATCAACAAATAATTAATAAAATAATTTATAAAATAATAAAATAATTAATAAAATAATTTATAAATTAATAAAATAATTAATAAAATAATTAATAAAATAATTTATAAATTAATAAAATAATTAATAAAATAATTAATAAAATAATTTATAAATTAATAAAATAATTAATAAAATAATTAATAAAATAATTTATAAAATAATTAATAAAATAATTAATAAAATAATTAATAAATAATAAATAAAATAATTAATAAAATAATTTATAAAATAATAAATAAAATAATTTATGAAATAATTAATAAAATAATTAATAAAATAATTAATAAAATAATTAATAAAATAATTAATAAAATATTAAATAAAATAATTAATAAAATAATTTATAAAATATTTAAATAAAATAATAAATAAAATAATTAATAAAATAATTAATAAAATAATTAATAAAATAATTAATAAAAATAATTAATAAAATAATTAATAAAATAATTAATAAAATAATTAATAAAACAATTAATAAAACAATTAATAAAATAATTAATAAAATAATTAATAAAATAATTAATAAAATAATTTATAAAATAATTAATAAAATAATTAATAAAATAATTAATAAAATAATTAATAAAATAATTAATAAATTAATTAATAAAATAATTAATAAAATAATTAATAAAATAATTAATAAAATAATAAATAAAATAATTAATAAAAATAATTAATAAAATAATTTATAAAATAATTAATAAAATAATTTATAAAATAATTAATATAATAATTAATAAAATAATTAATAAAAATAATAAATAAAATAATTAATAAAATAATTAATAAAATAATTAATAAAATATTTAATAAAATATTTAATAAAATAATTAATAAAATAATTAATAAAATAATTAAAAAAATAATAAATAAAATAATAATAAAAAATAATAAAAAAATAATAAATAAAATAATTAATAAAATAATAAATAAAATAATTAATAAAATAATTAATAAAATATTTAATAAAATATTTAATAAAATATTTAATAAAATAATTAATAAAATAATTAATAAATTAATTAATAAAATAATTTATAAAATAATTAATAAAATAATTTATAAAAAATAATAAAAAATTAATAAAATAATTAATAAAATAATTAATAAAATAAATAATAAAATAATTTATAAAATAATTAATAAAATAATTAATAAAATAATTAATAAAATAATTAATAAAATAATTAATAAAATAATTAATAAAATAATTAATAAAATAATTAATAAAATAATTAATAAAATAATTAATAAAATAATTAATAAAATAATTAATAAAATAATTAATAAAATTATTAATAAAATAATTAATAAAATAATAAATAAAATAATTAATAAAATAATAAATAAAATAATTTATAAAATAATTAATAAAATAATTAATAAAATAATTAATAAAATAATTAATAAAATAATTAATAAAATAATTAATAAAATAATTAATAAAATAATTAATAAAATAATTAATAAAATTATTAATAAAATAATTAATAAAATAATAAATAAAATTATTAATAAAATAATTAATAAAATAATAAATAAAATAATTAATAAAATAATTAATAAAATAATTAATAAAATAATAAATAAAATAAATAATAGTTATTATTCCAAATATGTCAAATTATTGACAAATGGATAAAAAGTGATCAAGAAAATGTAGTAGCAGTACATTGCTTAGCAGGAAGGGGTCGAACTGGGACAGTAATATCATCATATTTAAGATTTTCAGGGATGTTCAATTCAACAGAACAAGCAATACAATATTTTGCGAAAAAACGGTCACAAAAATTAATTGGAGTAACAAATCCATCACAACTTAGATATGTTATTTATTTTGACAAAATTCTTCGAGAAAACAACGAAAACAAATTTCGAATCAAGACAATCTCACTCCAAAAAATCATATTTAATCATGCAATTAATGTTCATGATGGAGGATTTCATCCTGAAATTTGTATTTATAATGATAGCAATCTTGTTTATTCTTCAAAAACAAGAAAACCTCAATCACCTTCTATTAGTTCAAATTCTTTAGCAGAAAAAACTCATGATTCTATGGAAAAATTTCCTTTTTTTTCAGCTAAAAGTGATGATTTTATTATTTTTCCTATTCCAAATTTAAAAATTACTGGTGAAATTTTGATCATGATTTTTAATCATAAAACTTGTAAAGCGGATAAAAATCCGAAATTGTTATGCAGAGTTAATTTGTTTACTTCTTTTTTGGATTCTCCTGGTGTTACTCTTACTAGAAAAGATTTGGATGGTGCTCATAAAAAGAATTCAAAATTGTAGTTTTCTGAAATTACGATTAAAATTAAAATTAAAATTCATTTATAAAATAATTTACAAAATTAAAATTAAAATTAAAATTAAAATTTAAAATTAAAATTAAAATTCATTTATAAAATTAAAATTAAAATTAAAATTAAATTTAAGAGATAAAAGATTTGGTCAAAATTTTCGTATGGATTTAATTTTTGAAGATTTTCAAGATTCAGAAAATATTAAATCAAATGATCAAGAAGATCATATATTTCTTCGATTAAGTCAAAGAGATTCAACTTTAAATTTTGAATCCGAAAATAATCGAAATCGAAATCGAAATCAAAAATCAATTCAAAATAATCAAAATCAAAATAATCAAAATAATCAAAATCAAAATAATCAAAATCAAAATAATCAAAATCAAAATAATCAAAATCAAAATAATCAAAATCAAAACCAAAATAATCAAAATCAAATTAAAAAGCAACATCATCATCATCACCATCGTCATCATAAAAAGAAAAAGAAAAATAAGAATAAAAATATTTCCGTTCTCAATCAAATTCTAAATCAAATTGATAGTTTAACTCAAAATTTAAATCAAAATTATTCCAAAAGTTATAATCAAAAAGAAAAAGAAAATGAAAATGAAAATGAAAATGAAAATCATTATTTTAGAAATGATTATTTTCAAAATGATTTTTTAGATCAAAATCAAAATATAAATCAAAATCAAAATCAAAATCAAATTGAAAATAAAAATCAAAATGAAAATCAAAATGAAAATGAAAATGAAAGTGAAAGTGAAAGTGGAAGTGGAAGTGAAGATTCAAATTCTAATTCAAATCTAAATTCTAACTCTAATGAAATTTCGAACGAAAATGAAAATCAAAATCAAATTGAAAATCAAAATCAAAATCAAAATGAAAATCAAATTCAAAAATCAAAATCAAAATGAAAATGAAAATCAAAATCAAATTGAAAATCAAAATCAAAATCAAAATATAAATCAAATTCAAAAATGAAAATCAAAATAAAAATCAAAATAAAAATCAAAATCAAAATCAAAATCAAAATCAAAATCAAAATCAAAATCAAAATCAAAATGAAAATGAAAATCAAAATCAAAATCAAAATCAAAATCAAAATCAAAATCAAATTCAAAATCAAAATCAAATTGAAAATCAAAATCAAAATCAAAATCAAAATCAAAATGAAAATGAAAATAAAAATCAAAATCAAAATCAAAATCAAAATCAAAATCAAAATCAAAATGAAAATGAAAATCAAAATATAAATCAAAATGAAAATGAAAATGAAAATCAAAATCAAAATAAAAATCAAAATATAAATCAAAATCAAAATCAAAATCAAAATATAAATCAAAATATAAATCAAAATGAAAATCAAAACGAAAATCAAAATGAAAATCAAAATATAAATCAAAATCAAAATGAAAATCAAAATCAAAATCAAAATAAAAATGAAAATGAAAATCAAATTGAAAATAAAAATAAAAATGAAAATGAAAATCAAAATGAAAATATAAATCAAAATCAAAATAACGAAAATATAAATCAAAATCAAAATAAAAATCAAAATCAAAATCAAAATCAAATTCAAAATATAAATGATATTGAAATGGAAAATTTAAATGAAAATCAAATTCAAATTGGAAATGAAACTTATTTTGCAATTGAAAAAGATTTTGATTAAGAAAAATTTAAAAAAGGAAAATTTGTTTTTTGGTTTTTTTTTTTTAATATTTCTTTTCTAAATCAAAATTATAAATTCATTTTAAATTGTTTTTATAAATTGTTTTTATAAATTGAAATCAATATCAATAATTCTTGACCATTTTGGACATAATTCTTTCCATTCATCAGCACTAAGTAAATCTTTATTCATTTTCAAAATACGATGAAAATTAATTTTGGAAGGAGACCAAATAACAAAATCATCTTTATCAAGAGATTTAATTTTATCTGCAATCAATTTAATTCCTCTAAATTGACCGGTTGTTAACATTTTGAATTTTTCAACAAAAAGAGGACATTTTTCATCTTGAAGTTGACGAATATAATAATCAAAATTCGATCCTTGATAAGCACCCAATAGAATACCAGCAGCCTCATAGATATTATGAGTCGCGCCCCAATTTCCTGCTTGAAAACCTAGTTTTTGGCGTTGCAAACTTTGGAGATATTCATTTTCAAGTGAGCGTCTTTTCTTTTGAACCAAGTCGACAAATGTTTTCTTAATAAAATCCATTGATTCCTTTTCAGAAAAAGGATCCACAATCGCCTGATTTGAAATGGCTTCACGTCGATCGGAATTTTTCCCGTGTTTTAAACATTGGATGAGCAAAGTTACTTTTTGTTGAGTTGTTTTTATTCCCAAATTGGCTAAAAGTGTCGAATTTTCCTTTTGGATTGTTGGATCAATCAAACTTATTGAATTCATTAGAGGTTTGATTTTGAATTGGAAAACGGGAACGTATTGCTTGAAAAGAGTGTCGAGATGCTGTGTTGATTTGATGTCTCCATTGAATTCTTCAGGATTTTGGATCGAATATTTTTGATTTTCTTTTTCTCCTGAATTCTCACTGTTTTTGGGCTTTTCATCATCTTCTTGGTTTGTTTGCGGATGGATATTGTGGAGTTTGTTATAGAGATCCAGGTCTTGTTGGGTCCAGTTTTTCCTGGATTTGAGCACGGAAATGATTTGGTTCTCTTCAAACGAAGTTGAAATTTCCTTTTCGGGATTTTTTGGCTTGTTTTTTTCTTTGAAATCAAGAATGTGGTTATTGATATATAAGTCCTCATCAATATCCAGGATTTTCCACATCAAATCATCAATTTGCGACGAATCAAGTTCTCGGAATTGGAAAGGTTTGTGTCGGCGAATTTCCTCCTCGGAAACGTATTGAGTGAATTTAAACAAGTTATCAAGTAGTTCCTGTTTAAGATCGCCGTTTTGTTTTGCGCAATAGGCGTGCATAAGGAAAATAAAGTTGTTTGGAACGGAATCAATTGTTCGTGCGAAGGGATCAAGAGTGTATTTTTGGAAAACGGGGAGAAAATCCTGGAAAATCGAAGCCGTTGATTTGTAGATAGCAAGACAAGTATCGAGAATCATTTTGAACTGTTTCTGTTCAAATTGTGTGTTTAAAGACTCTGCCGATTTGGCAAGAACAAGAAAGGGGATTGATTTAACTTGTGCAAAAGTGTATCCCATGACATCCAAAGTGGCAGTCCATCCGAGAATGCCTTTCATCCGCAATTGGGCGATGCGCCAATGCTCTGGGGAGATGAACAACGGCAACGCGCCTGTGATGCTTTCGCGCGATTGCCCCGAGATGACCTTGGCCGCCACGCTTTTGTCGAAGCCTCCATGAACAGTCTCTGCATTTGGTACACTTAATCCTCGAATTTGCTTTTTTTCTTCTCCGTCCACTTTTTCTTCTTTGCCTCCAGTTGTTGAAAATAGTGAATACTCCACGCTCTGCAGAAACGATTCCGCGGAGATCATCGAGCTGTAGATCTTCTTGATAACAACCTGCGTCGGATCCGCAATCGATGATTCAGATCGTCCGACATCGAGCGATAAACACAAGCAATCCCCGTCTTCAAGACATTCGATCCAATTCCGGCAGGAGAGAAAACATGTCCCGAATTCCTCAATTTGCTCCTTGTATTTTTCCTTCATCTCTTCGAAATCGTAATTGTCCGTTATTTGTTCCACTTTTTTTTCAATGTCTTCAAATAGCTTCACATTCGCTTCCATCCGCTTGTCTAGCTTTTTTCGCAATCCCTGCTTCGTGATTCTTCGGTACGCCATCGCGTTCAATCGCGCGATAATGTCGTTATTGAGTGTTCGGTTAAACGCGCTTGAAAGAACCTCGTGGAAATCCGCAATGTGTTTTTTAACGGCCGCAATTTCCGGCATCATTTTCTTTTTTTGGAAATTCCGCAATTTCATCACGAGAAGCGATAATTCGTTTGTCTTCTCGTCAAAAGTGAACACTGTCGCGCGTATTTTTTCAAGCTCATCGCGAGACGTTTTTGGATCGATTATTGTGGCGGTTAGCTTCGAAAGCTGGTCCGAAATGAACCGCAAGGAATGGATGATTTGCTTTTTATCCGAGACATTCGCTTGCAAAATTGGATTGAGTTCGAATATTTCCGTTTGTTTTCCCGAAGTGAGCGATAATCTAGTCGAATTGATTTGCGCCATCGGAAGAAAGAACACCGATGTGTACCGTTTCTTGATCTCCCTTGGTCTTTTTCGTCCTGTTTTTCTTGCTCGTTGTCAATCACCATGTCTGTGTTCTGATTTTCTTTGATTTCAATCAGATCGTTTTGATCCTCAATTTCAAGGAACACTTTTTGGATCTCGACGTTTTGAGAATCTAGCAATTTCGCGGAGACAAAAACCGCATCAGCAACAAGGGAAGTGACGATCTCCATTGTATTCGGGATGTCCTTTGCCTCCTTGACGTACTGGAACGTTCCCTGAGTTTTCCCTGCAAGCGTGATTTCCGACAGCAATCGCGCATCGTGCTCTTCAGTAAATCCAATAGTGTGAATTGAACTAGTCAAAGTTTTGCTGTCAAGAACCTTTTTGAGATTTGCCAGTTCAGATCTGACTTTTGTTTGGTTTCGTGTGTTATCATGAGTATCTTGTCCATCGGTGAAAAAAATAATTCGAATGTCCCGAATTTCCGTTTGATTGATAATGTCTTCAAGCTCTTGGAACGCAATTACAAAGTTGGTTGAGCCAAATGCCTTCAAACTTCCAATATACTCCACTGCGTTTTCTAGACCCATTCCTAACGGTATTGCCGTCGCCTCGTGATTGTACGTGATTAAAATAAGCTCGTTTTCTTCGTAAATATTTCGCACTAAACTTTGTACCGCGCTTACTGCGTTTCTCAATGCTGCTCCGCTCATAGATCCGCTTATATCCAGCATTATTATACTCAGTGGCTTCTTGGTCGCAATTTTGCTCGCTTTTGTTTCGTGTGTAACTGTCAATGTTATACAGGCTGTATTGTCAATAATGTGATAATTGCTTGTTATGTCAAACATTTTTGTTGTTTTTGATAAGATTTTAACTTATAAATAAATTAAAAATCGAAAATGAAAAATGAAAAAAATTTTTTTTGAA
Source organism: Anaeramoeba ignava (assembly GCA_028826165.1). Classification (NCBI taxonomy): domain Eukaryota; family Anaeramoebidae; genus Anaeramoeba; species Anaeramoeba ignava. The sequence goes on from JAPDFW010000119.1 coordinate 74,638, forward strand.
ATTTCTCTTTTCTTTTTATGTTTGTAATTCAGACAAGAACGTCATATTTTTTTTGATAAAGAAATTCTATTAAAAATTCCTTATTTTCTTTTTATTTTCTTTTCTTTTCATAAAGTTGACTCATTCGATCGTTTTTTTTTTATTTTTATTAAAGATGTCCAAAAAAAACAACAACAACAAAACAACAACAAAATTTTAAACAAGATTAAAAAATAATTGACAGATTTTTGAATAATCTTCACTAAATTCAAAATTATTCTTTTCTTCTTCTTTTCCATTTTAAGATTGATTTTAAGATTGATTTTAAGATTGATTTTTAAGATTGATTTTAAGATTTATTTTAAGATTGATTTTAAGATTGATTTTAAGATTTATTTTAAGATTTATTTTAAGATTTATTTTAAGATTTATTTTAAGATTGATTTTAAGATTGATTTTAAGATTGATTTTAAGATTGATTTTAAGATTGATTGATTGATTGATTTTAAGATTGATTTTAAGATTTATTTTAATATTTTTTTTAAGATTTATTTTAAGATTGATTTTAAGATTGATTTTAAGATTGATTTTAAGATTGATTTTAAGATTGATTTTTAAGATTGATTTTTAAGATTTTGATTTTAAGATTGATTTTAAGATTGATTTTAAGCATTTATTTTAAGATTGATTTTAAAGCAAATTTTTAATTTTAATTTTAATTTTTATTTTTATTTTTGATTTTAAATTTTTAAATTTTAATTTTAATTTTTTTATTTTAATTTTAAAATTTAATTGATTAATTGATTGATTAATTTAATTGATTGGTGATTAATTATTTGATTTATTGACATTGATTGATTAATTATTGATTTGATTGATTATTGATTTAATTGATTGATTGATTGGATTTGCATTGGTGATCGATTGGTGATTGATTGATTGTTAATTGGAAATTGGATGGATTTCATGGAAATTTATTGATTTATTGGTATTTATTGATTGATTATTGATTATTATTAATTTATTTTAATTTAAGTGATTGATTTATTTATTTTGATTTAATTTTAATTTATTTTATTTAATTTATTGATTAATTTTAAAATTTATTTAAAATTTATTTAATTTTGGCATTAATTTATTTTAATTGATTAATTTAAAATTGATTTGGTTGATTTGGCATTTGATTTTTGCATTGATTGCATTAATTTAAAATTTCCAAGCATTAATTTTAGGTAATTTTTTACTGACATTATTTTTAAAAATTAAAATTTGCATTTTTAATAATCATTTAATTTAATTAAAATTAATTAATTATTTAATTATCAAATTTTAATTGATTATTTAATTTAATTTGGATTAATTAAAAAGCATTTTAAATTTTTAATTTTAAAATTTTAGGTAATTGCATTTAAAATTTAATTTTGGTGGTGGTGGTAATTTTAATTTTGAATTTCAATTATTTAGTAATTAATTAATGCAAATGAGTGGTCGATTTTGAATTTCAAATTGGTAACCGGGTATTGATTAAATTTATTAAAAAATTATTGGATTATTGACATTTAATTTACAATTGGTATTTTTGGTAATTGGTAATTAATTGGACATTTTATTATTCGGTAATTAATTTTAATTTTAATGATTAATGGATTTGGTAATTAATAATTAATTGATTGATTGATTAATTAATTGATTGGTAATTGGTAATTAATAATTAATTGGTAATTTTATTGATTAATTGATTTAATTGATTGTAATTGGTAATTGGATTAATTTATGGATTATTGATTGATTGATTATTTTGATTGATTGATTGGATTGGATTAATGGTGATTGGTTGATTAATTGGATTAATTGATTAATTGATTGATTGATTGATTGATTGATTGATTGATTGATTGATTGATTGATTGATTGATTGATTGATTGATTGATTGATTGATTGATTGATTGATTGATTGATTGATTGATTGATTGATTAATTGATTGATTGATTGATTGATTGTTTGTTTGTTTGTTTGTTTGTTTGTTTGTTTGTTTGTTTGTTTGTTTGTTTGTTTGTTTGTTTGTTTGTTTGTTTGTTTGTTTGTTTGTTTGTTTGTTTGTTTGTTTGTTTGTTTGATTTTTCTTTTAAAAAAGGAGAAAAAAAAAGGAGAAGAAAAAAGGAAAAAAGCAAAAAATAAAAAATTTAAATCAAAATTTTATTAATTTCCTTAAATTTAATCTTATTCGTTTTTTTCAAAGTTGATCCAAATGAATTAATTATAGATTTAATTAAAAAAAATTGTGAAAAAAAGTGTCCAAAAAAAATAATAAAAAACAAAAAAATTTTTTTTATTCATTTTTTTCATTTTTTTTTTAAAAATGGAATTAAATAATTTAAAACAAAATTTAATTCAAATTTTCCTTTTAATTGATCCTAAAAAGAAAAAAGAAAAAGAAAAAGTTTTCATTGTTATTCCTCAAAAGCAAAAACAAAAGCAAAAACAAAAACAAAAAGAAAAAGAAAAACAAAAAGAAAAAGAAAAAGAAATTGAAAAAGAAAATGAAATTCATGAAATGGATCAACTAAACAAACAAAATGAATTCATTTGGTATTTGCAACTTGATTTAAACAAAATATTAGAAGTTCCTTTTTATTTTGTTATTACTGAAGATTCTTCCAATAAAAATATCCTTCAATTTGGTGATTTAATAGAAAGAAAAATCCATTCAAATTCACTTTGTTTTGCTTTTTTTGAATTTGGAAAAGAATCAAATCAAAATTATCCAGTTTTTATTCACTTTTGTGAAAAATTTGAATTAAAAGATAAAGAATTTGAAGAATTTAAATCAATTTTTGGAAAATCAACAGAAAATAAAAGTTTAGAAGATGTTGAATCATTTTATAACCTTTATCAAAAATTTATTCAAAGTTTAAATCCAGAATTTTTTTCATTCCTTTCAGATATTTTCCCTATAAAAGAAGTAAGAGATGGTGTTCCAATTTTTAATGATCAATTATTCAATTTTATGAAAGATAATACAGACGATTGGAGTAATGTAATGGAATTGATTGATGAAGAGTTTTTTATTTTTGAAGCACCTTTTGTTTATATTCAGAGTAGACTTGAAAAATTTTTATCAGAAGAAAAATCAAGAATTACAACTTTAAGCAATTTAATTAATTTAATCAAAGAAAATGAAAAAAATTGGAAAAAGAAATTATCACTTGGATTTAATCAAGATCAACAATCAAAAACTATTAAACAAATTTTCATTTCGTTACCAGAAATTATTAATTTAATCAAACAAAAAATTGAAACACCTAAAAAAAAAGCATCCAAAAATTTAGAAAATATTTTATCTAACTCCAATAAAATATTTAAATTTGAAATTAAAGATGAAATTGAATTTGAATGTGAAATTTTTAAATTAAAAGAGAAAAATGATCAAAATAAATTTTCTTTCAAGATTTTGTTGATATTAATATGCTATTACTTGAAAATGAAGAAAAGGATAAAAAAGTACAAAGATTTACTCATTATATTCCACTTAATCAAGAAATGATTAATTTATTTGATTATTTCAAGAAATCAATTCATCCTAAATTCATTAAAGGCTATTCTATTAAATATGAAATTAAATCAAGAAACAGTTTGCAAAATATAATTGATGAAATGAGAAAATTGAAAGATAAATGGACAAAAATTGAAAAAGAAGTAATTAGAAAATATTTTTACAGTTTCTTTTATTCTTATGAACAAATCAAAATTATTTACAATTCTCTTAAATCAAATAATGGAGATGAAATTAAAAAAATTAAACCAATTCTTAATTTATCAAAAATTAATTCAGAATTTAAATGGGAAAGAAATGAAAAGAAGAAGAAGAAGATTTTAAATTATTTATTCAAGAATTACATCAAAAACTTGAAAATCAATTTGATCAAATTAAAGAAATTTATAATGCACTTAAATCAAAAAAATCAAAAGAAATTGAAAAAATAAGACAATCTCTTTATTTATTAGGAATAGATGAAAATTTTAAATGGAAAAGAGATAAAAATAATGAATCAAAAGATTTCCGTTCTTTCAAAAGAAAATTAACAGATATTCAAACAAAAAAAAAAGAATCAAAATCACAAAATGAACTTCAAAAATTATTTTCCACAAATTGGCCACCACAAAATCAAGAACCAATATTTGTTATTCGAATTCAAAAAGAAATGGAAATTTATGAATTTCTCACAACATTATATCTTAAATACACAAAAAAATTCCCAACAAAAGAACAAATTCTTTTTTGTAACAAAAACACAACTGAAGATGATATTTCCAGATTTATTATTTTATTTAAAAAATCACAAACATTAATTGATGATCAATTATTTTCAATAATTTTCCCTCATAAACTTTCTAAAACATTACAAAAAATTTTGATTTCAAAACTTAAAGCAACAAGAAGACATAATTCACAAAGCAAAACAAAAATCAATAATGTTGTTTTCATTAGAAAATTCAAATGAAACAAGAAATTATTTGAGTTCTTTCTTCACAAGTTTAAAACAAGATCAAATTCAAAATGAATTTAAATTGGAAAAAGCAAAAAAGAAGAATAAAGATTATCAAGAAACAAAAATATCAAAGCAAATAAGATTTATTCAAAAAGAATGGGAAGAGGAATTTCCAGAAAGATCTGACAAAATGAAAGTATTCATTTCAGAATTAGCAGGTTCTGGTAAAACATTCCAAATTAGAAAAGAATTATTTGAAATCAATTCCAAAAAAAAAAATAAAAAAAATCCATATAAATATTGCCATATTGATATTCTCAAAGATGATCCAAAATCATTAATACAAAAATTAATAGAAGAAGAACACAAATCACCAAATTCAAGAAAATGTTTCCATTTTGATTTAGCTTATTCTGTTGGAAATGAAACAGCTGAGTTAATTTGGTTATTATTAATATTTGGAAATATTGAAGATAAAAGATGTTCAAATCCTGATTCTACTTTCATTTTTGAACTAGATAAACACTTGTTTTATTTTGAAATTCCAAGCTCACGAGTTAAAGATTCTGAATTTGGATTAAAATATTTCCCATCTCTTAAATTTATTGAACAAAAAGAATGCAAAACATATTCAGAAACTATTTGCAAATATAAATATGAAATTGATGAAAACCAAATTACTATTCAAAATATTAATGAAAATATGATGATTTGTTCAAATTTTTTAAAACAAAAAAAAGAAAATTTTAATAATCTAAATTTTGCAAAAAGAGATGAAATTTTACTAAATTCATATTATAATCCAAAAAAATTATTTGATAAAACTCTTAAAATTAATAGAATTAATGAAAATGAAGCAACTTTTATGCTATTAAACAATTTTTGGAATTTATTTGGATTTTATATTAAATCAATTAAAGATTGGAATGATTTTTATCCAGAAACAACAAGATTATTTGCAAACAGAAGAGAAATGGCTCAAGAATTCAGAAATTCAATTTCAAATTTAATAATTGAAACAATATTTACAATTAATAAAAGATCATTTTCTTCAACTGAAATTATTGAAAAAGAATCTCAATGTAATAAATTTACAACATCTTTATCATGGGATGAAAAAATGGAAGATTCACAAATTGTAACTTTTTCAAGAAATCAAAGAGAACAACCAATTGATTATTTTAAAGTTCTTTCTCAAAATGAAATCACAAACCCATTTTTTTCTGAAGAAATACAAAATATATTAAGATTAAGAAATATTACATTTGGACCTATTTCAACAGAAAATCAATATGCAATTCAAGAAAATTTAAATTTCCTTTTAAAAATTGGAGATACACAAAATAGATTACCTCTTTTACCAAATATTATCAATAATTTAAATTATAGATTAACAAACGATAATTTTATCAAATGTGTTTTAATTCAACAAAGATTATCTTCAGGATTACCAGTTATTATATTAGGAGAAACAGGATGTGGAAAAACAAGATTAATCAAATTTCTATTTCAAGATTTACTTGGAAAACCTTTAAACATTTTAGATATTCATGGAGGAACAACAGAAGAAATGATAAGTGAAATAATTGAAGAAAAGTTAGCAAACAGAAGAGAAAATATTCCACAAATATTTATTTTTGATCAATTTAATACAGCTTCCAAAGAATGTATTTCATTAATGAAGAATTTAATTATTGATAGAATTTATAAAGGAAAAACAGTTCCAAAAGAATTTCAATTTATTGCAATTGCAAATCCTTATAGAAAAGCAATTCAAATTCAAATTCAAAATGAATTTGAATTTGAAAATCAAAAGAAATGAAAATGAAAATCAAAATCAAAATGAATTTGAATTAAGATCAAAAGAAGTTAAAAAATTACAAAAAGCTATTTATCAAGTTAGAGAAATTCCTGATTCATTTTTTGAGCATATTTTTGATTTTGGATCACTTGATGATGAAAGTGAAAAACTTTATTTAAATGAAATGATTAAACAAAAATTTAGGAATAATTGGGGATTTACTCAAAATGAAATTAATCAATCAATTGAACTTTTTAGGCATTTACTTTTAAAATCACATCTATTTGTAAAATTAAAATCATTTGATACAAAAAGTTCAATTTCAATTAGAGATGCAATAAGAACAATTAAAATTTGGGAATATCTTTTGAATGATGATTTAACATTTAACCTTTTTATTAAATCTGAAGAATTTGAAACAATGGAGCAATCTAGATTGCAACAAAAGAAAAGGAAAATGATGATTGGAATTATTTTATCAATTTTTATAAGTTATGGATGTAGATTTTCAGTTAATCTAAGATCAGATTATTATTCATACATTTTGCAAGATATTCAAATTACTCCATTTTTTAAAGACATTAGGCCAAAATTCCCAAAAACAAAAAATGAATTTTTAAATGTTATAAATCAACTCAGAACACAATTCTTTAAGGATATTGATGATAATTTAGATTTAAAATCACAAGGAATTGCAGCAAATGAAGCATTAACAGAAAATTTATTAGTTGAATTTATTTGTATTCAAACCAAAATTCCTTTATTCATAATTGGAAAACCAGGTAAATTAAAAATTAAAATTAAAATTAAAATTAAAAATTAAAATTAAAATTAAAATTAAAATTAAAATTAAAATTAAAATTAAAATTAAAATTAAAATTAAAATTAAAATTAAAATTAAAATTTAAATTAAAATTAAAATTAAAATTTAAATTAAAATTAAAATTAAAATTAAAATTAAAATTAAAATCAAATTAAAATTAAAATTAAAATTAAAATTAAAATTAAAATTAAAATTAAAATTAAAATTAAAATTAAAATTAAAATTAAAATTAAAATTAAAATAGGAACTTCAAAATCATTATCAATCGATATTTTAAAGAATTGGTTAAGTAATTCATCAAATAATAAATATGTTAGAGAAGGAAAACTTAAAAGAATTCGAGTTTTCCCATTACAATGTTCACCTCAAACAACACCAAGAGATATAGAAAAAATATTTGAACAAGCAAGAAACTATAAACAACAACAAAGAGAATATTTAGAAAATCAAGAATATCAAGAAAATCAAGAAAATCAAGAATTTCAAGAATTTCAATATCAAAGAAGAGAAAATATTCCAGTTGTTTTGTTAGATAAAGTTGAACTTGCAGAAATGAATTCAGAATTCCCATTAAAAGTATTACATAAAGAACTTGAATTATCTAATCAAGATGCAAGAAGAGATGAAGACAAATTCCCAATTATTGCAATTTCAAATTGGAGGCTTGATGCAAGTAAAACAAATCGAGGAATATTCCTTCAAAGAAATGATCCAGATAAAGAAGAATTAAAAGAAACAGGAAAAACAATTTTTGAATCAATTTTCATTGAATCAATTTATAAACCAAGTAAAAAGAAATTCAAAATACCAGAAAATTTTGCAGAAATTTATCTTGAAATATTTCAAACACAACAAAAAAAAATCAAAGAAACTGAAGAAAGTGAAGAAAGAATAATTAGGGAAAATTTCTTTGGATTAAGAGATTTTTATTATTTAATTAAAATGATTGGATATGATTTGAAAGATAAAAAAGAGAAAGATAGAAAAAAGAAATGTTCAAAACAAGAAATTTTAGAAATTGTTTTTCAATCATTTCTCAGAAATTTTGGAGGAGCACCTAAACAATTTTTTGATGAGATTATAAAACCATTATTAGAAAAATATGGTTATTGGAATGATGATATAATGGAAAAAAAATCAACAATGAACCTAATTACTGATAATTTAGAAATCAATCCAAATGAACGAAAAATAAAATCAAGACACATAATGATAATTTGTGAAGAAATGGCAATTCTTCCATTAATTATTGAAAAATTGAAAAAAGATGTTAAAGAAAGAAACATTAAACTTTTATATGGATCATATTTCAATGAAGATAAAGAAATTCAAACTTATTATGATTTGAAAAATGTTGCCAATTCAATTGCTGATACAAATATTATTGTTTTATGTAATCAAGAACAATTATTTGAACCATTATATGATGTATTAAATCAAAAATATACATTTATTGGGAATAAATATATTTCAAATGTAAGTTTTGGAGCATCAACAACAAGAGTATTTATTAATCCAACATCAAGAATTGTTGTTATTATGCCTAAAGAAAGAGCTTATACAGATTTATCACCAGCAATTTTAAATCAATTTGAAAAGCAACTTGTTACTTCAAATGATATTCTTAATGAGATAGGGAAAAATTATCAACAAGAAATACAAAATTATTTTGGAAGAATCAAAAAAATAACATCAACAAAAACATCACAATTATTAGCAGGTTTCCATCCTGATTTAATTTCTTCTCTTTCATTCAAATTACAAGAAAAAGAATCAAAATTAACAAAACATAAAGCAATTCCTCATCAAAATTATTGGCACAAAATTGCTAAATTAGGAACAATGATTCATCTTAAAAAATATTTACAACAAAAGCAAGAACATTATTATCGTTTAAATGAATTTGGAGAAATACTTCAAAAAGATTTGGATAATTATAGTCAAAATACAGCATCAGATTTAAAAGATTTACTTAATAAAATATCAAAAAAGGAAAATGAAAATAATTTGATTATTTTAACAAATTCACCACCATTTGATTTAGAGAAATTTTGTAAAAAGGAAACCAAAAATTACACATTAATCAATGTTACAAATTTTGAGAAAACAGATGATTTTAATAACTCAATTAATTATCATTTAAAAAAAGAAAATAAAAAAGCAATTTTCATTCAATTTGAAGTATCTTCAGATAAAAACATTATGAAATCATTTCAACATATTAAAAGTTTAATTGAATCTAATGAAAATTTTGAGAAAAAAGAAAGACAAACTATTATTCTTTTTGTTCATCTTTCATCAAGTGAAAACCAAACATTCCGAATTTGTTTTGAAGAAAAATGGGAAATATATTATTTAGATGATTTAAATCCAGATTTTAAAACAATTGATACATTTCTTCTTCCTTTTGATCAAATTTATGAAGAAAAAGAAAAACAAGAAAAACAAGAAGAATCAAATTTATTTCATAAAATTTATCAATTATCCTTACAAAAATTAAACAAAAACATTGATGAATTTGATAAAATTTTTGAAGAATTATTAAAAGAAAAATTTAATGAAAGTTTGAAAAGCAACAAAATAAAAAATGAATGGGATAAAATAACAGAATCAATTTATCTTAACAAAGAATCACAAATTTCATTTGAATCAATTAATTCAAGTTTCAATAGGCATATTCATAATTTTTCAGTTCAAATTTTAGTAAATATTATTAAAGAAATTGATCAATTTAATAATTTAAAAACATTAACTAAAGAAAACAAAAAAATATGGGAAATATGTATGAAATATTTTGAACCATTTAAATTTAATTACGCTAAATTAAATATAATCCAAAATATTCAATTCCCATTTAGTTTTTATTTTTATTCATCAAAAAGAAAATCTAATGAAAAAGAAAATCTAAATCTAAATCAAAATCAAAATCAAAATCAAACATTCCAAGAAATTGATCAAGAAATGAAGAAAAAGAAAAATAACAAACAATTCATTGAAAAATTAATTATCAATTATTTCACAGATTTTGTGAAATATTCATTATCTCCAAAATATTTACAAACTTATCAAGAATTAGAAAAATTTGGAAAATTTAATCCATATGATATATTATTTCCAAATGAAGAAGAAAAACCAAAAAGTTTAATTGAATTAGAAACAAAAACAATAGAAATCAAAAAGAAGAAAGAATGGAAAGATTTCATTTCAATTATTGAACTTGGAGAATTATTGAAAGAATTTGGTCTTAATTTAGAAATTTTGGAAAAAGCTGAATTTAATAAAAAGAAACTTATTGAAAAGATTATTTCACAATTAAAATCACTTTCAGAATCTAATTTAGATATAAGATACAAATTTATCCAAAAATCAAAAAATGCCAAGAAAATAATTGAAGAATTAGAAGATGAATATGAAAAAGAAGATTTATTACAAAAATGGGAAGATATTGAATTTAATACTTTATTAATAATTTGCAAACTTCCATATAAATCACGAGAAAAATTTAAATCAAAAGAATTTACAAATCCAAACTTTTTAATTCAAATTATTTCTGAATGTTATTCAAATGAAGAAAGTAAAAAAGTGATAACAGAAGTATATAAATTAATTACAAGATTTATTTTGGATTCTTTATTTTTAAGATTTGTAACAAGTGAAGATAATGAAAATGAAAGTGATGATGAAAATTATGATGAAAGTGATGATGAAAGTGATGAAAATGAAAGTGATGAAAGTGATGAAAGTGATGAAATTGATGAAAATGATGAAAATGATGAAAATAATGAAAATGATGAAAGTGATGAAAGTGATGAAAGTGATGAAAGTGATGAAAATGATGAAAATGATGAAAATAATGAAGATAATGAAAGTGATGAAAATGATGAAAATGATGAAAATGATGAAAATGATGAAAATGATAAAAATAATGAAAGTGACGAAAGTGATGAAAATGATGAAAATGATAAAAATAATGAAAGTGGTGAAAGTGGTGAAAGTGATGAAAGTGATGAAAGTGATGAAAGTGATGAAAATGATGAAAATGATGAAAATGATGAAAATGATGAAAATGATGAAAATAATGAAAGTGATGAAAGTGATGAAAGTGATGAAAATGAATATAATGAAACAAAGAAAAACTTATTGGATTATCTAAAAGCATTCACAGAAGAAATTATAAAAGAACCAAAATTATCTAAAAATATTCGAGATTTACCTCTTAAAATTATTAGATTTATGATATTTTATTTCGAGAATAAATTCCCAAATATTTTACAAGGAATGAAATTTGGAAAAATAGAATTAAATCAGAAAGAAACATATCATAATTTATTAGCTGAAAAATATCTTGAATATTTAATTAATACTTCAAATCAAAAATCAAATTCAAAAAGAAAAAGAAAATCAAAAAGAATTATTAAATGAAATTAAGAATATTGTTACAAATTCAACTAATTTTAATCAAGAAAAATTTGAAGAAATTTCAAAATTCCATTTAAAATTAAATTCGAATGCAATATTATTAGAAAAGAAAATTGAAATAAGAAAAATAATATTATCATTGGAACAAAATCTTAGAAAAGAAATTAAAAATTAAAAAAAAATGCAAAAGAACCAAATTCAATGAAATCATTTTTTGAATTATTAGAGAAAATCATTTTAAATCAAAAAATTGAAAATGAAGAAGAATTTAAAAACATTTCCAAATCATTTTATAAAGAATTACCAAAAGATGAATATTTAAAATTAACATTCAAAAAGAATATTAATCAATTATTATCCAATTTTCTCAAATGTCAAGAAATATCAATCAAAATGAAAAAGAATAAAACAAAAACATTTGATCAAATTATAAAAGAAATTATTCAAACAAGTCAAAAAGAAAAACAATTTATTATATCTAATTTACCTAAAGAAAACAAAATTTGGTGTTGGTATTCTTTCCCTAAAATTGGAATTGAAAAACTTATTTCATTATTCAATCAAAATCAAAATCAAATTGAAAAGGAAAATCCAATTTCTCATTTTTATTTTGAAAATTATGAAAAATTTGAAATTATAAGTAAATTCCCATCATTTTTCCAATATTCCAAAGCAATATTAAATTCAAATCAAAGATTCAAGAAAAAATCAAAAATTAAAGATTTATTAAAAGAAAATCAAGAAAATTTTGAAGAATTTTGTCAAGTTTGGAATTATGAACAATTACAAAAAGAAATTAAGAAAAACAAAATGATTTCAACAGAAAAATTTATCAAAGAAATTCCAAATTTTGAATTAGAATTAGAATTAGAAAGAATATTTGAAAAGTGTATTGAAATTTACAACAATCTTATTTCTAAAATTTCAACACAATTATTAATTAATCCCAAAGATTTTATTACTCAACAAATTGATTTAGAATCAAAAAAGAGAATAGATTTCCCAAATATTTTACAATTAACAACAAAAACAACTGAAGAATTTATTATTAAAAATTTAATTGAAGAAACACAAAGTCTTCATTTATTAGAGGATTATTTAGAATCACAATTTATTTCAATTCAAGTTCATAAATTAGAACTCTCAGAAATCAGAACACCTCCAATTCCAGATATTAGAAAAGAAATATTGGAAAAAGTAGAAAACAAAATCGGAAATGAAAAAATCATTATATTAATTAAAAGATAATCTTGTTAAAAATTAGATTCATTCAGAATATTAGAAAATTTTGGATATTTTGCTTATGTTTTGATTAATTATTTTGCAGAAGAAGATGAAGAAGACAAAGAAAAAGAAAAAGAAAAAGAAAAAGAAAACAAGAACGAGAACTTAATAAGATTAAAGAATTTAGTATTATTGATTTTATTATTAAACCTGAAAATCAACAAAAAAAACAAAAAGAAAATCCCATTTATAAAGAATTATTTCAATTAAATCAAATTAGATTATTTCAAGGAGTAAGAGAAAATATTGATAAATGTTTAAGTTTTAAGAAAATTAAAATTTCTCAATTAGTTCATTTATTTCAAGAAATTGTTAAAGAATTAAATCATCCTTCTCGAGTTTTACCTGAAGAATATCAAGAACAATTATCATATCAAGAAAAACAAAATTAAAGCAGAATTCCAAAAATTGGAAACTAAAATTAAAAACAAATTATTTGAAGGTTTAAATAAATTAGTTAAATATTTAAAAGAAAAACCAAAAAAACCTTCAATTAAAGAAGATGAAATTTTTGATGAATTATTTGCTAATGATTTCATTGGTTTTGAAGATATAAAAAAGTTTGAAAACTTTCCAAAATTAAAATTATCAAAATTAGTTCATTTTTACAGATTTTGCGAAGATAATTTAGAATCAAACTAAATCAATTCAAAAGAAACAAAAGAAAATCAAAACAGAAAACAAGCAAAATAATTCAAATTCCAAATTCCACTTTTTTTTTCAATTCTTTTTTTTCAATTCTTTTTTTTCAATTCCATTTTTTTCAATTCAATTTTTTTCAATTCAATTTTTTTCAATTCAATTCAAATCAAAAATAAAAAGAAAAAAAAGAATTCATTTTAATTTTATTGATTGAATTGTTTTTAAGATTGATTGATTGATTGATTGATTGATTGATTGATTGATTGATTGATTGATTGATTGATTGATTGATTGATTGATTGATTGATTGATTGATTGATTGATTGATTGATTGATTGATTGATTGATTGATTGATTGATTGATTGATTGATTGATTGATTGATTGATTGATTGATTGATTGATTGATTGATTGATTGATTGATTGATTGATTGATTGATTGATTGATTGATTGATTGATTGATTGATTGATTGATTGATTGATTGATTGATTGATTGATTGATTGATTGATTGATTTTTTAGAATAATTGAAAAAAGTTTTTTTCATTTTTCATTTTTTCATTTTTCATTTTTTTTCATTTTTTTTCATGGAAGAACAAAAAACAGAAAACAAAGAAAACAAAGAAGATAAAACAGAAAACAAAAGAAAGATAAAACAGAAAACAAAGAAAATAAAACAGAAAACAAAACAGAAGAAAATAAAACAGAAAATAAAACAGAAAATAAAACAGAAAATAAAACAGAAAATAAAACAGAAAATAAAACAGAAGATAAAACAGAAAATAAAACAGAAAATAAAACAGAAAATAAAACAGAAAATAAAACAGAAAATAAAACAGAAAAATAAAACAGAAAATAAAGAAAATAAAGAAAATAAAGAAAATAAAGAAAACAAAACAAATGACAATAACTCAAAACAAAACACAATTCCTCATATTAAAATTGAAAAGGAACAAATTGTCAAAAAAATTCAAGAAAAAAAAATGAAAGAAACAACAAAAACAAAAACAAAAACAACATCAACAACAAAAAAAACAACAGAAGAAAAAAAATCAGGATTTTCAAAAATTAAAGGATTTTTTTCAGATGTTGGAACAAAAATAAAAAGTACTTTTCAATCAGAAGAAAAAGATGAAGAAAAAGATGAAGAAAAAGATAAAGAAAAAGAAAAAAAAGTTATTCGAATGGCTAAAAGTTCTCCTCCTTGGGTTGTTTTTGCAAGAGACCAAGAACAACGTGAAGAACTTCAAGCTCAAATTATTTTTTTATCTAAAGTGAACTTCATTTATTTAATATTATAATTAAAATTAAAATCAAAATTAAAATTAAAATTAAATTAAAATTAAAATTAAAATTAAAATTAAAATTAAAATTAAAATTAAAATTAAAATTAAAATTAAAATTAAAATTAAAATTAAAACTAAAATTAAAATTAAAATTCATTTATAAAATTAAAATTAAAATTAATTAAAATTAAAATTAAAATTAAAATTAAAATTAAAATTAAAATTAAAATTAAAATTAAAATTAATATTCATTTATAAAATTAAAATTATAAAATTAAAATTCATTTATAAAATTGTTTTTGAAATTGTAATTAAAAAATGTTTTAGAGAACAAGTAATTTTACAACAAATTGTCCTTCTAATTTTTATTTTGATCTTGATGCACATATTCCAATGGCAAGAGCAGCTTTAAAAGCAGATAGAAGATTACAAAAAGTTAGATATTATTTAGTTCCAAATCGGTATTTATTATTACAAACAAAAAAAAAAAGAATTAAATATTGAAATAATTTTATTAAAATTTTTTTTTAAAAAGAATTGATGAATTAAGTTTTTGGAAAAATTATTTTTGGAGAGTTTATACAATTACAAGAAATTCAGAAAAACTTAGACAAGAAATGACAAAAGACAAGAAAGAAGAAGTTGAACAAAAAAAAGAAGAAGTTGAACAAAATAATGTAAAATTTTAAAATAATTTAAAAATTTAATTTAAAAAATTAAAATTTGGATAAAAAATTTATTCAAAAAAAGGAAAATAATGATGAACAAAAAAAACAAGATCCTCTTCAAGAAAATAAACCTTCAATTCAAACAGAATTTGTTAGTGAAGAAAACATAAATCAAAATTTAAGTGAAAATCAAAAAGAAAAAGAAAAAGAAAATTTAAAAGAAAAAGAAAAAGAAAATGAAAAAGAAAATTTAAATGTAAATGAAAATGAAAATTTAAATGAAAATTTAAATGAAAATTTAAATGAAAATAAAGATGGTGATGATGAAGATTGGCTTAAATCTTTAGAACAAGAATTAGGTTTCGATCAAAATGAAACTGAAAAAAAAGAAAATGAAGATAATAATTAATTAAAAAAAAATATTTTTTTTTCAAATCCACAAAAAAAAAAACAAGACGTTCCACTTTTTTTTTTTTTCAAAATCAAAATCAAAATTAAAATCAAAATTTATTTTTTTCATTTTTTTTCATTTTTTTTATTTTTTAAATGCAAAAAACTTTTCAATTTAATTTTTCAAATAAAAAATACATTTTCAATTATCAAATTATTCAAAATGAAAATTCAAATAATTTTATATTATTTTTACATGGACTTGGATGTTCTTCAAAGTATTATTTACAAGAGGAAATTGTTTTGAATTCATTCCCAAATTCTAATTTAATTTTTTATGATTTTATTGGACATGGAATTAATTGCAAAAATGAAGAAATAATAAATGAAAAAGAATCAAAATTATTCGAAATGGAAAATCAAGCATATATTGTTGAAAATTTGCTAAGTATTTATTCTTCAAAACTTGAGAAACTAACAATAATTGCTCACAGTATGGGAGGAGCAATTGCCATTTTAGCTATAAATCAAATGATCCAAAAGCAATCCAAAAAGTTCCCAATTTTTTCAAAAGGAGTTTTTTTCAATATTGAAGGAAATTTAATTGCTGAAGATTGCGGAATTATCACAGAACAAACGATAGATCTTTTCTCACAAAATCCAGAAAAATTTTCTGAAGAAAACATTAATAATTTAATCAAAAATGCTTGTGATTCTGAAATTTCGAAAAAATGGATCGAAATGGCAAAACTTGTTCAAAAAGATTTTTGGGTTAATTCTGTTAAATCTTTAGAATATTGGTCAAAAAATGGAGATTTATTCTCAAAATTTATTGAAATTAATGAGAGTTCTTTATGGAAAGTTTATTATGTTTATGGAGAAAAATCTTCAGGAAATTTAACAAAATTAAAAGAATTATTATTAAATTCTGAAATTTCTTTAATTGTAATTCCTGAATCTGGACATTTTCCAATGTTTGAAAATGGGAAATATTTCTATGAAAAAATAAGAGGAAAAATAAAAGAAAATTTGAACTAATCAAAAAAAAATATTTTTATTTATTTGGAATTTGGAATTTTAAATTTGAACTAATCAAAAAAAAAATATTTTTTTTATTGATTTGATTTGATTTTAAATTTTTTCATAAAATAGCATATAAGCGTTGCAACCAAGAACTTCAGCCATACTTACTGGTTGACTGAATCTGTCAGAAATGTGAATCCATTGATCAATTAAATATTGTTTGTTTAGGGATTCAATTGTCATTTTTTTATAAGCAGTAAAATGACCAGAAGATTCTGGACCATGATGAACAATAACAGATTTCAATTCGTATAATCCATCTTTTTCTTTTGAATCAATATCGGAAATTTCTGCGATATATTCCAATCCTTTTTTCTGTTGTTTTCTACGTATATATGATTTGGAAAGATCCAAAAAAGGTGAAGAATTTTCTGAATTTTCTGAATTTTCGAAATTTCCTTTAAATTCATTAATATTCAATCTTCAAAACAAATGAATAAACAAAAAAACAAATGATTTAGAATTTTGTTTTGTGTTTTTTTTTTGTTGTTTTTGCTTACAAAAATGGGAAAGAAACAAAATTCTCAAGTTTTCTAATTTTTTGGATTTTTGGATCGTAAATTTTTCTTTGTAAATGAATACATAATATTTTTGGTAAAATAGTGAATTTTGTTAGTTTTATCATTGTTGATTTTGTTTTGATTAAGTTATCATAAAAAGTGTCAGAATCCCAAGAATTAGTTTCTCCCTCAAGAAGTAGATTTTCAAAGTTGTTTATTTTTTTTTGTAAAAATTGAGTTGATTTTTGAGATAAATTTTTTGATTCGTGATTCAATGAATATTTAGTCAACATATTTGTTTTAATCAAAGAACAATTTGGACAATCAACTTCGTCCACAAATTCATTTGAAAAGAAATTCTGAAGTAAATTTTCAAGTGTAAATGATTGATTTTTTTGAGGTGCTTCTTGTGGAAAACTTAATGAAATTTCGTGATTAATAAAATATTTAATTCCAGAATTTCTTGAACATTTTTTGCAAATTAATTGAGTTTGTCTTATTCCTGTAAATGGATTAATTGAATCCTTAAATTTTTGTGTTTCCTCTAGATTTTGTAATTGATATGAATGTTTTGAAAATAAATTTGCTTTTTTTTCACTGAAAATGTTTTTCTTGTTTAAAATGGAATTTATTTTTGTTAATGAATTTTTTTGAGAATGATTTTTTTTTGTTGAATTTTGTGTTTCAATTGAATCAAGAATTTTGATTAATAATTCATGAGAATCTTGAGTTTGTAAATCGAAGTAATTTTCGTGAATATAATTAACTAGAACAAGAGGTGAAACAACTTTTTTTTCGAAAGAAATGGATTGAATTTCTAAATTTTAATTTTAATTTTTTAATTTTAATATTAATTTTAATTTTATAAATGAATTTTAATTTTAAATTTAATTTTAAATTTAAATTTTAATTTTAATTTTAATTTGGATTTTAATTTTAATTTTAATTTTATAAATGAATTTTAATTTTAATTTTATAAATGAATTTTAATTTTAATTTTAATTTTAATTTTATAAATGAATTTTAATTTTAAATTTAATTTTAAATTTAAAATTAATTTTAATTTTATAAATGAATTTTAATTTTAATTTTATAAATGAATTTTTATAAGTGAATTTTAATATTAATTTTAATTTTATAAATGAATTTTAATTTTAAATTTATAAATGAATTTTAATTTTAATTTTAATTTTAATTTTGATTTTAATTTTAATATTAATTTTAATTTTATAAATGAATTTTAATTTTAATTTTATAAATGAATTTTAATTTTAATTTTATAAATGAATTTAATTTTTTAAATTTAATTTATTTTTAATTTTATAAATGAATTTTAATTTTAATATTATAAAAATAATATACCATTTAAAAATGGTAATAATAAATGACCAATAGTTCCTTCAGAAGGATTTAATAATAATAAACTTTGATAAAAACTTGTACAACTTGATAAAGATTGTAATAATGCATTAAGATAACAAGATCCTCTAATATTTACTAATCCTGTTGCATAAATTCTTACACTTTTTCCTTTTTCTTGTGTTTTTGATGATTTTAAAGAAGAAATTTCACTCATTTATTATTAAATATTAATAAATAATAATTATATTATTTAATTAAAAAAAAAATGAAAAATTTTTTTGAAATTTTTTTTTTCATTTTTTTTCATTTTTTTTTTTACTCTTTTGAAATGTCAGATTTAGATGATTTAATTAATGAAGAAATTAACAGTAATATAAGGAAATTTAAAACAATTGGTAAATCAAATAAAAAAAGCAAATTTTCAAAATAAAAATAAAAAAATAAAAAAATAAATCCAAAAAAAAAATATTCATTTTTAAATTAATTTTTATTATGTAAAAGATAATAAAATTTATTCAGGACCAGATATAAAACCATTAAATAAAGAAAATAAAGAAAATAAAGAAAATAAATTAAATAAAGAAAATAAAGAAAATAAATTAAATAAAGAAAATAAAGAAAAAATAAAAAATAAAATAAAAATAAAGAAAAAAAGAAAATCAATTAAATAAAGAAAAATAAAGAAAATAAAGAAAATAAAGAAAATAAAGAAAATAATTAAATTAAATTTAAAGAAAATAAAAAAATTATGAATTTTCTTTAAATAAACAAAAGAAAATTTAAATAAAATAAATTCAAATTAAATAAAAATAAAATCAGAAAATGATTATAAAGAAAATCAAGAAAATAAAGAAAATGAAGAAAATAAAGAAAATAAAGAAAATCCAATTAAATTAATTCCATTTTTTGTCGGATTCAATAAAAAATATTATGATATTTTCTTTAATGAACAAAATCAAGATTTAAATAATTCAAATTCAAATTCAAATTCAAATGAATCAGAAAATGATTATCAACAAAATTTAAAAAAATATTCACCAAAAAAATTAAATGAATTACCTGAATTTCCCCAAATTGATAAATTTAAAACATTTGTTGAATTTGAACAAGCAGTTCTTGAATGGAAAACATTATCAAAAAAATATATTGGTTTTGGTAAATTACCACAACCAATATAAATAATTTTAAATTAATAAATATTTAAATTTAAAATATATTTAAATTAATATTTAATAAATATTTAAATTAATAAATAATATTATTTAAATTAATAAATAATATTTAAATTTAATAAATAATATTTAAATTAATCAATAATATTTAAATTAATAAATAATATTTAAATTAATAAATATTATCTAAATTAATAAATATTTAAATTAATAAATATTTAAATTAATAAATATCTAAATTAATAAATATCTAAATTAATAAATAATATTTAAATTAATAAATATTATTTAAATTAATAATAAATATTTAAATTAATAAATATTTAAATTTATAAATAATAATTAAATTAATAAATATTTAAATCAATAAAAATATTTAAATTAATAAATAATATTTAAATCAATAAATATTTAAATTAATAAATAATATTTAAATTAATAAATATTATCTAAATTAATAAATATTTAAATTAATAATAATATTTAAATTAATAAATATTTAAATTAATAAATATTTAAATTAATAAATAATATTTAAATTAATAAATATTATTTAAATTAATAAATATTATTATTTAAATTAATTTTAAATTAATATTTTAAATTTAACAAATATTTAAATTAATAAATATTTAAATTAATAAATAATATTTAAATTAATAAATATTTAAATTAATAAATAAATTAATTAATAAATATTTAAATTAATAAAAAATATTTAAATTAATAAATATTTAAATTAATGAAATAATATTTAAAAATAATAAAAAAATTTTAAATTAATAAATATTTAAATTAATAAATATTTAAATTAATAAATATTTAAATTAATAAAATAAAATTAATAAAATTTTAAATTTAAAATTTAAATTAATAAATATTTAAATTAATAAATATTTAAATTAATAAATATTTAAATTAATAAATATTTTAAATTAATAAATAATATTTAAATTAATTAAATTAAAATATTTAAATTAATAAATATTTAAATTAATAAATATTTAAATTAATAAATAATATTTAAATTAATAAAATATTTAAATTTAAATATTTAAAATTAATAAATATTTAAATTAATAAAATATTTAAATTAATAAATATTTTATTAATAAATATTTAAATTAATAAATATTTAAATTAATAAATATTATTTAAAATAAATAATATTTAAATTAATAAATATTTAAATTAATAAATATTTAAATTAATAAATATTTAAATTAATAAATATTTAAATTAATAAATATTTAAATTAATAAATATTATCTAAATTTAAATTTAAATTTAAATTTAAATATTTAGTCAAGCATTGAAGATGAAATCACAGCAAAATCTTCAGAAATTGAATCTGATAGAAAAATATCTTTTGATCATCGAAAATCTTCAGATTCTTCATTCAAATATACAGACAAAATTATGAACGTATTAGATAATCCAGAAAAAAACTCAGAAATGATTAATCTTTCATCTGATCAAGAATTTTCAGAAGTAAAAAAATAAATAAAAAGAAAATAAAAAGAAAAAAAGAAAGTTAATTCAAAAAAAATAAATAGCCTTTACCTCAATTTTTAACAAAGAAAACCTCCATTTTGGATGAAAATGATATTTGGAAACACCAATTATTTATTCCACCTCCAGAAGAAGAATTTTATTCAAGTTATGAAGGTTATTAAGGTTATTATTATTATTGTTATTATTTTTTGAATATTTTTTGAATATTTAGTATCCAAAAAAATCAAAAACGAAAAAAATCAATTTATAGAATTTGAAAATGCTTATTTAAATTGGGCTAATTTAATGAATAATGAATTAAAAATAATTCCTCCTCATCCTAAACAAATTAGTGAACTTTATGGAATTAAAATCCAAGAAAAAAAGAAAAAACAAAAAAAAGAACAAACGGAAAACGAAAAAAGTTCAGATCCTCAAGTATTTTTCATAAAAATAAATCACAAAAATAAAAACATGCCAATTTTTCATGTTCAAAATTGTTATTAAATCCAAATTTAGAAGGAAGAAAAGAAATTACTTGAAAATCTTGATAATCAAGTTTCAAAACATTGGATTTGGATCAAAAATTTTGAAAAATACATTTTAGAATTTTCTTATATCACAGAAATGAATTCACTGAAGAATATCCAATTATTTTATCGAGAAGAAATCATAACAAATGAAAATGAAAATGAAAATGAAAATGAAAAAAATGGAAAAAATGAAAAATTATCAATTGGAATTTCATCAAATTTTTTTCAAGAACAAAATAAAGATTTGGATGTTCAAAAATGGAAGGACCATAAAATGTTTCAATTAACAAACTATCGAATCCAAGAATTCTTTTCGCAAATTTTACTTAAAACACAGTCAAATATCAGAGATTTTCGTTTAAATTCAAAACCATTAGTTGGGGTTGTTAATGGAATTATTCCAGTTGGTGGAATTCAGAAAAAACCAGAAAGTGTTGAGACTAATAATATTCATTTCGATATAATTAGTTCTTCCATTTTAATCAGGGATGATATCAATGAAAGACTCAGAAATCGATCTTTTTTACTTCCCAAAAAAGTCAATGTAGAAAATGAAAAAAAAAAGAAAGAAAATCAAAATTAAAATTAAAATTAAAATCAAAATTAAAATTAAAATTAAATTCAAAATTTAAAATTTAAATCAAAATTAAAATTAAAATCAAATTCAAAATCAAAATCAAAATTTAAAATCAAAATTAAAATTAAAATTAAAATTAAAATTAAAATTAAAATTAAAATCAAAATT
The DNA here is from genome assembly GCA_028826165.1 of Anaeramoeba ignava. Lineage (NCBI taxonomy): Eukaryota > Anaeramoebidae > Anaeramoeba > Anaeramoeba ignava. Next base: position 97,312 of record JAPDFW010000119.1, read on the forward strand.
AAAATTAAACTTAAAATCAAAATTAAAATTAAAATTAAACTTAAAATTAAAATCAAAATTAAAATCAAAATTAAAATTAAAATTAAAATTAAAATTAAAATTAAAATTAAAATTAAAATTAAAATTCAAAATCAAAATCAAAATCAAAATCAAAATCAAAATCAAAATCAAAATCAAATTTAAAATTAAAATTAAAATTAAAATCAAATTTAAAATCAAAATCAAAATTAAAATCAAAATTAAAATTAAAATTAAAATTAAAATCAAAATTAAAAATTAAAATTAAAATTAAAATTAAAATCAAAATTAAAATCAAAATTAAAATCAAAATTAAAATCAAATTTAAAATTAAAATCAAAATCAAATTCAAAATCAAAATCAAAATCAAAATTCAAAATCAAAATCAAAATCAAAATTTAAAATTAAATCAGGGTAAAAATGTGTTGTTTGAAGTTCCAAAATATGATATTCAAGAAAAATTAGATTTATCAAGAATTCAAAAAGATCCAGAATATGTGAAAAATCTTCAGAATCAATTAATAAGATTGGATCAATTACATCAAATCAATTCAATAAAATTTTCCAATAACATCTTAAAATTTCAAAATCAAGTAAAACGAAAATTTATTTTGGAAATGATTATTTTTTCAAAAATTATTTATGAAATCATTTCATTTGCTTTTTTTTTAGGATATTTTGTTTCAAAAGCAAGAGATTCATGAAATGATTGAAGATTTACAAACTTTGGGTTCAGAAAGTTTTTATAAAATATTCAAAACATCCATTCCTTTAGATCGTTTTAGTGATTTTATTTCTGATTTTGCAGCTATTCAAATTCACGAAATTTCATATTCACAAATTATACAAAATTTCTTATTAGAAAAAAATTTTGAATATGTTTTCGAACTTTTTGAACAAACATGCAGTTTTATGTCACAAGCAAAAGTAGAAAACAATTAAAAATTTAAAATCAAAATTTATAAATTCAAAATTTAAAATTAAAAATTTTAAATCAAAATTCAAAATTCAAAATTTAAAATTCAAAATTCAAAATTCAAAATTTAAAATTTAAAATTCAAAATTTAAAATTCAAAATTCAAAATCAAAAATTTAAAATCAAAATTTAAAATTCAAAATTTATAATTAAAAATTTAAAATTTAAAATTCAAAATTCATAATTAAAAATCAAATTTTTAAATCAAAATTTAAAATTCAAAATTTAAAATTCAAAATTCAAAATAATTTAAAGATTTCCGAATTTCTTTCAACATTTTTGGAATCTCAAAATACACTTGTTAAAATTGAAGAATTTGCAGAAAAAGGAAATGTTGAATTTATATACAGTTTTGCAAATGCAATGAATATTTTAGAAGAAATTCCAGCTTTAATATTTCCATTGAACAAAGAAATGCCTTTTTATGTTAAAAATGTTAATATTCAAAATTAATCCAAAAAAAAAAACAAAACAAAACAAAACAAAACAAAAACAACTCAATTTTAATTGGAAATGATTTGATTTTATTTTATTTTAAATTTAATACGATTTAGTTGTTTAAAGAACCAACGTCAGAAATTGAAAATTATATTTTTATTCACTATTGTTTGTTTCTTATTATGAAGAAATTTAAAAACAGAACTCAAGCTTTTACTTTCGCCGGAAATATTGACATGTTTCTTCAATTTATCAAACAATTCACAAAAAAATTTCATGAAATTCTTGCCTCAAAATTTACACAGCTTTATTCCAATTTTATAACAGCAATTTCTTCACGTTCATTTTCAATATCATGTCATTACACATTTCTATTAAATCATTTACTCCAAGTTTTGGATCCAACAATATTTGTAAAAAAACAAATTAACAAGAAAATCAATTTGGAATTTGGAATTCAAAAATATTTAAGGATAAAATTCTCTTGTTTTATTATTTTTTTTAGGAACTTTTCACAAAGAATAACATCAAAATTATTGATGACATTCGTATTTTAACAAGAAGTAAATACTCTCATGTCCAGATTTTTTGCCAAAAAATTTGGGAAACAATGCTCAATAACTCAAATTGGATTGGATTTATTGTGAATTATTATTCGGATAATTTTTCAAACATAATTGGCGATTTATCTTTTGCTTTGAAATCAAAACAAAACACACAAAAAAATGTTGTTTCTCACAATCAAGAAAACCAAAAACCACAAAAAGCATCATTGATGGCAATTTTGGTGGATAATTTATTCGAGAAATTATTTGATTCCAAAAAAACAAACCAACTTTTCGATATTTTATCATCGAAACTTTTAACACCAACCTTGTTTTCAAATTTGATTCTTGTTCTTGAAGGATTTATAGCAAGCAAATCGCAAAACGAATCATTGGTCCTATTTTCAAAATTTATTCGCATGATAATTCAATCATACAGTGAAAAATATCTGCAAAACATGCGAAAAGATCAGCAAATGCATTTGACAATAAATATTTCGAAAGGAAGCATCGAAAAAATACTATTCATCATATCATCAACACCCGCAATTCTTGATGAAGTGAAAATCAATTTGGTTGCGGCGTTAAATTCAATGATGAAAATTGACCATTTTTTCAATGATATTGTGAAACTCTCTGGTTTTTATTCAACCATAATCGATCTTTTCAGATCAACAACTACATTTGGATTAAGTTTTGAAATTTGGAACCTTTTTTTCGAAACAATTGTTTATCATCCTGGGTTTGTTGACGTTCTCGCTCAAAACAAACAATTGCAATTTATTCTTGAATCCATTTCAACTACTTCTTATCTGCCTATTTTAATCATTGGTTTGAAACATTTGGATAAGATTTTTAATATGGCAAAAGATGAGGAAATTCGGATCAACAAATTTAATCAGCCAACAAGAATTACAGAAAAAAACTCCTTGAAATCAATTGAGAAGGATTTGAAGAATTTTTGTGATTTTTTTTTGGATAACTCTTTGTTTGTCAAATTGCATATGATTTTGAAGAAAATTGAAGGAGTTTCTCAAGGTTTAATTTTTGTTGTAAGTGAAAAAAAGCAAAAAAAAGCAAAAAAAAGCAAAAAAAAAAATTCTCAAAAAAAAAAAATTTTTTTTTTCTTAGAATCTTTCTTCAGTTTATCATACAATCGCAAATAATGAAAGTTGCTTGAAAATTTATACTCAAGCTATTAAAGGTGAACAATATTCTCTTGGTTTCAAGTTTATGAATTCTTTTTACAAATCTTCAAAAAACAAATCAGAAAAAAAAAATCCTAAAAATCGATGGAGAAGAACTTTTTCAAAACGCAAATGAATAATAAAAAAGAAAAAAACCAAAACTAAAAAACTAAAAAACTTTTTCATTTTTTTTTTAATTTAAAATTCATTATTATTTAATTCTTCATAATTTGATTTTTGTTTTTGGAAAATTTGATCAAAAAGAAAAAAAGGAAAAAAAAGTGGAACAAAAGTAAAAAGAAAAAAAGAAAAAAAGAAAAAAGAATTGTTTTTAATTATTTTGAGTTGGATTTTGTTGAGGATTATAAGTTGAAAAATCAGGGAAATTCATTCCAACAGGACCTTGATAATTATTATCAGGACCTTGATAATTAGGTTGAAAAGCTGGTTGATAACTTGGTTCATAATTTGGTTGTTGATAATTAGGTTGAAAAGCTGGTTGATAAGTTGGTTCTTGATAATTTGGTTGATAACTTGGTTGATAATTTGGTTGATAATTTGGTTGATAACTTGGTTCATAAATTGGTTGTTGAATTGTTGTTGTTATTGTAACTGGTTTTATGGATATACTATTAGCTGATGAATTATAAGCTGCTAATCTTTTTTTTTGTGCCTTTTTTTTTTAAATTTTGATTTTAATTTTTGGATTAAATTTGATTTTAATTTTGATTTTGATTTTGATTTTAATTTTGATTTTAATTTTAATTTTAATTTTGATTTTAATTTTTTTAATTTTGATTTTAATTTTGATTTTGATTTTGATTTTAATTTTGATTTTGATTTTGATTTTAATTTTGATTTTGATTTTAATTTTAATTTTAAATTTGTTTTTAATTTAAATTTTGATTTTAATATTAATATTGATTTTAATTTTAATTTTGATTTTAATTTTAATTTTAATTTATATTTTGATTTTGATTTTAATTTTAAATTTGTTTTTGATTTTAATTTTAATTTAAATTTTAATTTTGATTTTGATTTTAATTTTAATTTTGATTTTTGATTTTGATTTTGATTTTAATTTTAATTTAAATTTTAATTTTGATTTTAATTTTAATTTATATTTACTCTTCTTGCTAAACAAACACAACAAATAGAAAGAATTATAACACCTGCTATTGCTCCAAAAATTGCTCCTAAAATCTAATTTAATTTTAATTTAATTTAATTTAATTTAATTAATAAAAATAAAAAAATTGGATTAAAATTGAATTATACTTTTGCTAAATATCCAGGACAATCACTTTTGAAATACTCCCAATTATTGCAATTATCATTATCAAATCTTGTTTAAAAAGAGAAAAAAAAAAGAGAATTAAAATTATTTTAAAAAGATTTTTTTTATAAAATATAAAAATAATTTTAATTACATGCTATCATAACATTGTTCATTATCTTTACACCAATCACAAGAGTAATCATCTAAACAAGAAGTACAAGATGTTTTTGAACTAAAAATAAACAAATTTTGTTTATTCAGTTTTTTTTTGTTTATTTTATTTTATATTGTTTATTTTTTATTTTTTATTTTACGTGCAAGTTGAACTTAAAACATAACCAATAATAACGAGAAAATAAAAGAAACCATACATTTTTATTCTCAAAAGAAAGAAAGAAAAAGAAAGAAAAAGAAAGAAAAAGAAAGAAAAAGAAGAAAAATGATTTTTTTTCCCTAATTTTTTTATTTTGATCAGTTCAAATAATTTTTTAATAAATTTTTTAATTGAATAAAAAATTGAAAATAGAAAGTGGAATAAAAATGAAATCAAAATAAATATTTGATTTTAATTATTTTGATATTGATTTTGTGGAGGATTATAAGTTGAAAAATCAGAGAAATTCATTCCAATAGGACCTTCATAATTAGGTTGATAATTATTATCAGGATCTTGATAATTTAATTGGAAATTTGGTTCTTGATAACCTAATTGGAAATTTGATTCTTGATAATTTGGTTCTTGATAATTTGGTTCATAAATTGGTTGTTGATAATTTTGTTGTTGATAAGTTGGTGTTAAACTAATTGTATTATCTGATGTTTTATGTTCTTCTGATTTTAAATCCTATATTTTTTAAATTTTGATTTTGATTTTGATTTTGATTTTGATTTTGATTTTAATTTTGATTTAGATTTTGATTTTGATTTTGATTTAGATTTTGATTTTAATTTTAATTTTGATTTAGATTTTGATTTTAATTTTAATTTTGATTTTGATTTTGATTTTGATTTTGATTTTGATTTTGATTTTTGATTTTTGGATTTAATTTTAATTTTGATTTTGATTTTGATTTTGATTTAGATTATAATTTCATTTAAATTAAATTTTGTGAATCAATAAAAACTAACTTGTTTTTCGGATTGTTCTTCATGATAAATTAAACGCCATTTTTGTTGATCTGATAATAAACGCATAGCTTTTTTTTGTATATTGGGAATTTTGAGATCATTCTATTAAAAATTAAATTTCCAAAAATTAAAAAAAATGAAATTTTAAATGAATAATAAAATTGCTTTTTCCGAACCAGAAAATTTTCAAATTTTTCATTCAATTCCTGTTTTGAAGGTAATGGTGGTAAATTATTTGATTGAATATTTGATGATTTTTCTATCTCGTATGTTGGCTTTACAATACAATTTCCCATTTTTTGTTTTAATTTGTAAATCAAATTTTAATTTTGATTTTGATTGAAGAATAAAATAAAATAAAAGGAGAAAATGAAAGAAAAAAAATGAAAAATATTTTGGAAATTTAATTGAATAAAAAATTGAAAATTAAAAGTGGAATAAAAATGAAATCAAAATAAATATTTGATTTTAATTATTTTGATATTGATTTTGTGGAGGATTATAAGTTGAAAAATCAGAGAAATTCATTCCAATAGGACCTTCATAATTAGGTTGATAATTATTATCAGGACCTTGATAATTTAATTGGAAATTTGGTTCTTGATAACCTAATTCATAAGTTGGCTCTTTATATCCTAATTCCAAATTTGATTCTTGATAATTTGGTTCTTGATCAATTAATTTTTTGTAAGTTGGTTCTTCATTTGTTGTTGTTGGTTTTTTTGCAAGTGGTTTTAAAGCAATGGAAATATTGGATTTTCTATATCCTTTAGATTTTCTTTTCTTTCTCTCTCTCTTGATTTTAATTTTAATTTTAATTTTAATTTTGATTTTAATTTTGATTTTGTAAATGAATTTTAATTTTAATTTTAATTTAGATTTTGATTTTAATTTTGATTTTGATTTTGATTTTGATTTTGATTTTGATTTTAATTTTAATTTTGATTTTGATTTTAATTTTGATTTATATTTTGATTTTAATTTTACTCTTATATAACAAAAAATACAACAACCAATTAGAAAGAGAGATCCTAGAACCGATCCAACAATTGTTCCCATAACCTAAATGATTTGAATTATTTTTTTCAAATGTTCAAATTTTAAAATAGAAAATTTGGAATAAAAAATCAATACTTTCTCAATTTCACCAGGGCAATGCGCTTTTCGGGATATAGAACCAGAACAATGTATATCATCACTTTTTAATTTTGATTTTGATTTTGATATTGATTTTGATTTTGATTTTAATTTTGATTTTGATTTTGAATTTAATTTTAATTTTAATTTTAATTTTGATTTTAATTTTAATTTTAATTTTAATTTTAATTTTAATTTTAATTTTAATTTTGATTTTAATTTTGATTTTGATTTTGATTTTGATTTTAATTTTAATCTTGATTTTGATTTTGATTTTGATTTTGATTTTGATTTTAATTTTGATTTTGATTTTAATTTTGATTTTGATTTTGATTTTGATTTTGAATTTGATTTTGATTTTAATATTGATTTTGATTTTAATTTTAATATTGATTTTGATTTTGATTTTGATTTTAATTTTGATTTTGATTTTGATTTTGATTTTGATTTTGAATTTAATTTTAATTTTGATTTTGATTTTGAATTTGATTTTGATTTTGATTTTAATTTTAATTTTGATTTTGATTTTAATTTTGATTTTGATTTTGATTTTGATTTTAATTTTAATTTTAATTTTGATTTTGATTTTAATTTTAATTTTGATTTTGATTTTAATTTTGATTTTGATTTTAATTTTAATTTTAAATTTGTTTTTGATTAAAGAAAAAGAGAAATCAATTTTTTACTCTTCACCATAACACAGATTAGAATCGGGGCACCAAAAACATTCAATAGTTTCTGCACAAGAGGTGCATTTTGAATAAGAACTTATCAAAAGAAATTAATTAATTAATTTTTTTTTGTTTTAGGGAATTTTTATTATTTGGAATTGTTGGAATTGTTTTATAAAAAGCAAAACAAAAAATTAATTTTTCTTTTCTCTTTTTGCTTTTTTTTTTGTTTATTTTTACGAGCATGAAGTACTCAAAACCGAACCAATAATTAATAAAAAATAAAAGAAAGTGATCATTTAAGAAAAAATTGAAAGAAAAAAAATGAAACAATTTTTTGGTTATTTCAAAAAAAATTATTAAAAAATCCTTTTATAAATTTGATTGAAGATTTTTTTCTCTTTTGTTTTTATTTAATTGAATAATTGAATAATTGAATAAAAAAAATTGAGAATGAAAAGTGGAATAAAAATGAAAAAGAAAAAGAATTGTTTTTAATTATTTTGATATTGATTTTGTTGAGGATTATAAGTTGAAAAATCAGGGAAATTCATTCCAACAGGATTTTGATAATTATTATCAGGACCTTGATAATTAGGTTCTTGATAACCTAATTGTAAATTTGATTCTTGATAATTTTGTTGTTGATAATTTTGTTCTTGATAAGTTGGTTGTTGATAACTTGGTTGATAAGTTGGTTGTTGATAGCTTGGTTCTTGATAAGTTGGTTCTTGATAAGTTGGTTGATAAGTTGGTTCTTGATAAGTTGGTTGTTGATAACTTGGTTGTTGATAACTTGGTTGTTGAATTGTAACTGGTTGTAAACCGATTGTATTACCTGATTTTCTATATTCTTCTAATCTTCTTTTTTGTGCCTTTTTTAATTTTGATTTTAATTTTGATTTTAATTTTTGGATTAAATTTTGATTTTAATTTTGATTTTGATTTTGATTTTGATTTTGATTTTTATTTTTAATTTTAATTTTGATTTTAATTTTGATTTTAATATTGATATTGATTTTAATTTTAATTTTAATTTTAATTTTAATTTTAATTTTAATTTTAATATTGATATTGATATTGATTTTAATTTTAATTTTGATTTTAATTTTTGGATTTAATTTTAATTTTAATTTTAATTTTGATTTTAATTTTGATTTTAATTTTAATTTTAATTTTAATTTTGATTTTGATTTTGATTTTGATTTCGATTTTGAATTTGATTTTGATTTTGATTTTAATTTTGATTTTAATTTTGATTTTGATTTTGATTTTGATTTTAATTTTGATTTTAATTTTAATTTTGATTTTAATTTTTGGATTTTGATTTTGATTTTAATTTTGATTTTTGGATTAAATTCATTTTGATTTTTAATTTTATTACTTTTTTAGAGCAATAAACACAACAAGCTATCAGAATTATCAAACCAGCTAATCCTCCAAAAACTGCTCCAAAAATCTAATTTAATTTAATTTAATTTAATTTTAAGAATAAAGATAAGAATAAATATAAGAATACTGTTGCCATATATCCAGGACAACTACTTGTTAGATGTTTCCAATCGCTGCAATAATCATAATCAGATCTTTTGTTTTCAAATTTAATATTAATTTTAATTTTAATTTTAATTTTAATTTTGATTTTAATTTTAATTTTAATTTTAATTTTAATTTTAATTTTGATTTTGATATTAATTTTAATTTTAATTTTTAATTTTAATTTTGATTTTTGGTTTAATTTTAATTTTATTTTTGATTTTTGATTTTAATTTTAATTTTAATTTTAATTTTAATTTTTGGATTAGATTTTAATTTTAATTTTATTTTTGATTTTTATTTTAATTTTGATTTTAATTTTAATTTTGATTTTAATTTTGATTTTGATTTTGATTTTAATTTTAATTTTGATTTTGATTTTAATTTTGATTTTAATTTTATTTTTAATTTTAATTTTTGGATTAAATTTTAATTTTAAAAAGATTAAAAAAAAGAAGAAGAACTTACACACTATCATAACAATGCTTATTAGTTTCACACCATTCACAATCAAAATCATCTAAACAAGAAGTACATTTTGTATAAGAACTGATCTCAAAATATTAATTTAATTGTTTATTTGTTTTAAAAAAGCAAAAGAGTTAATTTTTGTTTCTTTTTTTTTTATTTTTATTTTTATTATTTTTATTTTATTTTTACGTGCAAATTGTGCTAAAAACCGAACCAATAATTAATAAAAAATAAAAGAAAGTGATCATAATAAAAAAAAAAGAAAGAAAAAAAATGAAAATAAATTGATCGAAATAAATTTTTATTTTGATTGATTTTTTTTTAAATATTTTTTTATTTTCGTTTTATTATTTTTTTTTTGGAAGAAAAAAATTGAAAGAAAAAAAAAGAAGAATAAAAAAAATCAATCAAAAAAAAGAAGAATAAAAAAAAAATCAAATCAAATCAAAAATAATTGATTTTAATTATTTTGAGTTGGATTTTGTTGAGGATTATAAGTTGAAAAATCAGGGAAATTCATTCCAACAGGACCTTGATAATTAGGAGGTTGAAAATTATTATCAGGTTGAGAGAAATTCATTCCAGTTGGTCCTTGATAATTTGGTTCTTGATAATTTAATTGGAAATTTGGTTGTTGATAATTTGGTTGATAACTTGGTTCTTGATAAGTTGGTTGATAACTTGGTTGATAAGGTGGTTCTTGATAAGTTGGTTCTTGATAAGTTGGTTGATAACTTGGTTGTTGAATTGTTGTTGTTATTGTAACTGGTTTTAAATCAAGTTTATTAGCTGATTTTCTGTATTCTTCTAATCTGTTGTTTTGTGCCTTTTTTATATTTTGATTTTAATTATGATTTTAATTTTATAAATGAATTTAAATTTTAATTTTAATTTTAATTATGATTTTAATTTTAATTTTAATTTTAATTTTAATTTTAATTTTAATTTTAATTTTAATTTTAATTTTAATTTTAATTTTAATTTTAATTTTAATTTTAATTTTAATTTTAATTTTAATTTTAATTTTAATTTTAATTTTAATTTTATAAATGAATTTTAATTTTAATTTTAATTATGATTTTGATTTTAATTTTATAAATGAATTTAAATTTTAATTTTAATTTTAATTTTAATTATGATTTTAATTTTAATTTTAATTTTAATTTTAATTTTAATTTTAATTTTAATATTAATTTTAATTTTAATTTTAATTTTAATTTTAATTTTAATTTTAATTTTAATTTTAATTTTATAAATGAATTTTAATTTTAATTTTAATTTTAATTTTAATTTTATAAATGAATTTTAATTTTAATTTACTCTTCTGGCGCAATAAACACAACAACATATAAGAATTATCAAACCTGCTATTGCTCCAAAAACTGCTCCTAAAATCTAATTTAATTTAATTTAATTTAATTTAATTTCAATATAAAAAAGTGGAATTTAAATTAAATAAAAATAAGAATGTACTGTTGCTAAATATCCCGGACAATTACTTTTGATATATTTCCAATCATTGCAATAATCATAATCAGATCTTTTGTTTTCAAATTTGATTTTAATTTTAATTTTTAATTTTAATTTTAATTTTAATTTTAATTTTAATTTTAATTTTAATTTTAATTTTAATTTTAATTTTGATTTTGATTTTGATTTTAATTTTGATTTTAATTTTAATTTTAATTTTTAATTTTAATTTATAATTTTGATTTTATAAATGAATTTTAATTTTATTTTTGATTTTGATTTTAATTTTAATTTTAATTTTAATTTTAATTTTAATTTTAATTTTAATTTTAATTTTAATTTTAATTTTAATTTTAATTTTAATTTTAATTTTAATTTTAATTTTAATTTTAATTTTAATTTTAATTTTAATTTTAATTTTAATTTTAATTTTAATTTTTATTTTAATTTTAATTTTTAATTTTAATTTTTAATTTTGATTTTAATTTTAATTTTGATTTTTATTTTAATTTTGATTTTAATTTTAATTTTAATTTTAAATTTAATTTTAAATTTAATTTTAATTTTTATTTTTAAATTTAATTTTAATTTTAATTTTAATTCTTATTTTAATTTTAAAAAAAAGAAAAGAAAAATACTTACGTGCTATCATAACAATGTTTATTAGTTTCACACCATTCACAAAATATATCATCTAAACAAGAAGTGCATTTTGTTTTTGAACTAATAAAAAAAAAATTGTTTATTTAAATTTTTTTTGTTTATTTAAATTTTTTTTTTTTATTTTTATTTTTATTAGTTCATTATTATTTTTTACGTGCAAGTTGTGCTAAAAACTGAACCAATAATTAATAAAAAATAAAAGAAAGTGATCATAATAAAAAAAAGAAAGAAAAAAGAAAGAAAAAAAATGAAAAAAAATTTTTTTAAAACAAAAAACAAAAAAAAAAGGGAAATTAAATTAAATTTAAATTAAGAATTGATTTGAATTTTGTGAGAAATAATAAATTTAAAGATCATGATGACTCATTTCGACTTTATTTTCTAAATTATTATTTTGGAATTCTTGATAATTTGTTTCTTGATAACTTAATATTGGATTTAATTCTTGATTATTTGATTCATAATTTAATTCAGAATTTTGTTCTTTATTGTTTGGATCTGATATTATTGTTGGATTTGGAGAATCTTCTAATTTGAGATTATCGACAGAATTATGTTGTTTTTTTTTCGAAAAGGCTTTTTTCCTTGACTTATTTTTTTTTGGATTTTATTTTAATTTTCATTTTGATTTTGATTTTGATTTTAATTTTAATTTTAATTTTAATTTTAATTTTGATTTTAATTTTAATTTTAATTTTGATTTTGATTTTAATTTTAATTTTAATTTTAATTTTAATTTTAATTTAAATTTTGGTTTTAATTTTGATTTTAATTTTTGGATTTAATTTTAATTTTGATTTTAATTTTAATTTTAATTTTGATTTTAATTTTGATTTTAATTTTGATTTTAATTTTGATTTTGATTTTGATTTTAATTTTGATTTTAATTTTAAATTTTAATTTTGATTTTAATTTTGATTTTGATTTTGATTTTGATTTTAATTTTGATTTTGATTTTTGGATTTGATTTTGATTTTAATTTTGATTTTGATTTTGATTTTGATTTTGATTTTAATTTTAATTTTAATTTTAATTTTGATTTTGATTTTGATTTTGATTTTAATTTTGATTTTAATTTTAAATTTTAAATTTTATTTTGATTTTGATTTTGATTTTGATTTTGATTTTGATTTTGATTTTGATTTTGATTTTAATTTTGATTTTGATTTTTATTTTTAATTTTAATTTTAATTTTGATTTTGATTTTGATTTTGATTTTGATTTTGATTTTGATTTTAATTTTAATTTTGATTTTAATTTTGATTTTGATTTTGATTTTGATTTTAAATTTTAAATTTTGATTTTAATTTTGATTTTAATTTTGATTTTAATTTTGATTTTAATTTTGATTTTGATTTTGATTTTGATTTTGATTTTGATTTTAAAAATACTTTTTGAATCCAAAACAAAGAACAAATAATAATTAAAATAACAGCTGCTAATCCACCTAAATATGCTCCTAAAACCTAAATAAAAATAATTAAAATAAATAAAAATAATTAAAATAATTAAAATAATTAAAATAATTAAAATAATTAAAATAATTAAAATAAATAAATACTGTTGGTAAAGATTCAGTGCATTGACTTGAATTTTCTTTCCATTCATCGCAAGAATTATAAAAAGATCTTTTAATTTTCAGTTTAAATTGGGATAGAAAATGTGATTTTGATTTGGATTTTTTGGAATTAAAATAAAAAAGAAAAATAATTTACTTATTTTCATAACATTCATGATTAGTTTGACACCAATAACAATTAATTTCATTTGTACAAGAAGAACAAGTTTCTGAACTATCCAAAGTATAAAATATAAAATATAAAATAAAAGAAAAGAAATTATTTTTATTTTTATTTATTTTTACATGCAATTTTGGTTCAAAACTGAATTAATAAATAAGAATAAAAGAATAATTTTCATTTTAAAAAAAAAATGAAATTAAAATTTGTTTTTTTTTTCTTTTTCATTCAATAAAAAAAGCAAAAAAAAAAGAAAGTGGAACAAAAGAGGGCAAAATAAAGGAAAAAAAGAAAAATGAAAAGAGAAAAAAAGCAAATAGACTTTTTAATTATTTTGAGAAGGATTATAATTAGGAGGTTGAAAATTATTATCAGGATGAGGGAAATTCATTTGAAGAGGAGGTTGGAAATTATTATCAGGACCTTGATAATTTGGAGGTTGAAAATTTGGTTCTTGATAATTTGGTTGAAAATTGGTTGTTGGAAATTTGGTTCTTGATAATTTGGTTGAAAATTTGGTTCTTGATAATTTGGTTGATAATTTGGTTGATAACTTGGTTGAAAGTTTGGTTCATAATTTGGTTTGTAATTTGGTTCATAATTGGGTTCCTGTAATGTTGTGGGTGTAGTTACAGTTACTGGTTTGAGACTAATATTATTGTTTGATGATGTATAAGATTGTAATTTTTTTTTCTGTGCCTTTTTTTTAAAATAAATTAATTTTTTAATTTTAATTTTGATTTTAATTTTGATTTTAATTTTAATTTTAATTTTGATTTTAATTTTGATTTTAATTTTGATTTTGAATTTTAATTTTAATTTTGATTTTGATTTTGATTTTGATTTTGATTTTAATTTTGATTTTGATTTTGATTTTGATTTTGATTTTAATTTTGATTTTAATTTTGATTTTGATTTTTGATTTTGATTTTGATTTTGATTTTAATTTTAATTTTAATTTATATTTACTCTTCTAACTAAACAAACACAACAAATAGAAAGGATTATAACACCTGCTATTGCTCCAAAAACTGCTCCTAAAATCTAATTTAATTTAATTAAATTTAATTTAATTAATAAAAATAAAAAAATTGGATTAAAATTGAATTATACTTTTGCTAAATATCCAGGACAATCACTTTTGAAATATTTCCAATCGCTACAATTTTCATTATCCAATCTGTGAATTTATTTCAATTAAATTGAATTGAATATTGAATTGAATTAAATATTGAATTGAATTAAATATTGAATTAAATTGAATATTGAATTAAATTAAATTGAATATTGAATTGAATTAAATATTAAATTAAATATTGAATTAAATTGAATATTAAATTGAATATTGAATTAAATTAAATATTGAATTAAATATTGAAAATTGAATTAAATATTGAATTGAATATTGAATTAAATATTGAATTGAATATTAAATTGAATATTGAATTAAATTAAATATTGAATTGAATTGAATATTGAATTAAATATTGAATTGAATTAAATATTGAATTAAATATTGAATTGAATTAAATATTGAATTGAATTAAATATTGAAATGAAATTGAATTAAATATTAAATTGAATTGAATATTGAATTAAATATTGAATTGAATTAAATATTGAATTAAATTGTTGAATTAAATATTAAATTGAATATTTGAATTAAATATTGGTTGAATATTGAAAATTGAATATTGAAATAAAAATAAAAATAAAAATGAATTGAATATTGTCATAAATTTTGAATCCTGAATATTAAATTCAAAAATATTGAATTGAATATTGAAATTTAAATTAAATAAGGGAAAAATAAAAATTAAATATTAAATTGAATTAAAAAGAAAATTAAAAGAAAAAAAAAGGAAAAATTTTGAATTGAATTGAATATTGAATTAAATATTGAATATTGAATAAATATTGATTTAAATATAAAAATGAATATTAAATTAAATATTGAATTGAATATTAAATTAAATATTGAATTAAATATTAAATTAAATATTGAATTAAATATTGAATTGAAAATTGAATTAAATATTGAATTAAATTGAATATTGAATTAAATATTGAATTAAATTGAATATTAAATTAAATATTGAATTAAATATTGAATTGAATTGAATATTGTATTAAATTAAATTGAATTGAAAATTAAAGATGATCTGGAATTGATTTGAATTGAATTGAGTTGAATTATTGAATGTTGAATTGAATACTAAATTAAAAAAATAAAATAAAAAATGATTTACGTGCTGTCATAACATTTTTTATTATCCTCACACCAATCACATAAATAACTTGTCAAACAACTTTCACAAGAAGTTTGTGAACTATTTACAAAACAAAAAAAAAGGGAAAAATAAAAAAAATTGATAATTTGATGAAATTAATTAAAAAGAAAATGAAAAGAAAACAAAAAGGAAAAAAAAATTTTTTTCTTACGTGCAACTTGTAAAAACAGAACCAATAATTAATAAAAAAGTCAAGAAAATAAACATCTTTAATTTAGAAAATAAAAAAATGAATTTCCAATTTTTATTTCATTTTTTTTATTTAAAATTTTTTTAATAAGAAAAAAGGAAAAAGAAAAAAGAGAGAATAAAAAGAAAATGAAATCAAAAGTGGCAAAAATGATAAAAAAAATTTAATTTTGTGATCGTTTTTGTAAAAATTTTCTTCTTTATTAAAATGAAATCAACCAAACAAACAAAGAAAAGAATTGAAAAGAAAGAAAAGAAAAGAAAAGATTGAAAAGAAAAATAAATTCCAAAAACAAAAATGAATGAAAAATTTTTTCAGTTGAAATTTGAATTAAAATTTTGATTTTGAAAATCATTTTGGAAATTAGATTGAGAAAAATCCATTCCGATTGGACCTTGATAATTTGGATCTTGGTAACTTGGACCTTGATAATTTGGTTGAAAATTTGGATCTTGAAAATTCTTTGAAGGTTCTTGATAATTTGGTTGAAAATTTGGATCTTGGAAATTCTTTGAAGGTTCTTGATAATTTGATTGAAAATTTGGATCTTGATAATTTGGTTGGAAATTTGGTTGATAAGTTGGTTGAAAAGTTGGTTGGTAATTTGGTTGGAAAGTTGGTTCTTGATAATTTGATTGATAATTTGGTTGATAATTTGAATCTTGATAAGTTGGTTGAAAATTTGGTTCTTGAATTGGTTGTGTTCCTACTTGTACTTTTTCAAGAGTAACTGAATTTCCAGCTGCTTGTCTTTGATTAGCAATATTTCTTGCTCTCTTTCATTTTTGATATTAAATTGAATATTAAATTGAATTGATTTAATGTAATTTGATTTGATTTGATTTGATTTAATTTGATTTGATTTGATTTAATTTGATTTGATTTGATTTAATTTAATTTAATTTAATTTGATTTAATGTAATTTGATTTAATGTAATTTTGATTTTGATTTGATTTAATGTAATTTGATTTAATTTTGATTTTGATTTGATGTAATTTGATTTAATGTAATTTGATTTGATTTGATTTAATTTGATTTAATTTGATTTGATTTGATTTGATTTAATTTAATTTGATTTAATTTAATTTGATTTAATTTGATTTGATTTGATTTTGATTTGATTTAATTTGATTTAATTTTGATTTGATTTGATTTAATTTTGATTTGATTTGATTTGATTTGATTTGATTTGATTTAATTTTGATTTGATTTGATTTGATTTAATTTGATTTAATGTAATTTGATTTGATTTGATTTAATTTAATTTAATTTAATTTGATTAAAATTTAATTGCAAAAAAATTACTCTTTGAGCAAAGCAAATACAACAAATCATTAGAATGATGCAACCTGCTACTGATCCAAGAACTGCTCCAATAATCTAAATGAATTAAAAAGTAAAAAAAATGAGAATTTCAAAATTTATCAAATCAATCCAAAAAAAAAATAAAGGAAAAATGAAAATAAAAAGATAATTACAACTGCTACATTTTCTGGACATGAACTTTGATCAAAATACCAATCACTACAACTTGGATCATCAGACCTTTTAGAAGGAAATTGAATATTGAATATTAAATATTAAATTGAATTGAATTAAATATTAAATATTGAATTAAATTAAATATTAAATTAAATATTAAATTGAATATTCAATATTGAATATTAAATATTAAATTGAATTAAATATTGAATATTAAATTGAATATTAAATTGAATTAAATATTGAATTGAATATTGAATTAAATATTGAATTGAATTGAATTAAATATTAAATTGAATTAAATATTAAAAATTAAATATTAAATTAAATATTAAATTGAATATTAAATATTAAATTGAATTGAATTAAATATTAAATTGAATTGAATTAAATATTGAATATTAAATATTAAATTGAATTGAATATTAAATATTAAATTGAATTGAATTAAATATTAAATTAAATATTGAATTAAATATTAAATATTAAATTAAAATGGTTAAAAAGAATTAATGACTCACATTAGATAATAACAATGTTTATCACTTTGACACCAATTACAACTATAACCTGAAACACAACTCTTACAAGAACTTTCTGAACTAAATAGGAAAAATTTTTTTAATAAAATATTAAATTAATTTAATTTATTTTATTAAATTTTTTTTTTTGATGAAACAAAAAAGGAAAAAAATTTTTTTTGTTATTTCAAAATAATCAAAATCAAAATCAATAAAATAAAATAAAATGATCAAAAGAAATTTAAATAATTTACCTGCAAGTACTAAAAACAGAATTAATCAAAAAAAATCCAATAAAGAAATAAATCAAAAATTGCATAAAAAATAAATGAAAATGAATGAAAAAAAAATGATTTTTAAAAAAGATTAAATTTTTAAATTTAATTTAAATTGAAATTTTGATTTTTAAAAAATTATTTGGAAAAAAAATATGGAAAAAATGAAAAATTTGTTTTTATTTTTTCTCATTTTTTTTCTCATTTAAATAAAAACAAAATGAATATTTGGCAAATATTAGAAAAAAATGATATCAAATTATTAAATCAAATAGAATTCATTCCAAAAGCAAATTTAGTAAAAAAAGACAAAACATGTTTACATTTTGCTTGTAAAAAGAATTCTATTGAAATTATTCAATTCTTAATTAATAAAGGAATTGATATAAATGCAAAAACAAAAAATAATGAAAATTGTTTACATTTTGCTTGTAAAAAGAATTCTATTGAAGTTATTAAATTCTTAATTAATAAAGGAGCTGATATAAATGCAAAAACAAAAAATAATTCAACATGTTTACATTTTGCTTGCCAAAATAATTCTATTGAAGTTATTCAATTTTTAATCAATAAAGGACTTGATTTAAATGCAAAAACAAAAGATAATGAAAATTGTTTACATTTTGCTTGTAAAAAGAATTCTATTGAAGTTATTCAATTCTTAATTAATAAAGGACTTGATTTAAATACAAAAACAAAAAATAATTCAACATGTTTACATTTTGCTTGTAAAAAGAATTCTATTGAAATTATTCAATTCTTGATTAATAAAGGAATTGATATAAATGCAAAAACAAAAAATAATTTGAATTGTTTACATTTTGCTTGTCAAAATAATTCTATTGAAATTATTCAATTCTTGATTAATAAAGGACTTGATATAAATACAAAAACAAAAGAAGATGAAAATTGTTTACATTTTGCTTGTAAAAAGAATTCTATTGAAATTATTCAATTCTTGATTAATAAAGGACTTGATTTAAATGCAAAGAACAAAAGATAATGAAAATTGTTTACATTTTGCTTGTCAAAATAATTCTATTGAAATTATTCAATTCTTAATCAATAAAGGAATTGATTTAAATACAAAAACAAAAAATAATGAAAATTGTTTACATTCTGCTTGTAAAAATAATTCTATTGAAATTATTCAATTCTTGATTAATAAAGGAATTGATTTAAATGCAAAAACAAAAAATAATTCAACATGTTTACATTTTGCTTGTCAATTTAATTCTATTGAAGTTATTCAATTTTTAATCAATAAAGGAATTGATTTAAATGCAAAAACAAAAGAAGATGAAAATTGTTTACATTTTGCTTGTCAATTTAATTCTATTGAAATTATTCAATTTTTAATCAATAAAGGACTTGATATAAATGCAAAAACGCATTACAATTTGTCAGCATTACATTACTCTTCTTTCAATAACTCAAAAGAAGTTATTAAATTCTTGATTGATAAAGGAATCGATATAAATACAAAAACAAAAGAAGATGAAAATTGTTTACATTTTGCTTGTCAAAATAATTCTATTGAAATTATTCAATTCTTAATTAATAAAGGAATCGATTTAAATGCAAGAACAAAAGATAATGAAAATTGTTTACATTTTGCTTGTCAAAATAATTCTATTGAAGTTATTAAATTCTTAATTGATAAAGGACTTGATATAAATGAAAAAATAAAAAATAATTCAACATGTTTACATTTTGCTTGTCAATATAATTCTATTGAAGTTATTAAATTCTTGATTGATAAAGGACTTGATATAAATGCAAAAACAAAAAATAATTCAACATGTTTACATTCTGCTTGTCAATTTAATTCTATTGAAGTTATTCAATTCTTAATTGATAAAGGACTTGACATAAATGCAAAAACAAAAAATAATTTGAATTGTTTACATTCTGCTTGTCAATTTAATTCTATTGAAGTTATTCAATTCTTAATTGACAAAGGACTTGATATAAATGAAAAAACAAAAAATAATTCAACATGTTTACGTTTTGCTTGTGAATATAATTCTATTGAAGTTATTAAATTCTTGATTGATAAAGGAGCTGATATAAATTCAAAAACAAAAAACAATGAAAATTGTTTACATTCTGCTTGTAAAAATAATTCTATTGAAATTATTAAATTCCTAATTGAAAAAGGACTTGATATAAATGAAAAAACAAAATTTGATACATCACCTTTTCATCTTGTCTGCCAATATAATTCTATTGAAGTTATTAAATATTTAGTTGAGAAAGGAGCTGATATAAATGCATATACTTATTGGAAAGAAACACCTTTATATTTTGCTTGCCAATATAATTCTATTGAAGTTATCGAATATTTGGTTAATAAAGGAGCTGATATAAATGAAAAAACAAAATTTGATACATCACCTTTGCATCTTGTCTGCCAATATAATTCTATTGAAGTTATTAAGTATTTAGTTGAGAAAGGAGCTGATATAAATGCGAAAAAAAAACATAATTTAAATTGCTTACATTTAGCTTGCCAATATAATTCACAACTTGAAATTATAAAATATTTAGTTGATAAAGGGATTGATATAAATGAAAAAACAGAAAATGATTTGAATTGCTTACATTTAGTTTGTCAATATAATCCACAACTTGAAATTATCAAGTATTTATTTGAGAAAGGGATTGATATAAATGCAAAAACAACCCAAAACAAAACAGCCATTTCAATACTTATTGAATTGAAAAATCAAAATGGCATCAAGTTTTTATTAATGAATGGCGCAGATATTACAGACTTGGAAAAAGAAAAATTTACAAATGAATTTACTGAAATGCTTATGAAAGTTTATTCAATTAACCAAGATTTGAATAACTTGCTAAATTCACAAGAAGATTTCTTCGATTTCCAAATCAAATGCAAAGATTCTTTCCATTTTCATCTCCATAAATTGATTTTATTATTAAGATTTGATAGCAATAACACAATTTTACAAAAATTTATCAACATTTGCCAACAAAAACCAAAAGAAGATGTTCAACTTGCTTTGAATTTTATTTACACTGGGTTTTTTGATTTGGATCAATTCCAAAAATTAATCAACGAAAATGAAATCATTTCAACATTTTTCAAAGAAATTGGATTGGATTCAAATTGGATTGAATCAAAAAAAGGAAGAAAAGGAATAATAAAAGATTTATCCAATTTATATCAACAAAACGAAACAAAAGATTTTACAATCATTTGCGAAGAAAAAGAAATCAAGGCTCATAAACTCATTTTATTCGCAAGAAGTGAATTATTTAAGGGAATGTTTTTAAATGTTCAAGATCCATCCAATAAAGTTCATGATTATTCAGGAAAATCATTTGAAACAATTCAACAATTGGTTTATTTTCTTTATCATGATCAATTTGATGAAACAAAAGAAATCAAAGAAGAATTTGAAGATTTGAAAGATTATTATCAATTAAATCAAAATTCAATAATTGATTTAATTTGAAAATTTATAAAGAAAAAAAGAAATGTTTGATTTTTTTGTTTCATTTTCGTTTTATTGGTTCATTTTTTTGAAGCTTTTAATTGATTTTGGAAATTCTCAATATTCAATAAAGATTTGAATTGGAAATAAACTTCTTCTTTTTCATTTAATTTAAGTTTCAAAAGAGGTTTTAAATTTGAAAAACGAAAAACAAGATTTTCAATTAAAAAAGTGGATTCTTCTTTAGGAGTTGCAATAACAAGAGAAATATCATCAACAAGCAAGAAAACCTTGTTTAAAATTTTGTTGCAAGAAGAACGCAAAACGCGAGCCAAAAAAAAGTTGCTTCGAATTTGGTTGAAAAAATGAATAAATTGAGTCAAAATTTGAGGATCAATCAATTCAAATGCAATTTTTGTAGCTTCAGAACGCAGAATAATCATCTCCTCCTTTTGAATCAGATACAAAGATGGATCGGAGAATCGGAATTGCTTGACAATTTTGTTTTGCACTTTGCAGATGATGATTTTATGCTGATGGAAAATAACATGTCCTTTGATTTGATATTTTTTAGTAATAAAATTTGATTTGAATATTTTATTTTGAGAATCGTTTTGATATTCATCATTTTTTTGCGAGGAATCCTGCTCAGCTTCAACCTCTTCCATTTCAATTCCAAATGTCTCTGATTGAGTATTTGTGTTGTGAGTATTTTCTTGATTTTTGTTCTCAATTTCATTGATTTCGATCAAATTATCTTCCATTTCTTGATATTTATGCGCATTTTTTTCAAAACTTGAAACGAGATTTTTGGATCGAATAATTTCTGCAAAAGATTGAATAAATTTATCTTTTTGTGCTTCTTCTGGAAAAGATATTTTGAATAACCGAGAAAATTTGGATAATTTTGTTCGAATTAAAAACAAATTTGGTTTTTTTGGATGAATAAAAAGAAGGCAATTGGAAGAGTATAAAAACTCGAAATAGGAATGTGGGAATTTCTCAAATGAAATGGAGAAGAAGGTGTCATTCAATTCAATTGATGCATTTTGTTTTTCAGAATTTGCAATGTTTGCGAAAATTTGGATCGAAAAAGAACTTGGAATTGTGATTTTTGGTTTTGGATCACGAAATTCAATAAAATGAACCAAAACTAGTTTGAATTGGCTTGAAAACTCGTCTTTTGGCTCCAGATATGATTTGGATCGCTTATTTTTTTGGTCGAGAATCTTTTGGATCAACAAATTTTTTTGCGTTGAATTTTGACATTCAATGTTCATTTCGTGTTGATATTTTGAAGAGAAAAATTTGAGAGTTAAAGAGCGTTTTTCAAGAGGCGAAAAGAAGATCTCCAGCGCTTGATATGAAACCTTTCTTTGATTGCGACGGAAATGATAATGCAAATATGCTGGTTCTAGTCTTAGTTTTGTGGGTAAAACGACCTGCGTTTTTGTTACTAAATTCACATGAAATTCTTTTAATTGAAGCATTTGCCTTGAGTTTTTTAAGCAGAGCATAAACGCTTTTTTGTCCTCAATTTCAAAGAACTCGAAATAATAGCGTTGGCTTGAGTTGATCCATTCCAAAACATTTAAATTCTCAACAAAATATTCAGAATGCAAAATGCAATCTTTTTCAACTTCAATAAAACTTCTTTTTTTTGTATCGAGATCATCCACTTCAATAATGGTTCCCGAGTGGATGATTTGGAATACTTTTGGAAGTGGCTTCTTTTCGTTGGGGTCAAACATTCTGATCCTGAAAAATTTTCTGGGAAGATCCAGACCAGGAATTTGTTGGAACGCGAGTTGCTGACTTTTTTCTTCAGACAAATTAGGCAATTTTGATTGGATTGAGAAATCAACCAATTTGTCACCAGCTTCTTTTGGTGGCATACTTACTGAATCCATGAGAGAAAATATCTTTTTGAGCTTCCCAAATCTCTTCATAAACAAAATTCTGTTTTCTTCTGAGTCAAAACGAATAAAGATTTTTTCTTCATCAAATACAAAGAAAACCTCGCAATTTCGAGTGTAATCAACAAGCGGTTTAATTTGCGTGAGATTGAAGTCTCTTTCCATGTTTCCTTTTGTGATTAAAATTACGACTTTTCTTTGTTGCGGTTTAATTTTGAGAATTCCTTTTACAAATTTTGTGTGATGTTGAAGTGTGACTTGTATTGGATAGCTTGATCCATACTTGATAATCTGAGGAAACGCTGCGAGAATTTGCTGAATGCTTTTTTCCGAATCAAATACTTTCATTGTCTGAACAAAATTATTTTTTATAGATGAATTTTCAAACTGAAAATGAAGTTCGGAAAAATTCCCCAATTTTTGGAATCTAATTTTAACATCTGAATCTGTGTTTTTGTGAGGCAATTCCTCACGATTCGGCAAGTGATATTTCGCAAATATCCCAAATTGGTTCAAAACAAGAAGTGAGTCGAGCTTGAAAACAAGTGTTTGATTTTCCATTATTATTCCTTCTTGTGATATTGTTGATATAAACTTATTTTCCTTTTCTTCAATTTTGGAGAAGAAATAATCCTCTGCATCCAAATATAAAAGAAACTGCCTTTGATTGAACTCTAACATTTGCCGCGTATCCTCTGCCTTTTTGCTGCTAGAAAAAACAAGGGCGATAGAAAAGTCTTTTGAAATTTTAATCATCAATTCATTTGATTCATTTCCTTTGTTTTTATCATCAATATAAAACTCCATTAATTGCGTGTATTGCAAAGGAAAAACACAAGGTTTTGCATTCTTCTCCTTCGGATTTTCATCTTCATTTTGCATTTGATTATAGGAGTCATAAGTGATGATGTAAATAAGATCTGGCGAAACAACAATTGATCCACTTTCGATTTTTGATTCATTTGTTTTGATTAAGCACTTCTTTGTTTCGTACAGATTTTCATTGCTAAACCAATTCTTGATAAATTGGTTCGAACGTTTCCGCAAAATTTCCAATTGCAATCCAAAAGAAACCGTTTCTTCAAAACTTGAGAAACGAAGTGAAACAAAATACTTTTCATCAATTTGGAATATTATATCTTTTCCTCCAAAAAAAGGGTATTCTATATGTGAATATATCGAGTATTTCCTTGAAATGCTGATATTTTTATTGAAAATATTGAAATGATTTCTATTGAAAACAACTTCAACTTTCCCTTGTTCAGATCCAATTGAATTGAGCAGAATTGGGTTGAAATGTGGATTTTGGATTCCAGAACATTCTAACTGATAAGTTAATATTAGAGGGATAAAACTTGTTTCATTCTGTAAAGTTTCTCTTTTAAGTTTGTGATCAAATATACTTTGATATTTATTCGTTTTTAAATTTGGATTGGAAATTGAATTACTTGCCATTTTTGAATGTATTTCTGGCATACTTGAATGAATTGAGCTTCGAACAAGTGAAATATTATTTTCTTGATTTGATTTCTTTCCGTGTTTTTCCTTTTCAACAGATTTTTGTTGATAAAAAATTAGATAAAGATTGACAAGGATATCTCTTTGTCTTGAATTTTTCATTTCAATTAAAAATGATAAATCAGAATCAATTCTTATCATCAAATTCGATAAATTTGTTTTATCAAGAAAGAAATGAATGGCTTTTTCGTAATTAAATTGGTGCTTTTCATTTCGGGTTTTGTTTTGGATTGTGAATTGATTTGGTGATATTTGGATATTTCCTTGATTTTTATTTTTTTTGTGATTTTTTTGATATGAAATGATTCTGATAGAAAATTTCTTTTTTTTCTTCAATAAAATTTGGGAAATCTTGTTCTGCAAATACATTTTTTGCTGAATGTTTGATTCCTGCATGATTTGTGATTTGATCATAAAATCATGCAAATTGGAAAGTGAAGATTCAAGTGATTGAATGACTTCAATTTCTTTATCACTTGCGAATTGAGTAAAAGTGAAAAAGTGGTTTAAATTGTTTTGATTTTCTTTTTTCAATTGATCCCTGTTTGTTTTTGCTTTGTTTATTTTTGATCATTGGAATAAACTGTTCGTTTCCTGTTTCTTTTCTTTGTTTTTTGGAAATTTCTCTTATTCTTGTTATTAATTCCAAAAAAATTCTCATTTGATCTTCTTTATCAATTTTTTTTGAATCAATTAAATATTCATTTTCAATTCCAAATGAAATACAAGCTTTATTAAGAAGATCTATTAATTCTTCAATATTTTTTTTATGACTTATTTGTTTTTTTTTTGTTAAATCAAAAAGGAAAAAAAAAGGATTTGAATAAAATGAATAAAGTTACTTTTTAATTTCTTGAATTGAAATTAATTTTGAAATTTTATTCATTGCTAAACATAAATTTTGAATAATTTTTGCTGTATTTTGTTGAGGAGTGACAAGTTTTTTTGTTATATTACTTAGCCATTCAAAAGCAAATAAAATTTCCATTATTTAAAAAAGGAAAAAAATGAAAAGGAAAAAAAAAATCAATTTTCGCAAAATTTGGGAAAATTGAAATCAGTAAAACAAAGCAAAACAAAATAAAATAAAATAAAACAAAACAAAACAAAGCAAAACAAAACAAAATTGATTTGCCATTTTTTATATTTATTTGTTAAATATTTAAATAATAAAATATTTAAATCTAAAACATTAAATTATTATTTTAATAATAAAATTAAATATTAAATTATATTTTTAAATTAATTTATAAATTAAATATTAAATTAAATCTATTCTTATTTTTTATATTTATATGTTAAATATTTAAATAATAAAATATTTAAATCTAAAACAACAAATTATTATTTTAATAATAAAATTAAATATTAAATTATATTTTTAAATTAATTTATAAATTAAATATTAAATTAAACCTATTCTTATTTTTTATATTTATATGTTAAATAATTAAATAATAAAATATTTAAATCTAAAACATTAAATTAATATTTTAATAATGAAATTAAATATTAAATTATATTTTTAAATTAATTTATAAATTAAATATTAAATCAAATTTATTCTTATTTTTATATTTATTTGTTAAATATTTTAAATAATAAAATATTTAAATCTAAAACAATAAATTATTATTTTAATAATGAAATTAAATATTAAATTATATTTTTTAAATTAATTTTATAAATTAAATATTAAATCAAATCTATTCTTATTTTTTATATTTATATGTTAAATATTTTAAACAATAAAATTATTTAAATCTAAAACATTAAATTATTATTTTAATAATAAAATTGAATATTAAATTATATTTTTAAATTGATTTATAAATTAAATATTAAATTAAATCTATTCTCATTTTTTATATTTTTATGTTAAATATTTAAATAATAAAATATTTAAATCTAAAACAATAAATTAATATTTTAATAATGAAATTAAATATTAAATTATATTTTTAAATTAATTTATAAATTAAATATTAAATTAAATCTATTCTCATTTTTTATATTTATTTGTTAAATATTTAAATAATAAAATATTTAAATTTAAAACAATAAAATTATTTTCAATAATAAAATTAAACATTAAATTATATTTTTAAATTGATTTATAAATTAATATTAAATTAAACCTATTCTTATTTTATGTTAAATAAAATATTTAAATCTAAAACATTAAATTAATATTTTAAAATAAAATTAAACATTAAATTATATTTTTAAATTGATTTATAAATTAAATATTAAATTAAATCTATTTTCATTTTTTATATTTATTTGTTAAATATTTAAATAATAAAATATTTAAATCTAAAACATTAAATTAATATTTTAATAATAAAATTAAATATTAAATTATATTTTTAAATTAATTTATAAATTAAATATTAAATTAAATCTATTCTTATTTTTTATATTTATATGTTAAATAATTAAATAATAAAATATTTAAATCTAAAACATTAAATTATTATTTTAAACATAGAATTAAATATTAAATTATATTTTTAAATTATTTTATAAATTAAATATTAAATTAAATCTTATTCTTATTTTTTATATTTTTAAAATTATTAAAAATTAAATTGTGAATTAAGAGATTTAATGCTTCTTTTTATTGATTTGCTTTGACTTGTTTTATTTATTGAATTATTTTTCAAAAATTTCATCAAAAACTTGTTGAAAAGTCTGAACAAAAACAGGAGAAATTCCTTGTTTTATAATAGGATTAATACGGTCCCACTCATTAATATTATCTCTTGGCAAGATGACGAAAAAGATACCAGCACGTTTTGCAGCAATAACCTTTTCCTGCAAGCCACCAATTGGCAAAACTAAACCTGTCAAAGTGACTTCACCTGTCATAGCATAACCAGGTTTAACAGGTTTTTGCATAGCAAGGGATAAAAGGGAAGTAACCATTGTGATGCCAGCAGAAGGGCCGTCTTTTGGAGCAGCGCCATGAGGGATATGCATATGAAGAGAACGTTCAAAATTTTTATTTTTTGGATCCAATTTATTCAAAAACTGTTTTGCAAAAGAAAAGGCAATTTGGGTGCTTTCTTTCATAACATTGCCTAAGCGTCCTGTGATCTTCAGACTTCCTTGTTTGTGGTACATTGAGTCTTTCTTATCAGACTTTCCTTTGTTAATGATATTTGACTGAAGATCGGAAAAAATTGTTTCGATGAAAATGACCGACCCACCATAAGGTGTCCAACTGAGACCAGGAACCACACCTGGGCCTGGATGGGGATATATGTTCTCATCCTGGAACTCTGGTTTTCCGAGGTAGTCCATAATTTTCTGTTCATCGAGTCTTACTTGAAAATCCATTCTTTTTTTTTGATCTAAATCAACATATTGAAGTGCTATTTTTCTAAATATTTTTTCAATTTGTTTTTCCAAGTTTCGAACACCTGCTTCTCGACAGTATTTGTCGATTATAAACTTGAGAATTTTGTCATCAAAAATTATTTTTGATTCTGGAATTGCAGTTTGAGTTGCAATTTTTGGAATTAAATATCGACTTGCAATTGCTTTTTTTTCATCTAAAACATAACCAGAAAGTAACATGATTTCGAGTCTATCTAATAAAGCTGGTGGAATTGTATTTGTTTGATTTGCTGTTACTATAAAGAGTATTTTGGATAAATCAAATGGGATATCAAGATAATGATCAAGAAATGAACTATTTTGAAGTGGATCCAAAACTTCAAGAAGTGCTGATGCTGGATCTCCTTTATAATTTGATCCAATTTTATCGATTTCTTATTTTAATTTTATAAATCAATTTTAATTTTATAAATCAATTTGAATTTTATAAATAAATTTTAATTTTATAAATCAATTTTAATTTTATAAATCAATTTTAATTTTTTATACCATCAATCAAAATAACTGGATTATTTGTTTGAACTACTTTTAATGCTTGAATAATTTTTCCTGGTAATGCTCCAACATAAACTCTTCTATGTCCTTTAATTTCTGCAAAATCATCTAATCCTCCAACTTAAAATTATAAATTAAAATTATAAATTAAAATAATTAAAATAATTAAAATTAAAATAATTTAAAAATTCTTCTTCAAATTCACCTGAAAAACGATAAAATTTCCTTCCAAGTGCTCTTGCAATACTTTTTCCAACTGATGAATTATGTGTAACACTAAAATCTCCTAATAAAAATCTTTGATTGCAATCTAATTCAAATCCATAATAATTTCCATATCCAATATAATCAACTTTAATCAAATCAAACAAAATTTTATTCTTTTTTTCTTGTTGATTTCCAATTTGTTCAAAATTTTCAATTATTATCCAATAAGAATCGTTTTGAGTTGAATTTCTTGAATAAAATTGATTTTTTCCAAATTTTGTTTCAATTCCAAGAGAACGACACAAATAAAC
Source organism: Anaeramoeba ignava (assembly GCA_028826165.1). NCBI lineage: Eukaryota > Anaeramoebidae > Anaeramoeba > Anaeramoeba ignava. The sequence continues at coordinate 126,640 of JAPDFW010000119.1, forward strand.
AACATCCATCAAAAAATTGTGAGAATTTATATTCATTTTAAAAGAATTTGTTTGATCTATTCTTTTTCCAATTGAATTCAAAATTCCCAATAAAATTTGGAAACGAATATTTCTATTATTAACTTTATAAGCATCTGGAATCTTCATTTGATCACAAATTTCAAAACATAAATCATGAGGAACTTTCTGGGAAATCAACGAGAAATAAACATCTTCAGATTTAGCTCCATTTTGATCTAATTCACAAAGTAAAGAACCGAGACGATAGGCATCAAGAGGAACTTTTTTATCAGGAAAATCTACAGAGACTCGAAAACCTGCATAATGCCTTTTCCAGTTCTCGGATTTCTTTAAATACTTCTTAATAGAAATATCAACAACATCACCTTCCTTATTAACATTTTGATTTCCAAATAAATTTGATTTTGCAAATTGATTTGCTTTTTCCCAAATTTTTTGTTTTTCAATAACATAATTTTCTGAATTATCAACATGAAATGCTTTTGAATGTTGAATATGGTTTTGAAACCACGAAACAATAAATGCTTTGGTTTTCTCATTCCAAACAATTTGATAAGAATCTCCATGGAACATCAATGAAAGTACATGATTTTTGTTGACAATATATGATCCTTGGCTTGATAAATACGACACTTTGAAAAGCTTTCCAAATCCCTTTGAAATTGATTTCACATTCCTTTCACTTGAATCATCTCCCATAATTTTATCACCACATTGAATATTTTGAACATTTTTAATTTTTCCATCAAAAAGTAAAATTTTGGTATTAAATCCCAAACATTTGCCAACACCAGGAGGGCCCACCAAACAGACAATCTTTCCATAAGGGCCATCCCGAAGATTTTCCACTGCAATAAACTCCAAAATTCTTTTTTTTAAATCTTCAAGTCCATAATGATCTTCATCAAGGATTTTTTTGGATTCCTCAAGATTTGTACTTGTTGGTGTAGTTATTCCCCAAGGCAACGAAGAGATCCATTCAAGATAGTTTCTGATAACAACTGCGTTTGAATCAAATTTTTCTAATCCTGATAATTTTTCTAATTCTTCCTTGAATACTTTCATTGCCATAGTGGATAATTTTTTTCCTTCAATTTTCTTTTGAAATTTTTTGATTTCTGGTTTTTCTTCCGTTAAAGATTCTTTTTCTAGATTGAGATCCTCGATTTTTGATTTGATTAAATCTTGAAGAACTTTGTTTTTTGAAATTGGTTGTATTTGAATTTGGTTAATTTTTTTTGCAATTTCTATTTCCCTTTCTAATAAATTAATTGCTAGTTTAAGTCTAGTTAAAAGGTCTCTTGTTTCAAGAATTTCCTAAAAGAAATTTAAATTGATAAAATAATAAATCAATATTAAATCTAAAATATTTAAATCAATAATAAATATTAAATCTAAAATATTTAAATCAATAATAAATATATAAATCAATAATAAATATTAAATCTAAAATATTTAAATCAATAATAAATAATAAAATCAATATTAAATCTAAAATATTTAAATCAATATTAAATATTAAATATTTAAATCAATATTAAATCTAAAATATTTAAATCAATATTAAATCTTAAATATTTAAATCAATAATAAATATTAAATATTTAAATAAATATTAAATATATTTAATCAATAAAATATTTGAATTTACTTGAAGTTGATCTGCTTCTGCTGTTGTAGAATAAGCAGCTAAACCTGATAACGTGAAAATATCAATTTTTCCAAAACTAGATAAGATTTTCTTTTATAAAAAAAAAAGAAAAAAAACCAATAAAAAAGTTATTCAAATTCTAATAATAAAAATATTTGATTTACTTCTATTTGTCCTTGAAAATAACTTGGAAGTTTTCGGAGTTTTTCTAAAAGTTGATATATTTTTTTTCTTTCAGGTTCTAATGTTTCAACTTTTATAGAATTTAAAGGATTCTAAAAAAAATAATAATTTTAAGTTTAATTTTAATTAATATCAAAAATCGGAAAAATATTTTTAATTCAATTTTAATTATAATTTTAATTTTAATTTTAATTTCAATTTTAATTTCAATTTTAATTTTAATTTTAATTATAATTTTATAAATAAATTTTAATTTTAATTTTTACAGAAAAAAATTCAATTTTTGCATGTAATCGAGATGATTTAACTAAACTTTTGATACGTATTATTTCCATAGAACTTAAAGAACTATTCATAAAATTATAATCATTTTTACAAAAAGTTCCAATATCATGCAATTGATTTAAATCAGTAATTTCTATCACTTTTTTATTTCGATGTTCTTTTCGAATTAGAAAAGCTCCAAAATAATTATCATTAAAATTTATTGGAATAATTCTTCCTCCACTCATAGAATGAGGATAACTAAAAGAAATTTTGGGAACAAATGGTCTTTTCTTTATTGGATAAATTGGAATAATATCAGATACTTTTTCAGGATCTTAAATTTTAATTTTAATTTTAATTTTAATTTTAATTTTAATTTTTAATTTTAATTTTAATTTTAATTTTAATTTTAATTTTAATTTTAATTTTATAAATGAATTTTAATTTTAATTTTAATTTTAATTTTAATTTTAATTTTAATTTTAATTTTAATTTTAATTTTAATTTTAATTTTAATTTTAATTTTAATTTTAATTTTAATTTTAATTTTAATTTTAATTTTAATTTTAATTTTAATTTTAATTTTATAAATGAATTTTAATTCTAATTCTAATTTTAATTTATAAATGAATTTTAATTTTAATTGTAATTTTAATTTTAATTTAATTTTAATTTTAGGAAAATTTTTTTTTGTTTTTTACTTGGATTTGTAAATGGTGTGTAAATTGCTTCTGAAAGAAAATCAAAATAATGATATTTTATTATAGGATTTAATAAAATTTGTTTTCGGAAAGAATTTTGAAGAATTTTAAACTTTGGATAAGAATGTGATAACATTTTAAAAAAGAAAAAAATGAAAATTAGGAAAAAAAATGAAAAAAAAAATTTCTTTTGTTTTTTTGATTTATTGAATTTTTTTAATCAAAAAAATCATAAAAAAAATCAAGATTAAGATCAGTATCAGTATCAGTATCAATATCATTTTGATTTTGATTTTGATTTTGATTAGTTGATTCAAGTTTTTCAATTTCATTTTGAAAAAAAGATAAATTATTGAAAAATTTAAGAATATTTTTAGATTCTTTAATTTCATAATTAGAACCAATAGCCAAATAAAAAATATTTTGAAAAGAATCAGCTAAAAAATAGGGAATTGAAGTTTTAATTGGGAAATCAATAGCAACACTTAAAGCTGAAATATCTTGAATTGCATTAACAAGTAAAGAGTGAATAGTCTTGTTTGTGATACTAAGAAATTTAGGATCAACAACCATTGAATCTTCATAAAAGGAAATAATTTGAGGTTTCATTTCTAAAGGTTTCAAATTTAATTTATTCATTAAATCCCATTCATTTTCTCCAACTATTTGATTTTTAGTAATTATTTTTTGAGTATTCATAATTGTGACTGTTCCTCTAGTTATTTTTGTTGATAAATTTAATGTTTGGAAATAAGGCATAAAATGTGGAGATATATTTGTTTGTCCAGCTTCAATTATAACATCTATTGGTGATACTTGATTCGGTTTAAGTGATGTCATGTATTTGTGTTTTTCAAATAAATTTTCAAGTTCGTTTCCGCTTAAATTTGTGAATATTAATCCAATGGTTCCTTTCATACTGGGTATTAATTTTTCAAGATTTGGTTTTTTAGGTATTTGTTTTTTCAATCCTTTTTTTAACAATCTCTATTTAATTTTTTAATTTTGATATTTATATTTATATTTATATTTATATTTAGATTTAGATTTAGATTTATATTTATATTTATAATTATATTTATATTTATATTTATATTTATATTTATATTTATATTTATATTTATATTTATATTTATATTTATATTTATATTTATAATTATATTTATTTTGATATTTATATTTATATTTATAATTATATTTATATTTATATTTATATTTATAATTATATTTATATTTATATTTATAATTTATATTTATATTTATAATTATATTTATAATTATATTTATATTTATATTTATATTTATATTTATATTTATATTTATATTTTATATTTATATTTTATATTTATATTTATATTTTATATTTATTTATATTTATATTTATATTTATATTTATATTTATATTTATATTTATATTTATATTTATATTTATATTTATATTTATATATTTATATTTATATTTATATTTATATTTATATTTTTATATTTATATTTATATTTATATTTTATATTTATATTTATATTTATATTTATATTTATATTTTATATTTATATTTATATTTATATTTATATTTATATTTATATTTATATTTATATTTATATTTATATTTATATTTTATATTTATATTTATATTTATATTTATATTTATATTTTATATTTATATTTATATTTATATTTATATTTATATTTATATTTATATTTATATTTATATTTATATTTTATATTTTATTTAGATTTATATTTTATATTTTATATTTATATTTATATTTATATTTATATTTATATTTATATTTATATTTATATTTATATTTATATTTATATTTATATTTTATATTTTAAATATAATTATATTTATATTTTATAATTTATATTTATATTTATATTTATATTTATATTTATATTTATATTTATATTTATAATTATATTTATATTTATATTTATAATATTTATATTTATATTTATATTTATATTTATATTTATATTTATATTTATATTTATATTTATATTTATATTTATATTTATATTTATATTTATAATATTTATATTTATATTTATATTTATATTTATATTTATATTTATATTTATATTTTGAATTGATTTTTATTACATTTTGACCCATAAGTAAAATTCCTTTATTCAATAATTCTTTTCTTATAATTTGAATATTGTAAGTTGGAATAGATTGAAAATTAACAACAAAAACATTATCAAATTGTTGGAAATAATTATCAATTTTTGAATAAAAAATAAGTTTTTTTTCTTTTGACATTCTTTAATAATGAAAAAAAATGAAAAAAAATGAAAAAAAAATGAAAAAAAAATTTTTTTCTTTTAAATTATTTTTTAAATCGATTTCTTAAATAATAACCAATTAAAAATCCTTTTATTGAACCTATAATTGTATTAATTATTGTTATTTTTGAATTTTCCGATTTAATTTTTGTTAAAAAACCAATTAAAGATCCAACTTGAAAATCAAGAAAAATTCTTCCAGTTTTAGAATTACAATTAAAAAAACGAGAACATCCAATAAAAAGTGAAGTAAAAAATATAAAATCAGAAATTTCTTTTTTTTCTTTTTTTGATTTAAGAAAAAATTTTGGAAAATTTTGATTTTTTGAAAAATAAATTCCTTCATGAAATCCAATAAAAAATTGTTCTTTTAAATGATAAGGTTTTGGTTTTTTTAATTGAAATTGAGGTTTTTTATTCTGAAAAACTATATTTTGAGGAAAAATTTGTGAATCAATTTTCTATTTTTTTATTTTTTTAAATTATTTTAATTTAATAAAGAAATTATTGTAAAAAAATTGTATAACTTTAATTGAAAAATTTGTTGATTTTAAAGAAATTTTTGAATTCATTTTTTTTAAAAAGAAAAAACTAAAAAAAAAATAATAAAATTTAATTTTCATTTTTTATTTTTTCATTTTTTTTGTTTTTTAAAAAAATGAATGATTGTTTATTTTTTGGAAGAAATCAATTTCCAAAATTTTTTAAATTCAAACCATTTAAAATAACAAAACCAATTCAAATTGAAAATGAAAATGAAAATGAAAATGAAAATGAAAAACAAATTAAACAAATTTCATCAAATGAATATTCAACAATTTTCCTTTTTGAAAATGGAAAAGCAATAGAATATTTTACACCAATTCAACCTTATTCAAAAAAAACAATACTAAAAGCTAAAACAAAAATCCAAATTGAAGAAAATATTCAAAAAATAACTGTTGGTTCTGAAAATGAAGCTATTTTAACATTAGAAAGAAATGTATTTGCCAAAGGAGAAAGGATTAATCCAAAAAATCCAAAAGAATTTATTAATATTTCATCATTAATTGAAGATCCAAATGATAGAATAATTCAAGATGTCGTTTCTGGTGCTTATTCAATTTACTTATTAACTTCAAATCAAAATGCTTATGGATTTGGTTCAAATTCTTATGGTCAACTTGGATTTGATTTTAAAACACTTCCAAAAACAAAAAAACCAATTTTAATGATGAAAAATGTTTCTAAAATATTTTCAGGAATTTCTTCAGTTCATGTTTTTCTTTTAAATTCAAACCAAGAATTATTTGTATGTGGCAATAATTTTTGTAGTCAACTTGGATTAGGAGAAATCAAAAAAAGAAGAAACACAAATTAGAAAATTAACTCAAATACAAAATATTCCAAAAGGTAAAATAATTGATATTCAATGTGGAAGTACTTATTCAATAATGTTGATTGAAAATCAAAATCAAAATCCAAAAAGAAAACTTTATTCATGTGGAAGATATGATTATAATGGACTTGGCAAAACTGAACATACTTATGAATTTACTGAAATCAAATCATCTTTATTTGAAAATGATAATATTCTTGAATTTTCTGTTGGATATGATCATGCTTTGATTTTAACAACAAATGGAAAGCTGATAGGATTTGGAAATAATAAATTTGGTCAATTAGGAACTGGAGATACAAATAATCAATCAATTCCAATTCAAATTGAACTTCCTAAATTAAGATTTAATGAAGAAATTTCTAATTATCATCTTTCTTGTGGATTTTTCAAATCATTTCTTTATTACTCTCCTTTTCTTTCTCCTTTTTCTAATCTTGAAGAAGATTTGATAAAATTATTTAGAAGAAAAGAATTTTGTGATATTTCATTTAAAACCGAAAATGGAGAAATAATTGAAGCTCATAAGTTAATATTGAAATATAGATTAAATCAAAATCAAAATCTTAAAGAAATTATTTCAACTAAATCAATTAAAGAATCAAATCAAATATTTGAAATGATTTATTCAAATAAAATAATAAATCCAAAATTATATTCTGAAATTAAAGAAATTATAAATTACAATGAAAAAATTGAAGAAACAATGAAAAGAATTTATTTAAATGAAAATGAAAAAGATTTTATAATTGAAAGAAAAGAAAAACAATATAAATTTCCTAAATTAATATTAATAATGAGAAGTGAATTATATCGAGGAATGTTTTTATCTGTAACTGAAGATAAATCTAATAAAGTTACAGATTATAGTGAATTAAGTAATAAATCATTCCAAATATTTGAATATTGGATTTATTCAAATCAAATTAAAGATGAAATTCAAATTACACAAGAAATCATTAATGAAATTCAAATTGGAATTGATTATTTTCAATTAAATCAAACAAATCCAAATTTATTTGATTTATTAATTAACAAATTTAATAATCAAAATTAAAATTAAAATTAAAATCAAAATCAAAATTATAATTCATTTATAAAATTAAAATTAAAATTAAAATTAAAATCAAAATTAAAATTAAATTTAAATTTAAAATTAAAATCAAAATTAAATTTAAAATTAAAAATAAAATTAAAATTAAAATTAAAATTAAAATTAAAATTAAAATTAAAATTCATTTTTTCATTTTTTCATTTTTTTCATTTTTTTCATTTTTTTCATTTTTCTATAAAAAAAAAATGCAAGAAGATACAGAATCTATTGTAATAGATAATGGATCAGGAATAATAAAAACAGGATTTGGAGGAGAAGAAGCACCAAAATCAATATTTTCAACAATAATCGGAACACCAAAACACGAAGAAATCATAAAAGAAAAGCAAAAGAAAAAAATATACATTGGAGAAGAAGCACAAAAAGAAAGAGGATTTTTAAGTCTTGAATATCCAATAGAAAATGGAATAGTGAAAAATTGGGAAAATATGGAAAAAATATGGAATCAAATATTTGAGAAAGAACTCAAAATAAAACCTGAAGAATATTCTGTTTTAATAAATGAACCCCCATTGAATCCAAAAGGAAATCGGGAAAAAATGATGGAAATTATGTTTGAAAAATTTAACGTTCGAAAATTTTATGTTTCGAATTCGGGAAATTTAACAGCAATTTCATCAGGAAAAAATGCAGCTATTAATGTTGAAATGGGAGACGGAGTTTTTTCAACTGTTCCTGTTTTTGGAGATTATACTTTGACTCATGCAATAAAAAGAATTAATTTTGGAGGAAGGGATCTAACTGATTATTTGACAAGAATTTTAACTGAAAACGATTATTATTTTGAAACTTCAGGCGAAAAGGAATTTGTTAGAGAAATTAAAGAAGAATTATGTTATGTTGCTTTGGATTTTGAAAAGGAAATGCAAATTGCAAATGAATCCAATGATATTGAGAAAACTTATGATTTGCCTGATGGCAATTCTATTAATATTGGCAATCAAAGATTTAGATGTCCTGAAGTTTTATTTAATCGAGAATATTTTTCAAGAACAAAATCAATCACTCAAATTATTTTTGATTCAATTATGGATTGTGATTCTTCTCTTAGAAAAACTTTTTTTGAAAATATTGTTCTTTCTGGTGGGAATTCAATGTTTCCTGGAATGAAAGAAAGAATTCAAAAGGAAATTTCTTTATTAGCTCCTCAAAATGTTAATGTTAATGTTATTGCTCTTCCTGAAAGAAAGTTTTTAAATTGGATTGGTGGTTCTATTTTGGTTTCTCTTGATGATTTTAAAAATAATTGGATTTCCAAAAAAGAATTTGATGAATTTGGGCATTTAATTGTTCATAAAAAATGTTTTTGAGTCAATTCAATTCAATTCAATTCAATTTAATTCAATTTAATTTAAAATTAAAATTAAAATCAATTTAAAATTAAAATTAAAATTAAAATTAAAATTAAAATTCAATTAAAATCAAAATTCAATTCAATATTAAAATTAAAATTAAAATTAATAATTAAAATTAATAATTAATTTAAAATTAAAATTAATTTAAAATTTGTTTTTTTCATTCATTTATTAAAATGAAAAAAATTAAAAGAAAAAGAAAAAGAAAAAGAAAAAGAATTTTCATTGTTTCATTTTTGTTTCATTTTACGTTTTAAATTAGCCATTTTCTCTTGAATTTGAACAAATTTTTCCCATAAAACCAAAATTCCACGTTCAAAAGCAAATTGAGACATAGCATAATCAAGAAATAAATTTTGGAAATCCTGTTGACTTTTATACTCAAATCCTTGAATTTCCTTTATCAAAACAGCGCACACTTGGTTGTACTTATCCTTAATCAGATCAAGACTTTTCTCAATTTTAACCAAATCTTCTTGGGCTTTTTCTTCTTTAACTCCTTGACCCGATAATTTTTGGAATTTTGTCTTTTTGCTTTCAAACTCTTTTGTGAGCTTGAGATACTGACTCAACAGCTTATCATAATAACTAAAGGCAGGTTTGCATCCGTCGTTTTGGCGCTTAAACTCGGCAATTTGCTCCTCAACAACCGTTCTTTCTTGATTCGAACGCTCGAGCAAAAGCGAGGCCACAAAAGAAATTGTTTCCGTAAAAGAAATCCAGAAAGTGTCTATCTTCTCATTGGAGGAGAGTCGCTCAATCACGCTCAAAAGACTGTCTGGAAATTGTTGATAAGATGTCCCGAATCCACTTTTAATTTCCGTTAGATTATTCATCATTTTGATAAGTTTGTCGGTTGACTTTTCCAAAGTCGAAAATTCTTTTTGCTTCTTGCTGATGTATTCAGCATCCACACTTGGGTTCTCGCCAATATAAACCTTGATCCATTTATGGAACTCTTCCTCTTCGTCCACATTTCGTTCCACTTTTCCCTTCCCGTATTTTTGTTTCTGAAGAAACACGGAGTCCTCAGTTTGGAAAAAAAGACTCACACATTTTGAATAAGGGAGAACAGAATGATTCGAGATGCGCACAAGAAACCTCTCCAACAAAACACGAAGAGACTCGGGAATGTTTTCTTTGAATTGCTTTCTACTGATGTTATCGGGGATAACTGGGATGATAAACTCAGGCGCTTCCGCTCGAAGATTTGCCATCAACCAGATGAAATCTTCGTATTCTCTCTCAAGGAAATGTCCCATCCCAGTCTTTGTGTCTCGATACTTAACTCGATACACAACTTTATCCTTTTTTCCCTTTTTAATTCTTTGTCCCTTTTCAAGTGATATCGAAAAATATGGTCCCTTGTTTTCTTTGTTTTCTAATGCCTCAGTCAAAAATGTGTCCTTGAATTCATCGTCTTCAGAATCCGAAGACAAAGACTCCACTTTCGGTTTTTCTTTTTCTTCTTGTTTTTCTTTTGGTTTTGTTTCTTTTGTTTCTTCCTTTTTTTTGTCTTTTTTTTTGACATTTTTTTTCGGTTGTTTTGTTTTGCTTTTTTTATCTGTTTTTTTGATACTTTCTTGCTTCGTTTTCTGTTCCACGAGATCTGTGCTTTTTTGTTCGTTGTTGCTTATCTTGGTTTTTGTTTCTTGTTTTTCCGATTTTTTAGTTTCGTTTATTTGCAGATTTTCAGTTTTTTCTTCAATTTTTTTTTCAGAAATTTCAACATCTTTTTTTATTTCTTCATTTTGGATTTGTTTTGAATCATCTGATTCTACTTGATTAAAAGGTTCTTTTTGGATATTTTCAATTTGGTCTTCTTTATCTGATTGAGAAGTTGAAAAAGTGTTTGTATTAGTGTCAGTGTCAGTGTCAGTGTCACTGTAACTAGAAGAACGACTTCTACTTTGACTTTGACTTCTGCTACTTTTACTTTGACTTTTACTTCTACTTTTACTTTGACTTTTACTTTGACTTTTACTTTGACTTTTACTTTGACTTTTACTTTGTTTTTTAATTTGCTTTTCAATTTTATCATCTTCTGAATCTGAAGATGTAAGTGCCAAATCTAAATTTTCTCCACTATCTTCTGATGACATTAATATTTATTATTATTGGAAAAAAAAAGAGAAAAAAAAAAGAAAAAATGAAAAAATGAAAAAACTTTTTTTCATTTTTTTTCTTCATTTCTTTTTATTTTTGTTTTGAAAAAATGAATTTAAATAATTGGACAATTTTAAAAACAAATAATGAAAAAATTGCGAATAAAATTGAAAATAAATTATCAGCTTTTGAAAAAATTGGAAAAGGAAATCAACTTTCAGAAGAAAATGATAATTTTGAAAATTCTTTTATTGATGATTCCTTTGATAATCTTTCTATTTTAGAATCTGGAGAAAAACCTTTGCTTAATAATAATGAAAGAGCCAAGAATCTTTTAACTCAACAAATTGAAGATTTATTTAATCAAGTTTTAAAATTAAAAATTTAAAATTAAAATTAAAATTAAAATATTTTTTTTTAGTTTAATCAAAATTTACAAAATATGAAAAAAATACAAAAAAGAGATTCATCTCTTGTTTTAAAAGGAATTATTGAAAGAAATGAAACAAGATTACATGATTTAATGTTAGAATTTAGAAAATTAAAAGTAAAAAATTAAAATTAAAAATTAAAATTAAAAATTAAAAATTAAAATTCATTTATAAAATTATAATAGCAAAGAATTTCCGAATTTCAAGAACGCTCAGATTTACTTGATTCAGTGAGAAATGATATTAAGTATTTATGAAAAAAAAAAAAATAAAACTTTATTATAAATAAATTTAAATTTACTGATTAAAAAATTTGAAAATAAAAGACAATATAAAAAATCAAATAAAAATTTAACAACAACAGATCTTTTACTGAGAGAAAGAAATTCATTAGATCAAACAGATCAAACATTATCAAATGTTTTAAAGTAATTTAATAAAAAAAAAAACGAAAATTAATGAAATTTTATTTTAAAAAAAAAAATTTTTTTTTGTTCCACTTTTTTCCGTTATTTTTCCGTTTTTTTTTTTTTGCTTTTTTTAATAGTTTGGCTAATTCAACAGATCAAAAAGTTAATGAACAAGGAAATCGATTTCAAGGAATTGGAGGAAAAGTTCAAAATGTTTCAGGTTTAATGCCTGGAATTAGTAATCTTTTAACTGCAATTAAAACTAGAAAAAATCTTAATGCTGTTATTCTTGGAGTCATAATTGGAATTTGTTTATGCATTTTATTTTGGTTTTGGTGGAGAAAATAAACATTTTTTTTATTCAAAAATTATTTTTTTTTTCAAAATTTTTTTTTCATTTTTTTCATTTCTTTTTTTTTTAAAATTTAAATTCCATGTTGTGTGTTCATTGTGGTCATCCAATAACACAAACTTATAGAAAATTTCAAGGCGGACAAATTCGTTTAAATATTTGTGTAAAAACATTAACCCAAAATTGATATCATTTTGACAATTAAAATTTTCAAAATTTTTTTTGCATTAAAAATTTTTAAATTATCATCAAAATAAAAAAATTCAAAAGCCACATTGTCATCATCGCGCAGATGAATATATTGAACTTGATAATGTTGTTAAATTCCTTGATTTAATTCTTCTTAAGAAAGAAGTTTATCGTCACATTTTATTCAATCATTTTGATTATCAAGATAAATTTATTCAAGTTAAAAATTAATTGAAAAAAAAAACAAAAAAAAATTTATACAAAAAAAAAGGATTTTTAACAGAAAAAAAAAACAAAATGTGTTTATAAAATGGAACAGAAAATAATAATACAATTAGCTATTGTAATGATACTATTCATAACATATTCAAAAATGGTATTTGATCAAAGAAGTGAAGATTGTTCAATTCTTTATAATGAATGTGATAATGCAATTAAAATTTTTTCAAGAAAAGTCAAAGACAAATTATTTTATTTTATTCTAGAATCTGCAGTAGAAATGATTGCTTATATTACAGGAATTCTTTTTGCAATTAGAATTTATTTGTTTTTATTCTTTAGAAATATTATACTTTTTAAGTAATTTAATTTAATTTTTATTTTATTTTATTTAAAATTTTTAAATTTTAATTTCTTTTTTTTTTTCTTTTAGATATAATTATGTTGTGATTGCTTTGATTTTTTCTTCATTTGGCCAATTATTTTTGATTTTACCAATGATTTGGAATTATAATATTAATTTCTTTAAAATTATTGATTATTTTGTTATAATTTCGAATATTGTTGCTATTTGTGGTATATTTCAATTTAATTTAATTCAATTTAATTCAATAATTTAATTTAATTTGATTTAATTTTTTATTTAATATTTTATTTAATATTTAATTTAATATTTAATTTGATATTTATTTAGTTTGATTTAATTTAATATTTAATATTTGATTTAATATTTGATATTTAATATTTGATTTAATATTTAATTTAATATTTGATTTAATATTTAATTTAATTTTTGATTTAATATTTAATATTTAATATTTAATTCAATATTTGATTTAATTTAATATTTAATTTAATATTTAATATTTAATTTAATTTGATTTAATTTGATTTAATTTTGATTTAATATTTTGATTTAATATTTGATTTAATATTTAATTTAATATTTAATTTTATTTAATTTAATTTGATTTAATATTTGATTTAATATTTGATTTAATTTAATATTTAATTTGATTTAATTTAATATTTAATTCAATATTTGATTTAATATTTAATATTTGATTTAATATTTAATTTAATATTTGATTTGATTTGATTTAATATTTAATTTAATATTTAATTTGATTTGATTTAATATTTAATTTAATATTTAATATTTGATTTAATATTTAATAATTTGATTTGATTTAATATTTAATTTGATATTTGATTTGATTTGATTTAATATTTAATTTAATATTTAATTTAATTTAATATTTAATTTAATATTTGATTTAATATTTAATTTGATTTAATATTTAATTTGATTTAATATTTAATTTAATATTTGATTTAATATTTGATTTAATATTTGATTTAATATTTGATTTAATATTTGATTTAATATTTAATTTAATATTTAATATTTAATTTAATTTGATTTAATATTTAATATTTGATTTAATATTTAATATTTAATATTTAATATTTAATATTTGATTTGATATTTGATTTAATATTTGATTTGATTTAATATTTAATATTTAATATTTAATATTTAATTTGATTTAATTTAGTGGTGGTTGAAGCAAACTTTCTAAAATCTGGTTTAATTGTTATGTTTGGATTGCTTTTCAAATATTTTAGTTCGAAATATTCAATAAATTGGTTAGCAAATAATTTTGGAATTTTTGGCTCTATTCCAACTTCAGAGATTAATTTTTAAAACGGAAAAAAAAAGAAGAACAAAAAAATAATAAAACAAAACAATTTTCTTTTTTTTTTTTCTTAATTTTTTTTCTTACTTTTTTTTTTTAAATAAAAATAATAAAAAAAAATTTTTTTTAATTTAAAAAAATCTTTTTCATTTTTTTTTTCATTTTTTTTTTTTCATTTTTTTAAATTAATGGAAACAGATCGTAAAGGAGCTTGGGGAGAATTAGTTTCTCTCACAAAAAAACACCCAAATTTTCTTTTGAAAGGAGATGATCCAAGTAAATTTTATAAAAATGAAAAGATAAAATAAAAAAAATTAAATTAAATTGAATTGAAATTGAAATTGAAATTGAATTGAAATTGAAATTGAAATTGAATTGAAATTGAAATTGAAATTTTAAATTGATTTTTTTTATTAAGATTTTAAATTAATTTTAATTATAATTTAAATTTTAATTCAAATTGTTTTTTTATTTTAATAATAATTATTTGAAAAAATTAAAAATAACTTATAAGATCAAATAACTTTTATTATTAAATTATTTTTTTTGGAATTATTTGCCTTCTTATTTAATTTTAAATATGGATTTACAAATTTTTTGCTTTTTTTTTTTAAAAATCATTTATTGAATTTAATATTAATTTTAATTTTAATTTTAAATTTTAAATTTAAATTTTAATTTTAATTTTAATTTTAATTTTAATTTTAATTTTAATATTAATATTAATTTTAATTTTAATTTTAATTTTAATATTAATTTTAATTTTAATTTTAATTTTAATTTTAATTTTAATTTTAAACATTATTAATATTAAATTTTAATTTTAAATTTAATTTAAATTTAAATTTAATTTTAATTTTAATTTTAATTTTAATTTTAATTTAATTTTAATATTAATTTTAATTTTAATTTTGATTTTAATTTTAATTTTAATATTAATTTTAATTTTAATTTTAATATTAATTTTAATATTAATATTAATTTTAATTTTGATTTTAATTTTAATATTAATTATAACTTTAATATTAATTTCTTTTTTATAGTTACGATTGGAAGATTAAAAACTTGTTCATTTCGTATAAAAGATAGAAAAATGAGTGGAGTTCATTGTTCAATCCAAAGAGTTAAAAATGAAAGTAATGATTTAACTCCTTATAATGTTGTGATTAAAGATTTATCAGCAAATGGAACTTTTATTAATGGACAAGTAATTAATTTTAATTTTAATATTAATATTAATATTAATTCTAATTTTAATTTTAATTTTAATTTTAAATGAATTTTAATTTTTAATTTTAATTTTAAATTTTAATTTTAATTATAATTTTAATATTAATTTTAATTTTAATATTAATTTTAATTTTAATTTTAATTTTAATTTTAAATTTAATTTTAATTTTAATTTTAATTTTAATATTAATTTTAATTTTAATTTTAATTTTAAATTTAATTTTAATATTAATTTTAAATGAATTTTAATTTTAATTCTAAATTTAAATTTAATTTTTAATTTTAAATTTAATATTAATTTTAATTTTAATTTTGATTTTGATTTTAATTTTAAATTTAATTTTAATTTCGATTTTTAATTTTAATTTTAATTTTAATTTTAATTTTAATTTTAATTTTAATTTTAATTTTTAATTTTAATTTTAATTTATTTAGAGACTTGGAAAAGGAAATGAAAAAGAATTACTTCATTCATATGAAATTTCTTTCGTTTTCCCAAGAGGAAGAACTATTGCAGAACCAGGTAAAAAAAAAGCAATTAAATAAAAAAAATTATTGAAAAATTAAAACAAAATTTTTTTTTGCTTTTAATTTAATAGTTGGAGCATTTAGATTTACTGATTTTGAGATTGTTCCTCCTGATCATATTGAAGATGTTTGAAAATTTTTATCGAATTAAATTTTTATTATTTTATCCTAATTTTTAAAAACAAAAAAAAAACAAAATTTAGACAACAATTCTTGAACATTACGAAATTAAACAACAACTTGGAGTGTAAAAATAAATTAATAATAAATTAATAAAATAATAATAAATTATTAAAATAATAAATTAATAAATTAATAAATTAATAAATTAATAAATTAATAAATTAATAAATTAATAAATTAATAAATTAATAAATTAATAAATTAATAAATTAATAAATTAATAAATTAATAAATTAATAAATTAATAAATTAATAAATTAATAAATTAATAAAATAAATAAATAAATAAATAAATTATTAAATTATTAAATTAATAAAATAATTAATAAATTAATAAATTAATAAATTAATAATAAATTAATAAATTATAAATTATTAAATAAAAAATAAATAATTAATAAATTAATAAATTAATAAATTAATAAATTAATAAATTAATAAATTAATAAATTAATAAAATTAATAAATTAATAAATTAATAAATTAATAAATTAATAAATTAATAAATTAATAAATTAATAAATTAATAAATTATTAAATTACTAAATTATTAAATTAATAAAATAATTAATAAATTAATAAAATAATAAATTAATAAATTAATAAATAAATAAAATAATAAATTAATAATAAATTAATAAATTAATAAATTAATAAATTAATAAAATAATAATAAATTATTAAATTATTAAATTATTAAATTAATAAATTAATAATAAATTAATAAATTAATAAATTAATAAATTAATAAATTAATAAATTAATAAATTAATAAATTAATAAATTAATAAATTAATAAATTAATAAATTAATAAATTAATAAATTAATAAATTAATAAATTAATAAATTAATAATAAATTAATAAATTATTAAATTAATAATAATTAATAAATTAATAAATTAATAAATTAATAAATTAATAAATTAATAAATTATTTAATAAAAAATTAGTGGAAAATTCGCTATTGTTCGACTTGGGATTAAAAGAGAAACTGGAGAAAAATTTGCAGTTAAAATTATTGATAAAAAGAAATGTTTTAATGAACAAGTAAAAAAAATCAAAAAATCAAAAAATGAATGGAAAAAAAATTAATTGATTTTTTTTGATAATATTTTTTTAGTCAGCTAGAAGTGGAAGAGATAAAATGATGGATGAAGTAAATGTACTTAAAAGAATTAAACATGAAAATATTGTTTGCATTACCGAAATATACAATACAGATAATTACATCTTTCTTGTTCTTGAATTGTATTTTCTAAAAAAAAATTTTTAATTTTAATTTTAATTATGATTTTAATTTTAATTTTAATTTTAATTATGATTTATTAGATGCACTGGTGGTGAATTATTTGATAAAATTATTGCTAAAGGAAAGTATACAGAAGAAGAATCTCGCCAAGTTACAAAACAAATCCTTTCTGTGGTGAAATATCTTCACAATCAGAATATCGCTCATCGAGATTTAAAAGTAAAAAATTATCAAAATTAAAATTAAAGTCAAAATTAAAATTTAAATTAATATCAAAATTAAAATTAAATAAAAATTAAAATTTAAATTAAATTAAAATTTAAATTAAAATTAAAATTAAAATTAAAATTAAAATTAAAATTAAAATTAAAATTAAAATTAAAATTAAAATTAAAATTAAAATTAAAATTAAAATTAATATTAAAATTAAAATTAAAATTAAAATTAAAATTAAAATTAAAATTAAAATTAAAATTAAAATCAAATTTAAAATTAAAATTAAAATTAAAATAAAAATTAAAATTTATTTATAAAATTAAAAATTAAATGATTTTAAAAAAAAAACAAGCCTGAGAACATTTTATTAGTTTCACAAGATGATGACACTAATATCAAAGTTGCAGATTTTGGACTTTCAAGATTCTTTTCCGATTCTGACAAATTAGTAACTTTTGCAGGCACTCCACAATATTTAGCACCTGAAGTAATTCGCTCAGCAAATCGAGATGGATATGGAAAAGCATGCGATATGTGGTCAGTTGGGGTTATTCTTTACATTTTGTAAAACAAACTATAAATCAACTTCAAAATAATTTCTCAAAGAAATTATTAAAAAAATTTTTTTCTTTTTAAATTCTTTTGAAAAAATTAAAATAGAATTACTGGATATATGCCATTTGCTTCTGAAAACCAGAACCAATTATTAAATCAAATTTTAAACGGTGAAGTTGAATTTCCTGATTCAATTTTTCAAGGAGTTACTCTTGCAGGTAAAAAAAAAAATAACTGATTTTTTTTTGAAATTTTTCTTAAAAGATCTTAATTTAAAATTTTTGACACTTTTTTTTTCTTCTTTTTTTTTTTTCTTTTTAGCCCGAAATTTGATTAGAAGATGTTTAACTGTTGATCCAGAAAAGAGAATTACTGCTGAAGAAGCTCTTCAACATCCTTGGATTCTTGGTAAAAGTCAAGAAATTAAAGACGAATTCCAAAACGTTGAAATTCACAAAAAGAAATAATTCTTCTTCTTTTCTTCTTTTCTTTTCTTTTCTTTTTCTTTTCGAAATTTCCTTTTTTTTTTTTTCTTAATTCTCTTTTTTCTTTTTTCTCATTAAAAACCAAATTTCAAAAACAAAAATTTAAATTCATTTTTTCATTTTTTTTCTTTTCCAAAAATGAATGATTGTTTATTTCTTGGTTTAAATTATAGTCCAATTCTTTTCAAAAATGAATCTGATATGATAACAAAACCAATTCAATTTAAATTTGAAAATGAAAATGAAAATGAAAATGAAAAACAAATTAAACAAATTAAACAAATTTCATCAGGAATTTTTCAACAATTTTCCTTTTTAAAAATGGAAAAGCAATAGAATATTTAAAAGAAAATGATTCAAAACAAAATCCTCAAAAAATTGAAGAAAATATTCAAAAAGTATCTGTTGGTAATCAAAATGAAGCTATTTTAACAATAGAAGGAAATGTATTTGCAAAAGGAAGAAATATTAATCCAAATAATTCAAAAGAATTTATCAATATTTCATCATTAATTGAAGATCCAAATGATAGAATAATTGAAGATGTTGTTTCTGGAAAAGATTCAATTTACTTATTAACTTCAAATCAAAATGCTTATGCAATTGGTGATAATAAATATTGTCAACTTGGTTTTGATTCATATGCACTTAATAAAACAGAAAAACCAATTTTAATGATGAAAAATGTTTCTAAAATATTTTCAGGAATTTGTTCAGCTCATGTTTTTCTTTTAAATTCAAATCAAGAATTATTTGGATGCGGTTGGAATAATTATGGTCAACTTGGATTAGGAGAATCAAGAATAACAAAAACAATAATCAATAAATTAACCAAAATCCAAAATATTCCAAAAGGCAAAATAATTGATATTCAATGTGGAGGATTTCATTCAATAATGTTGGTTGAAAATGAAAATGAAAACCAAAATCCAAAAAGAAAACTTTATTCATGCGGAGATTATCGATTAAATGCACTTCAGAAAGAATATAAAGATACTTATGAATTTACTGAAATCAAATTATCTTTATTTGAAAATGAAAATGATTATATTCTTGAATTTTCTGTTGGAGATCAACATACTTTGATTTTAACTTCCAATTCAAAATTAATAGGATTTGGAAGTAATTCTTATGGCGAATTAGGAACTGGAAATACAGAAAAAGATCAATCAATTCCAATTCAAATTGAACTTCCTAAATTAAGATTTAATGAAGATATTTCTAATTATCATATTTCTTGTGGATTTTACAAATCATTTCTTTATTATTATTCTTCTTCTTTTTCCAATCTTGAAGAAGATTTGATAAAATTATTTGAAAGAAAAGAATTTTGTGATATTTCATTTAAAACCAAAAATGGAGAAATAATTGAAGCTCATAAATTAATATTGAAATATAGATTAAATCAAAATCAAAATGAAATTGAAAAACTTCAAGAAATTATTTCAAAAAAATCAATTAAAGAATCAAATCAAATATTTGAAATGATTTATTCAAATAATTCCAAAATAAATCCAGAATTATATTCTGAAATTAAAGAAATTATAAATTCAAATGAAAAAATAGAAGAAACAATGAAAAGAATTTATTTAAATGAAAATGAAAATGAAAAAGATTTTATAATTGAAAGAAAAGAAAAACAATATAAATTTCCAAAATTAATATTAATAATGAGAAGTGAATTATATCGAGGAATGTTTTTATCTGTAACAGAAGATAAATCTAATAAAGTTACAGATTATAGTGAATTAAGTAATAAATCATTTCAAATATTTGAATATTGGATTTATTCAAATCAAATTGAAGATGAAATTCAAATTACAAAAGAAATTATTGATGAAATTCAAATTGGAATTGATTATTTTCAATTAAATCAAACAAATCCAAATTTATTTGATTTATTAATTAAAAAATTTAATATTCAAAATCAAAAGAAAACTCAAAATCAAATCAAAATCAAAACAAACAAACATTTTTTAGAAAAAGAACACTTCAAAAAAAATAATTAAAATCTAAATCTAAATCTAAATCTAAATCTAAATCTAAATCTAAATCTAAATCTAAATCTAAATCTAAATCTAAATCTAAATCTAAATCTAAATCTAAATTAAAATTAAAATCTAAATCAAAATTAAAATCTAAATCTAAATCAAAATCAAAATTAAAATTAAATTGAAATTAAAATTAAAATTTCATTTTTTTGATTGGAAAAACTAGAAAAAAATTTTTTTTTTCAATTTTTCTCATTTTAAATTTTTCATTTTTTTCTTTTCAAAATGAATGAAATTTGGTTTTTTGGTCAAAATGAATACACACAACTTTTAAAAAATAAACCAGATAAAATAACAAAACCAATTCAATTAAATTTTGAAAATGAAAATGAAAAACAAATTAAACAAATTTCAAGCGGTTTTTTTTCAACAATTTTCCTTTTTGAAAATGGAAAAGCAATAGAATATTTAAACGAAGAATATTCAAAACAAAATCCTGAAAAAATCCAAATTGAAAATATTCAAAAAGTAACTGTTGGTTCTCATAATGAAGCTATTTTAACAAAAGAAAGAAATGTATTTGCAAAAGGAAAAGATATCAATCCAAAAAATCCAAATAAATTTATCAATATTTCATCATTAATTGAAGATCCAAATGATAGAATAATTGAAGATGTTGTTTGTGGTGGTGTTTCAATTTACTTATTAACTTCAAATCAAAATGCTTATGGAATTGGTTCTAATTTTTTTTGTCAACTTGGTTTTGAATTTCCTCAAAAAATCGAAAAACCAATTTTAATGATGAAAAATATTTCTAAAATATTTTCGAGAAATTCTTTTTCCGTTTTTCTTTTGAATTCAAATCAAGAATTATTTGGATGCGGTTGGAATCAATTCGGCCAACTTGGATTAGGTTCAACATTACAAGAATTCAAAGAATTGACGCGAATACAAAATATTCCAAAAGGCAAAATAATTGATATTCAAACAGGATTTAATCATTCATTAATGATGATTGAAGAAGAAGAAGAAGAAAATCAAAATCCAATTCAAAATCAAAATCCAAAAAGAAAACTTTATTCATGTGGTCATTTAAGGTTTAACGGATTTGGCAAAAAACAAGAAACAACAGAATTTACTGAAATTGAATCTCCTTTATTTGAAAATGATGATATTATTGATTTTTCTATTGGCGGTTATCATACTTTGATTTTAACATCAAAAGGCAAATTAGTAGGTTTTGGTGATAATCTAAATGGTCAATTAGGAAATGGAAATAAAAAAAATCAATTAATTCCAATTCAAATTGAACTTCCTAAATTTTCCTTTCATATTTCTAATTATCATATTTATTGTGGTGATTTGAATTCATTTCTTTATTATTCTCCTTCTTTTTCTAATCTTGAAGAAGATTTGATAAAATTATTTAGAAGAAAAGAATTTTGTGATATTTCATTTAAAACCAAAAATGGAGAAATAATTGAAGCTCATAAATTAATATTGAAATATAGATTAAATCAAAATCTAAATCAAAATCAAAATCAAAATCAAAATCAAAATCAAAATCAAAATCAAAATCAAAATCTAAATCTAAATCTAAATCTAAATCTAAATCTAAATCAAATACAAAATATAAATCAAAATCAAAATATAAATCAAATTCTAAATCAAAATCAAAATCAAAATCAAATTCAAAATCTAAATCTAAATCAAAATCTAAATCAAAATCAAAATCAAAATCAAAATATGAATCAAAATCTAAATCAAAATCTAAATCAAAATCAAAATCAAATACAAAATATAAATCTAAATCAAAATCAAAATCAAAATCAAATACAAAATCTAAATCTAAATATAAATCAAAATCTAAATCAAAATCAAATACAAAATCAAAATCAAATACAAAATCTAAATCAAAATCAAAATCAAATACAAAATATAAATCAAAATCTAAATCAAAATCAAAATCTAAATCAAAATCAAAATCTAAATCAAATACAAAATCTAAATCAAAATCAAAATCAAAATCAAAATATGAATCAAAATCAAAATCAAAATCAAAATCAAAATCAAAATCAAAATGAAATTGAAAAACTTAAAGAAATTATTTCAAAAAAATCAATTAAAGAATCAAATCAAATATTTGAAATGATTTATTCAAACAATTCCAAAATAAATCCAATATTATATTTTGAAATTAAAGAAATTATAAATTCAAATGAAACAATCAGCGAAACAATGAAAAGAATTTATTTAAATGAAAATGAAAATGAAAAAGATTTTATAATTGAAAGAAAAGAAAAACAATATAAATTTCCTAAATTAATATTAATAATGAGAAGTGAATTATATCGAGGAATGTTTTTATCTGTTACAGAAGATAAATCAAATAAAGTTACAGATTATAGCGAATTAAGTAATAAATCATTCCAAATATTTGAATATTGGATTTATTCAAATCAAATTAAAGATGAAATTGAAATTACAAAAGAAATAATTGATGAAATTAAAATTGGAATTGATTATTTTCAATTAAATCAATCAATTCCAAATTTAAATACAATGATTATTGATGAATTTAAAAAACAAAAAAAAAGAAATTCCAAAAAAAAACAACAAACAAGAAAAGAAAGTTGTTTAATTTATTAATTAATTAAAAAATAAAGATTAAAAATAAAAGGAGAAATTCCCCTTTTTATTTTTCAATAAATTAAAAAAAAGCAAAAAAATTTTTTTCATTTTTTTTTCTTTTTTTTTCCGTTATTTTTTATTTTGTTTTCCTTTATTTCATTTTATTTTCCTTTTTTATTTTAATGGCAAATAATCAATTAACAACAATTTTTGACCAACTTGATTTATTTCCTTTTGAGGACAATACACCACATATTGAATCAGGAGAACCAACAATTTATTATTCAACAGAAAATTCACTTCAATTTTTTGATAAAAATGCATATAAAGATTCACCAGTTCTTGAAGACATGATAATGATTGAACAATTTGTAAAGAAAAATTAAAAACCAAAAAAAAAACAAAACAAACATTTGCAAGGTATTAATTTTTGGGAATAATTTATCTGCATTTTTGGGTATTTATCTTTAACACAGCAAGAAACAGCGAGACTTGGAGAAGAGTTGTTTGTGAAGCTTTATGCGCATCGTAGCATCACAAAAACCATCATTAATGTATAAAATCATTGCAATATTTTTACAATTCGGGAAAATTAATTTATTTTTATATTCAAGGCATTTAATGAAGCTAAATTTGACACGCAAACAAAAAGCGATGAAGTTCATCGAAAACGCATGGATCTTCTTAAACCCCTTTTTAATACTGCAAGAAAACTTATTAAATTCAGGGATGAAACAACTGATTATATTTGCGATGTAATCTTTGTTACATCTTTTTATGTCTTAGTTTTATTTTTTCTGTTTTATTTTTTTTTATTTTTTTTTTATTAGATTGTAAGAAGAATGGTTTCTTCAAAAAATAGAGTTGTTTTTCAAGATATAATTGAAGCTCTTGGTGTTTTAATTGATAATTATGTTCTTCTTGATTTATTGCTTAATCAAAAGCCTTCTTTTGCGAATGATTTTTCACAATATAAACGGTAATTTTACAAAATTCATTTTAAAATTCATTTAAAACTAAATTTAGAATTAAAATTAAAATTCATTTTAAAATTCATTTAAAACTAAATTTAGAATTAAAATTAAAATCAAATTCATTTATAAAATTAAAATTAAAATTAAAATTAAAATTAAAATTCATTTATAAAATTAAATTTAAAATTAAAATTAAAATTCATTTTAAAATTCATTTAAAACTAAATTTAGAATTAAAATTAAAATTCATTTTAAAATTCATTTAAAACTAAATTTAGAATTAAAATTAAAATTCATTTATAAAATTAAAATTATAAATTAAAATTAAAATCAAAAATCAAAAATCAAAAATCAAAAATTGAAATCAAAATTAAAATTCATTTAAAATTAAAATTAAAATTGAAATTAAAATTAAAATTAAAATTGAAATTAAAATTAAAATTAAAATTCATTTAAAATTAAAATCAAAATTAAAATTAAAAATAATATTAAAATTCATTTAAAATTAAAATTAAAATTAAAATTAAAATTAAAATTAAAAATAATATTAAAATTCATTTAAAATTAAAATTAAAATTAAAATTAAAAATAATATTAAAATTTAAAAAGAGAATTCTCTTTTATGCATGATGATGATACTGAAAGTGCAAATATTACTGAAGAAATGCATCTTATTAGTCTTTTTTTTGCTAATAAATATTCATTACTTACTCATCTTAAAACTAAAATTCAAGAAATTGAACAGTAAAAAAAATCAATTTATTATTTCTTCTTCAAAATTTAAATATTAATTCTATTTTTTTTTAAAGAACTGCTTCTGTTTTTGAAGTTATTATTAATCATTATCTTGATCTTTTTCTTAATCAATCTTATATTTTACCAAATGAAAAAAATCGACAAGTTAGAATGATTGCAACTTGTTTAATTTTATTAGATGATCCAAAAAATGAAAAGAAAAATCCATTTAAATCAAAATCAATTCCACTTACAAAAATTGGAAAAATTTTCAAAGTATATTTTAAAATTAAAATTCATTTACAAAATTAAAATTAAAATTAAAATCAAAATTAAAATTAAAATTCATTTATAAAATTAAAATTAAAATTAAAATTCATTTATAATCAAAATTAAAATCAAAATTAAATTCATTTATAAAAATAAAATTAAAATTCATTTATAAAAATAAAATTAAAATAAAAATTTAAATTCATTTATAAAATTAAAATTAAAATTAATTTATAAAATTAAAATTATAATTAAAATTAAAATTAAAATTAAAATTAAAATTTAAATTCAAATCAAAATTAAAATTAAAATTCATTTATAAAATTTAAAATTAAAATTAAAATTCATTTATAAAAATAAAAATAAAATTAAAATCAAAATTAAAATTAAAATTCATTTATAAAATTTAAAATTAAAATTAAAATTAATATTAAAAATAATATTAAAAATAAAATTATAATTAAAATTAAAAATAAAATTAAAATTAAAATCAAAATTAAAATTTAAATTCATTTATAAATTTAAATTCATTTATAAATTTAAATTTAAAATTAAAATCAAAATTAAAATTAAAATTCATTTATAAAAATAAAATTAAAATTCAAATTAAAATTAAAATTAAAATTCAAATTAATATTAAAATTAAAATTTAAATTTAAATTCATTTATAAAATTAAAATTAAAATTCAAATTAATATTAAAATTAAAATTAAAATCAAAATTAAAATCAAAATATTAAAAAATAGCAACAACCATTCTTTCTTTTATTTGGGGATATGTCAATTAAAATTGAAGAATATTTACAACAAGCACCACATTTTTCAACAGTAATTTGGGGGTCATTAGAAGACAAAAAAACAATTCAACAATATTTATTAACAAATTATTTAACACAAGAAAGAAAGCAACATAATTCATATGTATCTGAATTTACACAAAAAATCAATTCAATAAAAACTCAAAAAGCGAATTTGGAAAACTTAAGTCGAGATCAAAGAAAAGATGTTGTTGAACTTGTTCTTCGTGGAATTCGTTTGATTTCTTCTTGGACAAGTAAAATTTTGGAACAAGCTGCTTATAAATATACTCATGCCACAGAAGATGCTAAATGTCCTCTTGGTGCAACAGATTATGAAAGAGTAGATTTTATATTTCTATTTTATATTGAAATTAAAATTAAAATCAAAATTAAAATTAAAATTAAAATTAAAATTAAAATTAATATCAAAATTAATATTAAAATTAAAATTAAAATTAAAATTAAAATCAAAATTAAAATCAAAATTAAAATCAAAATTAAAATTAAAATTAAAATTAAAATTAAAATTAAAATTTAAATCAAAATTAATATTAAAATTAAAATCAAAATCAAAATTAAAATTAAAATTAAAATTAAAATTAAAATCAAAATTAAAATTAAAATTAAAATTTAAAAATAAAATTAAAATTAAAATTAAAATTAGGTTGTTAGATACAATTATACAACAAAAGAATTATCTACATTGGTTGAATTTATTGCTATGGTTAAAGGTCTTTCATATTTTATGGCAAAACATGATTATTTAATTTCAACTATATTTCGTTCATTTATTTATGAAGAAATTCAAGATTTTGTTCAAAACACTTTGAGACCTTCAATTAAAAAAGCAGCTAAAAACAAAAAGAAACCACAAACAAGAGACAAGTTATTATTAATAAGAACTTTATTTGCGGATTGGGCAGATGAAAAAATACCCAATGATCCAGCAGTTATTGGAAAAAATTACAAAAACACTTTCCAAATTTTGAGTAAATCTGCTGGAATTTCTAAAACTCAATTGATTTTATTAAGATTACTTGCTGAAAATTTACTTTTTAGTCTTGGAAAGAAAGGAGAAGTTATTAAATGCAAAGAAATTTCAGCAAAAGCTGTTAAGGCTATTGAGGAGTTTTTACATAAAACTTTATATTTCCAGTATTTGGTAAATTTTTCTGATATTGTTTATGAATCTTCAAATCTTTCTCATTTATGGTACAGAGAATTTCATCTTGAGCTTACAAAAACTATTCAGGTGAATTTAATTTAAAAACATATTAAAATTAAAATTAAAATTAAAATTAAAATTAAAATCAAAATTAAAATTAAAATTAAATTAAAATTAAAATTAAATTTAAAATTAAAATTAAAATTAAAATCAAAATTAAAATTAAAATCAAAATTAAAATTAAAATTAAAATTAAATTAAATTAAAATTAAATTAAAATTAAATTAAAATTAAATTAAAATTAAATTAAAATTAAAATTAAAATTAAAATTAAAATTAAAATTAAAATTAAAATTAAAATTAAAATCAAAATTAAAATTAAAATTTAAATTAAAATAATTAAATTAAAATTAAAATTAAAATTAAATTTAAATTAAAATAATTAAATTAAAATAATTAAATTAAATTTAAAATTAAAATTAAAATTAAACTTAAAATTAAAATCAAAATTAAAATTAAATTAAAATTAAATTAAAATTAAAATTAAAATCAAAATTAAAATTAAAATTAAAATTAAAAATAAAAATCAAAATTAAAATTAAAATTGAAATTAAAATTGAAATTAAAATTAAAATTGAAATAAAAGTTTCCAATCGAAATGTCATTACCATGGATCTTAACACATCATGCACTTTCAATGCGATCATCATACGTAGCAGAGATGATGTTATTCCCACTCTCACTATACGACGATTCATGTGATTGTGCAGTAAAAATACTGAAGGAGCAATTTATATTTGAAGAAATACAAGCAGAAGTCAATTTATGTTTTGATCAACTTGCATTTGAATTAGCAGAATCAATGTTTCTTCACTATAAATACTGGTCATCAACAATCCTTCTTGACAAAGAATTTCGCGCCGAGATCCAGAAGCTAAAGACTGCGTCGAACGAACTAAATCCGCCCAAATCACGCTACCACATCTTAGCAGTTCAAAGACATTTCTCACTTTTGGGAAGAACAATTAATTTAAATAAGTTGATTTCACAGAAAATGAACAACATCATCCGCGAAAATATCAACATCGCAATCCAACGCTTTGAATCGTCGAATATTTCCGGAATCTTCTTACTCGAAGAACTTCTGAAAAACATTAAAATGACACATTTTCTTCTTTCACAACATTTTGAGTTGGATGAATTTGACACCATTTTCAACGAGATCAACGAAAGCATATCCCTAGTGTCTCTGCAAGGACGTATCGTACTTCATTGCATCTTTGAATTTATTGCGGATGTGATACCGAATTTTGTGTACAATTCAACAACACAACGTTTCACACGTTCGCCGAGAACTTATGCAGAAAAAGTGGTTCGGGATGCGCCACCACGAATTCCGCCAGTGTTTCTTTTCGGCTCAAAGTTTCTGAATGATTCTTATGAAAGCATTGCCGATTTGAAGTCGGAATTTTTTGGCATTCCACATATTCTTTCAATTCTTCGAATTATTGGCGAACAAAATCTGCCACTTATTGCTCAAGAGTGCTTGACAAATGTCGAACTAAAAATCCAAAACGTCCTTGCACCTTATGTCGAGGAGCTTCTTAACGGCATTTCCACAAAGACCAATCTGCCGTCAATCGATTATGGAATTGACGGTTGTTTCGGTTATTTCGAACTTCCTTTGGATCCTATAAGAAAATATGGTCCTTTAGAGTCTGAAGTTTTCCAGAACTTCAGAGAACTTGGAAATACTATCATCCTCATGCGTCTTTTTGAACAAGCAATGACTGAACCTCATCTTAAAACTTTCATCAATTCTGCTCCCTTTTTGTGTCTTTTTCCAGATAAATTTTCCTTCAATGATGATGACGATAATAATAATGATAATTCTGATTATTCGAATTTGATTAATTTCCAAAATAAAAATTCAAGATCTATTAGTATGGTTACTTCTCAGTTACAGAAAATTTTGGCTAATCCTGAGTTTTCTCAAGATTTTATACCAATTCGAGATATTGAGAATTTTTCACAAAATACTGAATCTGTAAATTAAATAATATTAAATAATTTATCAAATATTTTATTAAATATTAAATATTTGATTAAATAATTTATTAAATATTAAATATTTTATTAAATAATTTATTAAATATTAAATAAAATAATAAATAAAATATTTTATTAAATATTAAATAATTTATTAAATAATTTATTAAATATTTTATTAAATATTTTATTAAATATTTTATTAAATATTTTATTAATTATTAAATAATTTATTAAATAATTTATTAAATATTTTATTAAATAATTTATTAAATATTTTATTAAATAATTTATTAAATATTAAATAATTTATTAAATAATTTATTAATTATTAAATATTTTATTAATTATTAAATAATATATTAATTATTAAATAATATATTAATTATTAAATAATTTATTAAATAATTTATTAAATAATTTATTAAATATTTTATTAAATAATTTATTAAATATTTAAATATTTTTCAAATATTAAATTAATTTATTAAATAATTTATTAAATATTTTATTAAATAATTTATTAAATAATTTATTAAATAATTTATTAAATAATTTATTAATTATTAAATAATTTATTAAATAATTTATTAAATATTAAATGTCAAATATTTTCAAATATTTTATTAAATAATTTATTAAATATTAAATGTCAAATATTTTATTAAATAATTTATTAAATAATTTATTAAATAATTTATTGAATAATTTATTAAATAATTTATTAAATATTAATTATTAAATAATTTATTAAATAATTTATTAAATATTAAATGTCAAATATTTTCAAATAATTTATTAAATATTTTCAAATATTAAATATTAAATATTAAATAATATATTAAATATTAAATGTCAAATATTTTCAAATATTTTCAAATAATTTATTAAATATTTTCAAATGTCAAATATTTTCAAATAATTTATTAAATATTTTATTAAATATTAAATATTAAATATTAAATATTAAATATTTAATATTAAATTTTATTAAATGCCAAAAAGGTTTACAAAATTAAATCAAAACCTCTCTCCTTATTCAAAGCTGTTTTAATGCACGTCAACAAAATGCTTGACCCAGTTAGAAGTAAATGGCTTGGAAACTTCCAACCAGGATTAATCAACTTCGATCGTTCAAATGAATTCTATCGATTATGGAGTTGCTTGCAATTTATGTTCTGTTTAGCTCCTGCAGAAGAAAACGATGAAAATGAAAATGAAAACGAAAATGATAACGATAACTTATTTTCTCATCAAGAAACTTTTGGAGATGGTTTCTCTTGGGCTGGAATGACTATTATTTACTTCCTTAACCAAAAAGAACTCTTTAATTCTCTTGATTTTTCTTACCATCTTCTTTATGCTAATGATATTCTTAAAGAAAAAGCTAAATCTGTTGAACAAACTTATTTTTTGGATAATGCAAAATATTTGCGTGATTTGAATAATTTGATTTTCTCCTTTTTGGATTCTTACGTTCCTTTACCTGATCCTCAAATCCAATTCTTTGAACCTCCAACTGAAGAAGAATTACAAAAAATTAAATAAGGAAAAAAAACACAAAATTTTTGTTTTGCTTTTTTCTTTTTTTTCAATTAAAAAATCAAAATTCACAAAAAAAAAATTTTTTTTTTCTTTTTGAGGAACATTTTTATAAGAAAGAAAAAAATTTTAATTTACCAAAAAGAAACAAAGAAACAAAGAAAGAAATAAAGAAATATAAAAAAAAACAAATTTGAAAATTTGGAATTTGGGATTTAAAATAAAAAAATGAAAAAAAACTTAATTTTTCTCAGTTTCATTTTTGCCAACATATTCAAATTCTAAAAATTCTCTTTGATAAGCATTTAAAATTATAAAACCTTGTCTTCTAAAAGCAGAACGATAACATCTTCTTGCATAATCTTTGTTTTCTTTATTATTCTTAGTTTCCATATCAATCATACTTTTTTCAATTACAAGAACATCTCTTTTTTTCATTCCAAGATTATTCCAACTGAAATCTTGTTTGATTTGAATTTTTTTGTTATTTCTCAAAATGTAAACGTGTTTTGTTCCGTATTTAAGTGCATTTTCTTTGATTCTTCGGATTGGTTTAGTTTCTCCTCTTGGTTTTTTTCCTGTGTTTGATTTTTTGGGAATTTCTTTTTGGAGATCGTTTGGTTTTTTTCTTTTTTCTCGATTTTTTTTTGGAATTTTTGTTTCATTTGTTTCTTTTGCTTCATTTGTTTCTTTTGTTTCATTTGTTTCATTTTTGTTATTTGAATTTCTTGTAGTTCTTTTATTAGTATTGTTATTATTTTGTGAATTTCTTGAATTTCTTGTAGTTCTTTTATTATTTGGTGAATTTCTTGAATTTCTTGTATTTGGAAAATTTTTTGGATTTTTTTCTTCTTCTTCTTTTTTTTCTTCTTCTTTTTTTTCTTCTTCTTTTTTTTCTTCTTCTTTTTTCTTCTTTTTCTTCTTCTTTTTTTTCTTCATATTTGGGCAAAGCAAAATTTTCTAAATCATTTGAATCAGTTAAATCTGATAATCCTAAAAAATAATCCAAATCAGGATCTCTCAAATTATTGAAAGATTCGCGATCCATCAAAACATCTTCATCATCTAAAACAACAGAAAGATCCAATTCACTTGATTGTTTTAGTTCCGCTTTTCTTTGTTCTTCTCTTTTTTTGTTCTGTTCGAATCGTAAATTTGTTACATCAGAAAGAAACCATTTTGTAAATTGATCTGTTGGTGTTTCTTTTGGAATGTTCAATTCAGTTTTTTTTTTTGTTTCTTCATTTACTTCAAAAATCACATCTCTTTCTATTTCTTCTAAATAAAAATTTGTTCCTTCAAAATTTAATTCCATTTTGTTCTATTTTTTTTTAAAAATTTAAAATTATTTTTTAAATTAAATTTAATTAAAATAAATTAAAAAAAAATTTTTTTTTACTTATTAAAAAAAAAAGGACTTTTTGTTTTAAAAACAAAATAAAGCAAAAAAATAAAAATAATAAATGAAATAAAAATAAAAAGAATTAAATGGAAAATTAAAAGAAAGTAAAAAAAAATGGAAGGAAAAAAATGAATAAAAAAAAAAGAAGAATTCTTTTTATTCTTTTTTTTATTTTTTTTTTTTAATTAAATTTAATTAATTTCGGACAATTCATTTTCTTTTTTATATTCGATCTCTTTTAAACAATCTTAAGTTAATTTAATTCACTTTTCTATTCTTTTAACTTTTCAAAAGCGATCATAGTTTGTTTGATAATGAAATCTTGATTTTTTTTTTAATTTTTAATTTTTAATTTTTAAATTAAACTCGACAACTTTTTTTTTTTTAATTAAATTTTCTTTTTAATTTTTATTTTTATTTTTTAATTTTTTTTGCTTTTTTTTTATTTAATTGATCAATTAATTTTTATTTATTTTTCTTTATTCTTTTTCTTTTTAAAATTAAAAGCAAATCAATTAAATATTTTTTTCCATTTTTTTTTTTTTTTTTGAATTATCTTCTTTTTTGGTCTTTTCCTTCTTTTTTTAAGTTTTAAATTTTTTTTTAAAAACAATAAAAAAAAAAAAAAAAAAAAAAAAAAGTCCACTTATAAATTATTTAGGATCCAGTTATTTTTAATTAATAAATAAATCCACCTCATTAAATCCTTTATTTTTTATTTTAATTTATTTTTTATTTTAATTTAAATAAGAATTTATTTTCCAAAAAAATTTTTCTCCTTTTTTTCTTTTTAAAAATTATTAATAAACTTATTTCAAAATTTAATATAAAAATAATCAAAATTAATAATAAAAATCAATTTAAATTAATAAATAGAAATGATCTAATAAAATAATATAAATTAAATATTAATTTATTTTGTTTATAAAATTAATAAATAATTTATATTATTTAATAAACTTATTTCAAAATTTAATATAAAAATATTCAAAATTAATAATAAAAATCAATTTAAATTAATAAATAGAAATAGTCTAATAAAATAATATAAATTAAATATTAATTCATTTTGTTTATAAAATTAATAAATAATTTATATTATTTAATAAACTTATTTCAAAAATTTAACATAAAAATAATCAAAATTAATAATAAAAATCAATTTAAATTAATAAATAGGAATAATCTAATAAAATAATATAAATTAAATATTAATTTATTTTGTTTATAAAATTAATAAATAATTTATATTATTTAATAAACTTATTTCTAAAATTTAATATAAAAATAATCAAAATTAATAATAAAAATCAATTTAAATTAATAAATAGGAATAATCTAATAAAATAATATAAATTAAATATTAATTCATTTTGTTTATAAAATTAATAAATAATTTATATTATTTAATAAACTTATTTCAAAAATTTAATATAAAAATAATCAAAATTAATAATAAAAATCAACTTAAATTAATAAATAGAAATAGTCTAATAAAAATAATATAAATTAAATATTAATTCATTTTGTTTATAAAATTAATAAATAATTTATATTATTTAATAAACTTATTTCAAAATTTAATATAAAAATAATCAAAATTAATAATAAAAATCAATTTAAATTAATAAATAGAAATAATCTAATAAAATAATATAAATTAAATATTAATTCATTTTTGTTTATAAAATTAATAAATAATTTATATTATTTAATAAACTTATTTCAAAAATTTAACATAAAAATAATCAAAATTAATAATAAAAATTAATTTAAATTAATAAATAGGAATGATCTAATAAAATAATATAAATTAAATATTAATTCATTTTTGTTTATAAAATTAATAAATAATTTATATTATTTAATAAACTTATTTCAAAATTTAACATAAAAATAATCAAAATTAATAATAAAAATTAATTTAAATTAATAAATAGGAATAATCTAATAAAATAATATAAATTAAATATTAATTCATTTTGTTTATAAAATTAATAAATAATTTATATTATTTAATAAACTTATTTCAAAATTTAACATAAAAATAATCAAAATTAATAATAAAAATTAATTTAAATTAATAAATAGAAATGATCTAATAAAATAATATAAATTAAATATTAATTTTTTTCTTAAATTTTTTTTCATTTTTTTTTTCATTTTTTATTATGTCTTTCTTATTCCTTAAACTTTTTACAAAACCACAAGAAATGGAAATTGATTGGGATTGTCCTTGTGTAAAATATTTAACAGAAGGTCCTTGTGGAAAAATTTTCAAACAATCTTTTGAATGTTATACAAAAAGTCATTCAAAACCAAAAGGAAAAGAATGTATTGATTTATTTATCAATTTACAAACATGTTTAACAAAAAATGCTTCTTATTATGAAAAAAAAAAAAAGAATTTATAATTTTTGATTAATCAAATAAATCTTTCTTTTCTTTTTTTTTTTGAGTTATTCCGTTCAAAATTTTCATTTTTGGATTCTTTCTTTTTTTTTTCTTCTTTTTTTCCAATTCTTCCTTTGATTCAGTTCGTTTGAATAAATCCAAAACTTTTCAAAAATAAATCAAATGAAATAACAAAACCAATTCAATTTAAATCCGAAAATCAAAATCAAAATCAAAATTAAAATTAAAATCAAAATTAAAATTAAAAACAAAATTAAAATTAAAATTAAAATTAAAATTAAAATCAAAATTAAAATTAAAATTAAAATTAAAATTAAAATTAAAATTAAAATTAAAATCAAAATTAAAATTAAAATTAAAATTAAAATCAAAATTAAAATCAAAATTAAAATTAAAAATTAAAATTAAATTTAAAATTAAAATTAAAATTAAAATCAAAATTAAAATTAAAATTAAAATTAAAATTCAAAATCAAAATCAAAATTAAAATTAAAATTAAAATTAAAATTAAAATTAAAATTAAAATTAAAATTAAAATTAAAATTAAAATCAAAATTAAAATTAAAATTAAAATTAAAATCAAAATCAAAATCAAAATTAAAATTAAAATCAAAATTAAAATTAAAATTAAAATTAAAATTAAAATCAAAATTAAAAATCAAAATTAAAATCAAAATCAAAATCAAAATTAAAATCAAAATCAAAATCAAAATCAAAATTAAAATTAAAATTAAAATTAAAATTAAAATTAAAATCAAAATTAAAATTAAAATCAAAATCAAAATCAAAATCAAAATTAAAATTAAAATTATAATTTAAAATTAATATTAAAATTAAAATTAATATTAAAATTAAAATTAAAATTAAAATTAAAATCAAAATTAAAATCAAAATCAAAATTAAAATCAAAATTAAAATTAAAATTAAAGTTAAAATCAAAATCGAAATTAAAATTAAAATCAAAATCAAAATCAAAATCAAAATCAAAATAAAAATCAAAATCAAAATTAAAATTAAAATCAAAATCAAAATCAAAATCAAAATTAAAATTAAAATTAAAATAAAAATTAAAATAAAAATCAAAATTAAAATTAAAATTAAAATTAAAATTAAAATTAAAATTAAAATCAAAATTAAAATCAAAATTAAAATAAAAATTTAAATCAAAATTAAAATTAAAATTAAAATCAAAATTAAAGTTAAAATAAAAAATCCAAAAAAATTGTTTTAATAAAATATTTCCTTAATTGATTGAAAAAAAAAACATGAATCAGCAAAGAAAAAGATGGTAAAAAGAATTAAAAAAAAGATTAAATGATCCAATTTTAAAAAAAAAATCAAAATAAAAAAATTTTTTCCATTTTTTTTCTTTTTAAAAAAAAATTAAATCATTAATAAAATTAATAAAGAAAATGAATGATTGTTTATTTTTTGGTGAAAATAAATATACAATTCATATCAAAAATGAACCAAATGAAATAATAAAACCAACTCAATTTAAATTCGAAAATGAAAATGAAAATGAAAAGCAAATTAAACAAATTTCATCAGGAGGTTTTTCAACATTTTTCCTTTTTAAAAATAGAAAAGCAATAGAATATTTACATGAAAATCCTCAAAAAATCCAAATTGAAGAAAATATTCAAAAAGTAACTGTTGGCTCTTATGTTGAAGCTATTTTAACAATAGAAGGAAATGTATTTGCAAAAGGAATATATATTAATTCAAAAAATCCAAAAGAATTTATTAATATTTCATCATTAATTAAAGATATAAATGATAGAATAATTCAAGATGTTGTTTCTGGATACAATTCAATTTACTTATTAACTTCAAATCAAAATGCTTATGGAATTGGTCCAAATGATTTTGGTCAACTTGGTTTTAATTCATATGTAAATCATGAAACAGAAAAACCAATTTTAATGATGAAAAATGTTTCTAAAATATTTTCAGGAAATAATTCACTTTCTGTTTTTCTTTTAAATTCAAATCAAAAATTATTTGGATGCGGGAATAATGCTTATGGCCGACTTGGATTAGGAGAATCAAGAAAAGAAGAAAAAATCCAAAAATTAACCAAAATCCAAAATATTCCAAAAGGCAAAATAATTGATATTCAAATTGGATGGGCTCATTCAATAATGTTGATTGAAAATGAAAATCAAAATGAAAATCCAAAAAGAAAACTTTATTCATGTGGCTATTATGAATATAATGGACTTGGCAAAACTGAAGATACTTATGAATTTACTGAAATCAAATCATCTTTATTTGAAAATGATAATATTCTTGAAATTTCTGTTGGAAATCGACATACTTTGATTTTAACTTCCAATTCAAAACTGATTGGATTTGGATATAATTTATATGGTGAATTAGGAACTGGAAATACAGAAAAAGATCAATCAATTCCAATTCAAATTGAACTTCCTAAATTAAGATTTAATGAAGATATTTCCAATTACCATCTTTCTTGTGGATCTCAAAAATCATTTCTTTATTACTCTCATCCTTCTTTTTCCAATCTTGAAGAAGATTTGATAAAATTATTTAGAAGAAAAGAATTTTGTGATATTTCATTTAAAACAGAAAATGGAGAAATAATTGAAGCTCATAAATTAATATTAAAATATAGATTAAATCAAATTGAAAATCAAATTGAAAAACTTGAAGAAATTATTTCAAAAAAATCAATTAAAGAATCAAATCAAATATTTGAAATGATTTATTCAAACAAAATAATAAATCCAAAATTATATTCTGAAATTAAAGAAATTATAAATTTAAATGAAAAAATTGAAGAAACAATGAAAAGAATTTATTTAAATGAAAATGAAAATGAAAAAGATTTTATAATTGAAAGAAAAGAAAAACAATATAAATTTCCTAAATTAATATTAATAATGAGAAGTGAATTATATCGAGGAATGTTTTTATCTGTAACTGAAGATAAATCTAATAAAGTTACAGATTATAGTGAATTAAGTAATAAATCATTTCAAATATTTGAATATTGGATTTATTCAAATCAAGTTAAAGAAGAAATTGAAATTACACAAGAAATTATTGATGAAATTCAAATAGGAATTGATTATTTTCAATTAAATCAAACATATCCAAATTTATTTGATTTATTAATTAACAAATTTAATAATCAAAATCCAAATCAAAAATGCTTAATCTTCTAAATCAAAATCAAAATCATAAATTAAAATTAAAGTTAAAATTAAAATTAAAATTAAAATCAAAATCAAAATTAAAATTAAATTCAAAATTAAAATTTAAAATTAAAATTAAAATCAAAATTAAAATTAAAATCAAAATCAAAATTAAAATTAAAATTAAAATTAAAATTAAAATCAAAATCAAAATTAATATTAAAATTATAATTTAAAATTAAAATTAAAATTAAAATAAAAATTAAAATCAAAATTAAAATTAAAATCAAAATCAAAATTAAAGTTAAAATAAAAAATCCAAAAAAATTGTTTTAATAAAATATTTCCTTAATTGATTGAAAAAAAAAACATGAATCAGCAAAGAAAAAGATGGTAAAAAGAATTAAAAAAAAGATTAAATGATCCAATTTTAAAAAAAAAATCAAAATAAAAAAATTTTTTCCATTTTTTTTCTTTTTAAAAAAAAATTAAATCATTAATAAAATTAATAAAGAAAATGAATGATTGTTTATTTTTTGGTGAAAATAAATATACAATTCATATCAAAAATGAACCAAATGAAATAATAAAACCAACTCAATTTAAATTCGAAAATGAAAATGAAAATGAAAATGAAAATGAAAATGAAAAACAAATTAAACAAATTTCATCAGGAAACATTTCAACATTTTTCCTTTTTAAAAATGGAAAAGCAATAGAATATTTACATGAAAATCCTCAAAAAATCCAAATTGAAGAAAATATTCAAAAAGTAACTGTTGGTGCTCTTAATCAAGCTATTTTAACAAAAGAAGGAAATGTATTTGCAAAAGGAAGATATATTAATTCAAAAAATCCAAAAGAATTTATTAATATTTCATCATTAATTAAAGATATAAATGATAGAATAATTCAAGATATTGTTTCTGGATACAATTCAATTTACTTATTAACTTCAAATCAAAATGCTTATGGAATTGGTCCAAATGATTTTGGTCAACTTGGTTTTAATTCATATGTAAATCATGAAACAGAAAAACCAATTTTAATGATGAAAAATGTTTCTAAAATATTTTCAGGAAATAATTCACTTTCTGTTTTTCTTTTAAATTCAAATCAAAAATTATTTGGATGCGGGAATAACGAATGTGGCCAACTTGGATTAGGAGAATCAAGAAAAGAAAGAATAATACAAGAATTAACCAAAATCCAAAATATTCCAAAAGGCAAAATAATTGATATTCAAATTGGATGGACTCATTCAATAATGTTGATTGAAAATGAAAATCAAAATGAAAATCCAAAAAGAAAACTTTATTCATGTGGAGATTCTCTATCTAATGGACTTGGCAAAGAATACAGAGAAGATACTTATGAATTTACTGAAATCAAATCATCTTTATTTGAAAATGATAATATTCTTGAAATTTCTGTTGGAGATCGACATACTTTGATTTTAACTTCCAATTCAAAACTGATTGGATTTGGATATAATTTATATGGTGAATTAGGAACTGGAAATACAGAAAAAGATCAATCAATTCCAATTCAAATTGAACTTCCTAAATTAAGATTTAATGAAGATATTTCCAATTATCATGTTTCTTGTGGATCTCAAAAATCATTTCTTTATTACTCTCATCCTTCTTTTTCCAATCTTGAAGAAGATTTGATAAAATTATTTAGAAGAAAAGAATTTTGTGATATTTCATTTAAAACAGAAAATGGAGAAATAATTGAAGCTCATAAATTAATATTAAAATATAGATTAAATCAAAATGAAAATGAAAAACTTGAAGAAATTATTTCAAAAAAATCAATTAAAGAATCAAATCAAATATTTGAAATGATTTATTCAAACAGAATAATAAATCCAAAATTATATTCTGAAATTAAAGAAATTATAAATTTAAATGAAAAAATAGAAGAAACAATGAAAAGAATTTATTTAAATGAAAATGAAAATGAAAATGAAAAAGATTTTATAATTGAAAGAAAAGAAAAACAATATAAATTCCCTAAATTAATATTAATAATGAGAAGTGAATTATATCGAGGAATGTTTTTATCTGTAACTGAAGATAAATCTAATAAAGTTACAGATTATAGTGAATTAAGTAATAAATCATTTCAAATATTTGAATATTGGATTTATTCAAATCAAATTAAAGAAGAAATTGAAATTACACAAGAAATTATTGATGAAATTCAAATAGGAATTGATTATTTTCAATTAAATCAAACATATCCAAATTTATTTGATTTATTAATTAACAAATTTAATAATCAAAATTCAAATCAAAAATGCTTAATCTTCTAAATCAAAATCAAAATCATAAATCAAAATTAAAGTTAAAATTAAAATCAAAGTTAAAATCAATTTCATTCTATTTTCTTTCAACATTTTTTTTGAGAAGAAACTTAAAAATAAGCAAAAAATAAAAAGAAAAAAGAAAATTAAAATTTTGTTTTTGGTTTTTTGTTTTTCATTTCAATCGGAAAGAAGTCAAAAAAAATTCAAAAAAAATCAAAAAGAAAAAAGAAAAAAGTGAGAGAGAAATTAGAAAATGGTGATTTTTTTTGGAATAGGATCTCCAATTTGATCTGATTTTTCGAGAATTTGAGAAAAAAGAGAATGTTGATGAAGAGGATTGTTTAATTCATCTGCTAATGCAACTTTGTTTTGAGAAATAAATCGATGAAGTATTGCAAGAGAAACATCTCGAACATTTTGAGGAATTTCATGTCTCATTTCAATGTTTTCCAACAAATTAAACTTTTCAACATCAGAAAGAATACATCCAAAGAACTTGAAATTTTTGTTAAAAAAAAAATAAATTTAATTAAAAATAATGAATAAAAAATAAATAATAATAATAAAGAAAAATTAAATTAGATTACTTTGTGAAAATTTTTATTATTTTTAATAAAATCAGTGGAATTGATCAACGATTCTTCTTTAAAAGATGATCCATTTAAAGAATTTTGAATGAATTTTGAAACGAGTGTTAAGATTTTCCTTTTTGTATCTTGAATTTGTGAGTCGTGTTCTGTTTCTAGTAAAATTCCAAAACTTGAATGAGCTAGAATTGCCGGACAGAAAAATCTCAAAAATAAAAATCCACCCATCGCAAAATATCCACTATTTCCATTAAATTTAGAATTGCAAGACTTGTTCAACAAATAACAAATATACTTAAATTGATTAGGCATTTCTCCAATTCCAAAAATTTTAGTCAAAAACTCCTGTGCAAGTGACTCAATTTTGGATATATTTTCGGATAGAGTTGATTGAGCAACCAAATCAACTTGGAGATCGAAATTGTCTTCCAAATTATCATCCAAATTATCATCCAAATTATCATCCAAATTATCATCCAAATTATCTTTCAACTTATTGGGATTTCTAGATTCCAAAATTAGTTTTTTATCTAATATAATGTTGTCATATTTTTCCGAGGTGTAAACTTCAAAGATTTTATCAGCTAATACGCTATACAAATAAGGTAATCCAATGATTTTTGCATAAAAGCTCAATATTTTGCTTGATGGACTGTTTAAACGGAATAAAGTAGATTCTTGTTCAGTTTTTTCAACTTCATCTTTTATTAATTCCTCAATTAGCTTCTTGAACAAATTATTATGAACAGCTAAATAAGTAACAGCTCTACAAACAGAATCCATATCATATACTTTGACAACTTTCAACATCCCACTAATAAATCTTAAACTATCTGCTGTAGTAAAAATCAATTCTTCAAGATCTCGAATCGATTCCATTTTCTTGGCATTTTCACCTTTAAATTGCAAATTATACAATTTCTCTCCATAAACGTAAGGCCCAAAATCATCAGGAGGAGGTGGTGCTTTTACTTCGTTTTTCTTTTCTTCTCACAACCAAAACCACCAAAACAACAATCAAAAACCAATCCAAATCCTCCAACACTTGCTCCAACAGCAATAGGAATCGTGTTGTTTACATTGTTGCTTGTTGTTTGTTGCGGAACAGAAATCTCATACTTCACCAAATAGAAATCTTCTGGCTTCTCTGTATTCGTCAAATTCACAACCAAATAATCAGTCTGCGCTCCTTCATTCCCTTCATTCGTTATGATCGTGAAGTTTGCTAATTGCTCATCAATTTCCTTCTTGCTTCCGTTCAACACCTTGTTTTGCGTCTCGTTGAAACTTGATGATTTCATCTCAAATACTGTTAATGAAAGTCTTATTACAAGTTCTGTTTCGTCAGGATCAAAAATATCAAACGAAATCATGAATTGGTTTCCTTGATAAATGAATTCTTTGTTGTTGTTTTTGTTTTCACAATCATCATAGCAAATTGCTTGAATTGTTGATTGATGATAAGTTTTTGTAATATCAAAAACAATTGTGAAGTTTTTAACTGCTTCTCCATTCTTCATCATAAAACTCAATTCCAATGGATAAAAATAGTAAAGTGGTGCTCTGATATAAACCAACAAAGGATTCGCTTCATTGATTGATGTTCCATCTCCTTTTGTGATTACATCCCCAATAGAAATATCACTGTTGTTTACTCGAATACTTGAATTTGAAATGTTCTCTCCAATCCATACAATTTCCCAAATAGAACTTAAATTTCCTGAAAATAAATCTGTAAATGTGAGATTGATTGGTGAATAATAATCTTCAGTTATGTTTCCTTCTCCTTTATTCATTTCAAGATTAGATGAATCAAGTTTCAATGTGATTTGATTTGTTCTTGAATATCCACTATCTGATCCCTAACTTAGATTAAAAGAAATATCTGGAGAAATTATCTGTTTTGAGATATGTCATAGCCATAATCAAATGCCAAGATTTCCTGAATTTGACAGAAAAGAAAACTATTAGATAAATCCATTTGGCCCAAACAAGTTTTCCATTGCATAGTTGCCCTTAGGTAGTAGTAGGAA
>JAPDFW010000120.1:0-169207 GCA_028826165.1 Anaeramoeba ignava
CATCAAAAACAAAATTACGTTCACCAAAAAGCAATAGCATCAACATAATCAACAGAAGAATCATTACAAACTTTTTCAAAGCAGAAATACCATGATCAATAGTATCAAACTTAGAATAACGAATTTTAACATAAGGATAATAATCAACCAACTCAAGTTTAACAAGAGTTAAAATAGCAAAAGAACCATGACTTCCAGAAATAGAATAAAATAAATCTGAATTATTATAAGGAGAAGTAATATTAACACAATCTCCATTTCCTAAAACACATTCCATTTCAATAACACTCCTATCAAATAACCCATATTTAAATGAAGAACTTTCTATTCCACTTCCTTGAATTATGTTCCTCCTACTGTGATTCCTTTAAA
This sequence comes from Anaeramoeba ignava, assembly GCA_028826165.1. Classification (NCBI taxonomy): domain Eukaryota; family Anaeramoebidae; genus Anaeramoeba; species Anaeramoeba ignava. The sequence goes on from JAPDFW010000120.1 coordinate 373, forward strand.
TTCAGGAATCACTTTTGGAATCAAATTATAATATTTAGTGAATCTCACTATTTTTTCCATCGTCACTCTTGGTTCAACAATAATCGTTTTTTCTTTAATATCAATACTAATTATCTTGTCTAATTTGGATATATCAATTTTATTATGCTCTTCCCTTATATTTATCTTCTCTAGTAATGTGTGATTTTCCTTTTGATCTTCCAAGTACAATTTTTGAATTTGTTTTTTCTTTTGTTTTTCTTCTTATTTTTTTTTGTATTTCTTTTATTTCTTTTTCATGTTTTTTTCGTTTTCATCATAAAAATCTTTATAAAAATTCATTTGGGTATAATTCGATTTATTAAGAATAATAAAATATCTTTAAAAATATTAATAAAACAATAAAAAAATAAATAAAAATAATTCTTTTAAAATCATTTATTAAAAAAAAAGAAAAATGAATTTTTAACAATTTTTAAATTTTAAAAATTTGTTTTGTGAAAGAAAGAGGAGAAAAAAATTTAAAAGGAAAAAAAACAATAATTTGTTTCCATTTTCTTATTTTCTTATTTAAAAAGAAATTTCCTCTATTTTGTTATTTTTGTTTTTTTTTAAAGTAATAAATCAGAATTCTAAATAAAAAAATAAATAAAAATTAATTTAAATTTTTAATTTAAATATTTAATTTGAATATTTTTTAAATACTTTAGTTTTATTTGAATTATTAAAATAGTTAGAAGAATTAACCATATTGTTTCCAAATGAATTATTTCCAAACGCAATATCATCAAAAGCAGAAGTATTATTTGAAGTAAAATTTGAATTATTGTTTGCAAAAGAGGTATTATAACCAGAATTGAAACCAGAATTAAAACCAGAATTACCACCAAAATTACCACCAAAGTTATTAGATTGATTCCCAAAGAGTTGTTGAATCCAAAACCTGAATTGAAACCTTGATTTGAGTTTCCAAACCTGAATTAAAGCCCTCGAATTTTGAAAAACCAATATTTCCATTTCCAAATCCAATTCCTTGATTTAAGTTTTTTTCGTTTTTGTCTTTGATTTTTGACTGGTTTTTTTCTTGCTTCTTGTTACTCGATTTGCACTTTGTTGATTCATTATAGGTTGTGTTGTTGGGAACTTATTCGGTGAATCAAACATTGAGAGAATTAAATTTTTCTTTTGATTATTTTGTTGATTTACTCCAAAAGTTGGTTGTGTAGGTTCTAATAGAATTAATGAATCTGCATTGTTTTGCATTGAATTTTGTTGTGATTTAAGTTGTGATATATTTGGTTCTGATCTTCTTTGTGCTAATAAATACAATTTAAAATGAATTTTTTTAATTTTCAAAATTTTAATTTCAAAATGAATTTTAATTTTAATTTTAATTTTAATTTTAATTTTAATTTTAATTTTAATTTTAATTTTAATTTTATAAATGAATTTTAATTTTAATTTCAAACCATGATTCATTGATAAATCAGTAAATTCATTCTATTTTGTTTTTTTTTAAAAATTTAATTTTAAAATTAATTTTAATTTTCTTTTAAATTATATTTTTTTTACCATTAAATTAAATGTATTATTTGGTTGAGTACTATTTGATCTTTCTTGAGAATTATCTTTAAAATTTACCCTTTTAAATTAATAAATATTTTTCAAAAATAAATTTAAAAAAAAAATAAATATAAACATAAATATAAAACAATATTAAAAATTTAATATTAAATCAAATTTTAAATATAAATATAAATATAAATATAAATATAAAAATTACAAAGTTTCTTTTTGATTTTGAATTTTATCATTAGTTTCTTGATTTGAAACAGGTTTTTTAAGAACAATTTTCTTTTTTGGTTTTTGAGATTTTTTTGAGTCTGAAACTTTAGAAGGAGATTTTCTTGTATGAATTTTCTTTTTAGGTCTATTTTTCTTTTTTTTTTGAATATAAAGTTTTCTTTCATATTTATCTCTAATAAATTTTTCCAAACTAAACATATCAGAAGAATTAGGTCTTTTAAACCCTGAAGGCAACTTTGCTTCCCAGTATTCATTTGCTTTCTCATTTCCTATGCTCTTTGCTGTATCGTATTGTTCACGTGTCCATGTATCTAATGTTACTGATCTTACTTGTGATATGTGTACTCCCATCGCTCTATGTATTCCACTACAATTTATACATACAAATATCCCTAAATTAACACTCGCCCATCTTGGTCCTTTTATTTTTTTATTTCAATTTTAATTTTCATTTTAATTTTAATTTTATAAATGAATTTTAATTTTAATTTTATAAATGAATTTTTATTTTAATTTTAATTTTAATTTTAATTTTAATTTTAATTTTAATTTTAATTTTAATTTTAATTTAAATTTTAATTTTAATTTTAATTTTAATTTTAATTTTAATTTTAATTTTAATTTTAATTTTAATTTTCATTTTTAATTTTAATTTTTAATTTTAATTTTGATTTTTAATTTTAATTTAAATTTTAATTTTATAAATGAATTTTGAATTTTAATAATTTTCATTTTAATTTTAATTTTAATTTTAATTTTTAATTTTAATTTTAATTTTAATTTTAATTTTAATTTTAATTTTAATTTTAATTTTTAATTTTAATTTTTAATTTTAATTTTAATTTTAATTTTAATTTTAATTTTAATTTTAATTTTAATTTTGTGTTAAATTAAATTGATTTATTTCATGTTTTGAATTAATTTTAATTTTAATTTAAACTTGATTTTAATTTTAATTTTAATTTTAATTTAAATTTTAATTTTAATATTTTAATTTTAATTTTTAATTTTTAATTTTAATTTTAATTTAAATTTTAATTTTAAATTTTAATTTTAAATTTTAATTTTAATTTTAATTTTAATTTTAATTTTAATTTTTAATTTTAATTTTAATTTTAATTTTAATTTTTAATTTTAATTTTTAATTTTAATTTTAATTTTAATTTTTAATTTTAATTTTAATTTTAATTTTTAATTTTAATTTTAATTTTTAATTTTAATTTTAATTTTAATTTTAATTTTTAATTTTAATTTTAATTTTTAATTTTAATTTTAATTTTAATTTTAATTTTTAATTTTAATTTTAATTTTTAATTTTAATTTTAATTTTAATTTTAATTTTAATTTTAATTTTAATTTTAATTTTAATTTTAATTTTAATTTTAATTTTAATTTTAATTTTTAATTTTAATTTTAATTTTTAATTTTTAATTTTAAATTTTAATTTTAATTTTAATTTTAAATTTTAATTTTAATTTTAATTTTAAATTTTAATTTTAATATTAATTTAAATTTTAATATTAATTTTAATTTTAATTTTAATTTTAATTTTAATTTTAATTTTAATTTTCAAAATGAATTTTTGTGTTGTTAAATTAAATTGATTTATTTCATGTTTTTGAATTAATTTTAAATTTAATTTTAAATAAATTAAACTTTTGATCAATTTATAAATTTAAATTTAAAATTTTTTAATTTTTTTTTGGTTTTTTATTGATTTGATGAAAAAAAAAATATTTATTATTATTTCAAATTATTTTTTAATTTTGAAAATAAATTAAAAAACGTTTTATTTATTCAATTTAATTTCAATTTAATTTAATTACCAGGTGTTTTACAATCTGCACAATATCTGTTTTCAGGAAGTTTAAGAAGTGCTTCAAGTTCTTTACTATCTGGTTTACTCATTATAAAAATTATTTTTAAAAAAAAAAATGAAAAAAAAAAATGAAAAAAATTTTAATTTAATTTTTTCTCATTTTAAAAATTAAAAAATTAAAAAAGAAATAATTTATTTTTTAATCTTTTTTAATCCAAAGTTTTTTAATTTCTAAATCTTTTTCTTCTTCTCTTTTCTTTAATAATTCATCAATTTTAATTTGAATTTCTTTAAAAGTAGATTCAACATTATTATTATTAGAATCAATAACCTAAAAAAATAAATTAAAACAAATCAAAATTAAATTAAAAAAAAAGATGAAAAAAAAAGTGTCAAAAAAATTACTTTCCATAAATCATCTTTTAATTTATCAAATTGTTTTGAAACTTGAGATTGAAATGTTAATTTTTCATATCTTTCTTCTCCATAAGAACTTCTATTTTGTGCTTCTTTTGGATCTAAATCTAAATAAATAACAACATCTGGTGAAATTAATCCAGAATCTGTTGATTTACACCATTCTAAATCTAATCCTTTTGCTGAAGAATATGCTACTCCAGAAAATGCATATCTATCACAAACAATATTAATTCCACTTTCTAATTTATTTTGAAGAAGTTTACTAAATTTTGAAAAAACAAAATAATTTTAATTTTATATTTATATTTATATTTATATTTATATTTATATTTATATTTATAATTATATTTATATTTATATTTATATTTATATTTATATTTATATTTATATTTATATTTATATTTATATTTATATTTATATTTATATTTATATTTATATTTATATTTATATTTATATTTATATTTATATTTATATTTATATTTATATTTATATTTATATTTATATTTATATTTATATTTATATTTATATTTATATTTATTTTTATATTTATATTTATATTTATATTTATATTTATATTTATATTTATATTTATATTTATATTTATAATTTGTGTATTTGATATTGAAATTAACTTTTTCCCATCTATCTGCTGAGAATAATAAATGAATTGCTTGATCACTTTTTTCACTTTGATTTTTTAAATAATTATCAATTAATTTTCCAATATCTCCATTTCTATCTGGATATTTCCATTGTTCAATTTTTTCATTTTTTTTAATTAAATATTCATAAATTTTTTGGCATTGTGTTGATTTTCCTGATCTATCAATTCCTTCAATAACAATAAATAATCCTCTTTTTTTCAATTTAATTTCCATTTATTTTATTTTATTGAAAAATGAAAAAAATGAAAAAAATGAAAAAAAATTTAATTTTGTTTTTAATTTAAAAATCAATTTACAAATCTAAAATTAAAAAATTTAAAAATTATCTTCTTTTAATTCTCTTTCTAAAATTAATTTGCATTTTTCTAATAATCTTCTTGATTTTCTTTTCATTTCATTTGCTAAATTAATAATTTTATCATTAGGATTATGAATAGAATTATGAATAGAATTATGAATAGGATTTAAAGAAGATTTAGAAACTTGATTATAAGGATAAAGATTAGAAGAAAAAGGATCATAATATTGATTTATATTTTGATTTATATTTTGATTTTGATTTATATTTTGATTTATATTTTGATTTTGATTTTGATATTGATTTTGATTTTGATTTTGATTTTGATTTTGATTTTGATTTTGATTTTGATTTATATTTTGATTTTGATTTTATGATTTTGATTTTGATTTTGATTTTGATTTTGATTTTGATTTTGATTTTGATTTTGATTTTGATTTTGATTTTGATTTTGATTTTGATTTTTGATTTTGATTTTGATTTTGATTTTGATTTTGATTCATATTTTGATTTTGATTTATATTTTCATTTTGATTTATATTTTCATTTTGATTTTGATTTTGATTTTGATTTATATTTTGATTTTGATTTTGATTTTTGATTTTGATTTTGATTTTGATTTTGATTTTGATTTTGATTTTGATTTTGATTTTGATTTTGATTTTGATTTTGATTTATATTTTGATTTTGATTTTGATTTATATTTTGATTTTGATTTTGATTTTGATTTTGATTTTGATTTTGATTTTGATTTTGATTTTGATTTTGATTTTGATTTTGATTTTGATTTTGATTTTGATTTTGATTTATATTTTGATTTATATTTTGATTTATATTTTGATTTTGATTTTGATTTTGATTTTGATTTTTATATTGATTTATATTTTGATTTATATTTTGATATTGATTTTCATATCGATTTTCATATTGATTTTCATATCGATTTTGATATTGATTCATATTTTCATATCGATTTTCATATTGATTTGGTTTTTGAAATAGGTTTTGATACAAAGAATCAACTGATAAAGAAGATTGAGACTTCAAAGAACCATCTTCAAGTGCAAACAAATAATCTCTATAAATTGTATCTGTAAAATTCATACTATCAGTTCTTGTAACTTCCATTGTTGACATACTTTTAATTGTATTTTCATTTTCATTCAAACTTTTCTTATAAAACGGATAAACTTCATAAAAAAAAGTTAAAGATCCAAATTCATTGTTTGGTTGATTCAAATGAAAAATAGGGACTCTCATTCTTTTTGCTTTTTGGTTTTGAAAGCCTCTTATTATTAAATAAGAAATCCAACAAATTTCCTCCTCTCCAATATCCTATTTCTTCATCTTGCAAAGAACTTTTTTTAACTTCAATTTTTGCTTCTTTTATTAAGTTAATTTTCCTTATTAATTTTAATTCAAATGCTGATGTTTCTAACGCTTTCTTTTATTTTTTTGAATCCCAATTTGCGGGAAAATCAAGTTGAAAAATAACTTCATCATTTAAAAAATCAACTTCTTTTGATTCTTGTTTTGAACATGTTTTTGCTGATGTTTGTCCAACATTTACTTCAAATTGTAATAAAGATGGAATTTTTGTTTTGAATGATTTTATATTTAATTGGAAAAATAAAATACTTAAAACAAACACAAGGATTATTCATTATAATTTTATATTTTTTAAAAAATTTTAAAAAAAAATGAAAAATTTTAATTTCATTTTTTTTTTACTTTTTTATTCAAAAAATTTATAATGGAAACTAAAAAAGATGAATTTAAAAAATATCTTGATAGAACTGGAGTAATTGATGCCTTAACAAAAGGTTTATAAAAATAATCAAAAATGAAATAAGAATTTAAACTGAAAATTTCTTTTAAATTTATTAATATTTTTTTAGCTTTGGTTTCACTTTATGAACAACCAGAAAAACCAGAAGAAGCAATTGAGTTTGTTTTATTCTTTTTAATTTAAAAACAAATTTTTGATTTAAGTTTATTTAAAATTCATTTCATTTTAAAAATAATTAGATATATTCAAAAATATATGGGTGGATCAAATATAGAAAATATTCAAAAAGAAAAAACAGAATTATTAAAAAGAAATGAAGCACTTGAAAAAGAAGTTAAACAATTAAGAGAAAAATTAAAAAAATATGAATCAAAAAATTGAAGAAAAAAAAAGAAATAAAATTTTAATTTCCTTTTTATTTTTCTTTCTTTTTTAAAATTAAAATCCAAATAAAAAAAATTTTTTTAATCTTTTTTATACCAAAATTTTTGATTAATTCTTTTAAATGTAATTAAATGATATTCTAATAAATTATTTGGACTTAATTCGAAATGATCAATTAATTCTTCCAAATCATAAAAAATTTCAGAAAGATTTGAAAAATCAATTTTATCAGTATAAATAAATTTAATAAGATTTTCAATAGTTTTATGATTTGATTTATCAAGTTTAATTTGAATTTCTTCTTTTTGATTAAATGAGGAAATGATTTCTCGAAATGATTTTGAACGAGCAAATAAAATTTCTTTATGAACTTTAATCTCTTCATTTTTTTCTGTTAAAATAACACAATTTGTTTCTTGATTTGAATATAATTTTTTTAAATCATGAACAATTCCTTTTCTATAACATTTCTGATAAAAACATTTTTTATTTGGAATTCCTTCAATTAATTTTGATGCATTTCCAAATAAAATATCTGAATTATTAACATTTCCTGAATAAATCCATTCCAAAAAATCTTGAATATCTTCCGTTTCATTTTCTTTGAAAAAATTTTCAAATTGTTGAAATATAACATTTCTACTTCTTAAAATTGATTTATGAAGATGATATTCATTTCCATTTTTATCCTTAATAAAAAAATCACTGATTATTTTTCCTTCATTTAATAAAAAATGGAGATCTTGATTAATTTGATTAAATCTTGGAATTAACATTTTCATTTCTAAATTATCAATTTTGATTTGATCTAAAACTTTCTATAAAATTATAATTATAAAATTTAAATAAATTCAAATTAAAAATAAAAATTTTTACTTGAATAAATTGATAATTGCAAAAATTAAGAAATAATTTTAAACGATCCAAATCATTTGAATTGAAAACAAGTGGAAAACAATCTAAAGTAACATTAGCTCCATAAATTAATAATAATTTCAGAATTTCATTAATAGGATAATAATAAGAAGTGTATTTTAAACAATAAACTAAAGGAATTTCCGTTTTCTTTATAAAATATAAAAAATTTAATTTTGATATTATTATTATTTTGTTTAAAAATCAAATATTTTTTAATCTACATTTGGTAAATTAGGATCAGCTCCTTTTTCTAATAAAAATTCAATTAAATTAGGTTGAGGTTGATAAGATAATGATGTTAATAAAGCTGTATTCCCCTTAAAATTTTTGAAAATAATTTTTAAATTTAATTTTCTTTTATTTTAATTTAATTTTTTACATTCTAAATTTTTGAAATTATTATTTAATAATAAAAATAATTAATTTTGATTTTTCTTTTACATCATCTTTTTCATTAATATCTACTCCTAATTTTAAGAAAATATCAATAACATTTTTAATATCAAAATTATAATCATAATAAATATTATAAATAAGAGGTGTTTTTCCCTAATAAAAAATTTAATAAAAAACTTTTCCAATTCCTTTTTTTTTTTAAATTTAAAAATTTTTTACAGATTGTTTCTTTTTTAAAATTTAAATTAAATTAAATTAAATAAGTATTTTGTTTTTAGATATTTTTTTGAATATATTTCTAAAATGTACTTCTGATAAAGAATGTCCATTTTCAAGTAATAATTTTATTCCTTGAGTTGATACATTAAAAAATAAAGAAAAATTATCAAAAACAACTTGTGATTCTTCTTCAGAAATTGTTAAATTTCTATTATTCCATGTTCCAGTTGTTTCCCAATTAAAATTTCCATTTGCTTTTTTAATAACATATTTATATTGAATTTTAATTGAAGAAGGAAGAAAAACTTTAACTTTCCAAATTGGAAATCTTTTTTAAATTTTTTTTAATTTTAAATTTAAATTTTTTCTTAATTAAAAAAAAATATTTACAATTTTGAATTTGTTTTTAATTCCATTCCTTTTTCAGGTTTCCAAAAACCAAATTCTAAAATATTTCCTGTTATTAGAATTGAATCACCTGGATTTGTATATTTATAATGATAATAAAAAGTAACTTCAGTAAAATTCATTTTTTAAAAAAAAGAAAAAAAATAAATTCAAAAAATATTTTTTTCATTTTTTTCATTTTTAAATTTTAAATTTTAAATGAATTCTGAAAAAGAAAAATCACAAAATCAAAATTTAATTGAAAAAGCTAAAACATTTTTAGGTAAATCAATTATGATTTCTTTAAAAGATCAAAGAAGAATTGCTGGAACTTTTGAATGTTTTGATAAACAAGGAAATATTGTTGTTTCAAATGCAGCTGAAGAATCTAAAATGAAAAGTGGTGATTTTCTTCGTAGAAAAATTGGAAATGTTATTATTCCTTATGATTTTATTGAAAATTGTTTTGCTCAAAAAAATTTATAAATCAATAAAACAATAAAACCATAAAATGATTTTAATTTTTATATTTTGATTTTGATTTTAATTTTGATTTTGATTTTGATTTTGATTTTGATTTTGATTTTGATTTTGATTTTGATTTTGATTTTGATTTATATTTTGATTTTAATTTTGATTTTGATTTTGATTTATATTTTGATTTTGATTTTGATTTTAATTTTCAATTTGATTTTGATTTTGATTTTGATTTTGATTTTGATTTTGATTTTGATTTTGATTTTGATTTTGATTTTTGATTTTGATTTTGATTTTGATTTTGATTTTGATTTTGATTTTTATTTTGATTTTGATTTTTATTTTGATTTTGATTTTGATTTTGATTTTGATTTTGATTTTGATTTTAATTTTAATTTTGATTTTATTTTTGATTTTGATTTTGATTTTGATTTTGATTTTGATTTTGATTTTGATTTTGATTTTGATTTTGATTTTGATTTTGATTTTGATTTTGATTTTGATTTTGATTTTGATTTTGATTTTTATTTTGATTTTGATTTTGATTTTGATTTTGATTTTGATTTTGAATTTGATTTTGATTTTAAATTTGATTTTAATTTTATATTTTGATTTTGATTTTGATTTTGATTTTGATTTTGATTTTGATTTTGATATTGATATTGATTTTGATTTAAATTTTGATTTTAATTTTTATTTTGATTTTGATTTTGATTTTGATTTTAATTTTTATATTTTGATTTTGATTTTGATTTTGATTTTGATTTTGATTTTGATTTTGATTTATATTTTGATTTTGATTTTGATTTTGATTTTGATTTTGATTTTGATTTTTATATTTTGATTTTGATTTTGATTTAGATTTTAATTTTAATTTTGATTTTGATTTTGATTTTGATTTTGATTTTGATTTATATTTTGATTTTGATTTTGATTTTAATTTTGATTTTGATTTTGATTTTGATTTATATTTTGATTTTAATTTTGATTTTGATTTTGATTTTGATTTTGATTTTGAATTTGATTTTGATTTTGATTTTGATTTTGATTTTGATTTTGATTTTGATTTTAATTTTGATTTTGATTTTGATTTTAATTTTGATTTTAATTTTGATTTTGATTTTAATTTTAATTTTGATTTATATTTTGATTTTGATTTTGATTTTGATTTATATTTTGATTTTAATTTTGAATTTGATTTTGATTTTGATTTTGATTTTAATTTTGATTTTGATTTTGATTTTGATATTGATTTTGATTTTGATATTGATTTAAATTTTGATTTTGATTTTGATTTTGATTTTGATTTTGATTTTAATTTTAATTTTGATTTTGATTTTGATTTTGATTTGAAAAAAAAAGATTAAAATTAAATCAATTCAATTCCTCCTGATTTTTCAAGTTCTTTTTCTCTTTGTTTGATAATTCTTTTGATACTGTTTTTCTGTTTCTTAATCAAAATGATGAAAAAAATAACTGCTGCAATAACAAAAACAGGAAGAATTACTCCTAAAGCTATTGCTGCATTTTTGGATTTATTATCAGTTTCTTGATTTTGAATTAATGTTGTAACTAAAACTATTGATTCAATTCCTGAATTTGTATCATAATAACAAGTATCATTAGCTGATGAATAAACTGCAATTTGATAATTTGCTCCTCCAGGTAATCCTGAAACTGAATAAGAAGTTCTTAAATCTTGTAAGCAAATTATAGATAAATTGAATCTAAATGAATATGCTTCTAATCCTTCTGTTAATTGTAATGGATCCCAATTACAAACAAATCCATAATCAATTCCATAACAACTTAATGAATGAATATTTCCTAATTTGGCTTTTCTTGATTCTATTAAACTTGGTTCTCCAAAATATGGTGTTTCACAATTTAAATCTGAACATCCTCGAATTGAAATATTATATTCAACATTTCCTGGTATTCCACTTAATATTCCGATTATATTATCTACAATTACATAAAGAGATGTGAAATTCTGCCAATTTGTTCCATTATCAAGTGAAATTGAATAATTATTAGCATATGTTAATTTTGTGAAATTAAATTCAATTTCTTCAATTTTTGGAATTATTTCATTGATTATTGGAGCAGATGGTAAATAACCAGTTGTAATTGAAATTGTTGAAACAACTCCACAATTATTTTCTGAATCACATCCTGAAACACCAATTTGATATTCTTGATTTGGAAATTGAGCTGTGAATTTTTGATTTGTTAATGTTGGTTGATAATTTCCTGAATCATTTTGTGAAATTGATTGATAAGAAAAATGATAATAAGATGGAATTGAACAAATATTAATTTGATCCCAAGTGCAATTAATATCTAATGAATATGAAACTGAACAGGATATATTGTGAACATCTTCGAAAATTATTGAAATTGATGATTCAGAAACTTTTCCTTTATCTTCTCCTTCACATTCTTGTGTTCTACATCCCCAAATTGAAATATTATAATCTTTTCCACATTCAATATCATTTAAAATATAAGAAGTTGAAGAATTATCAACTGAAATGAAAAATATTGATTCAGGTTCTGATTGATTAAAGTAAGAAATATTATAATGATCAAGATGTGGAATTCCTTCATCGATCTTGAACATTTGGAGGATTCCAAGAAACATTAATTGAATATCCTGTTACATTTGAAAATTGGAAATCTTTTACAGAATCAATTCTTGTTGTTAAATTAACGAAAGAAACAGATTTACCACAAATCATTGTTTCAATATCACAAGCATGAATTTGAATTGGATAATTTTCATTTGAGATTAAATTATCATAAATTGAAGAATTAAATTGTTGATAATAAACATTTCCATCTTCAAGAATTGGAGAATCAATATCAATCCAATCAAAACCATAATTAATTTGATATTTCAAAGGCTTAAAAAATTCAACTTCATCCCAATAACAATCAAATGATGAAAACAAAGATGAACAATTAAGAATATTAACTTGAGGAATTTCAAAAGCTTCATAAATAAATACTTGTGTTATATTATAGGTTCCAAGTATAGTAAAATTCCCATAAATTGAAATTGGATTCCTATTATTCGTAGATTGTACATTGAAAGTTTGTTTCAAATTCCAAGTTGTTTGATTGTATTCATACATCATAAATTGATTTGTTGTCCTAATGCCAAGAACATCCATATATTGTGACATAAAAATTAAGAGACCTGAATCTGCAGTTCCATTCAAAATTTCTTCAAGATTCCAAATCGATCCATTATATCTGTAAATAGATACTTGAGGTTCACTAAAAGAATTACTTCCAAAAGCAATCACATTTTCATAAATTGAAATATCTCCATAGCCATATCCCAGAGTTCCATTTAAAATTTGTTCAAGATCCCAATTAGATACATTATATCTGTAAACATATACTGAGGCATCAAACGTAGCACCAATCGCAATCACTTCATCATAAATTGAAGCACAAATTCCGAAACCTGAACCTGCAGTTCCATCCAAACTTTGTTCAGGATTCCAATTAGTTCCATTATATCTGTAAATATATGCTTTTTCATCTCCTAAACATCCAATAACAATAACTTGATCATAAATTGCAACAGTAGTTCCGAAACCTGAATCTGCAGTTCCATTCAAAATTTCTTCAAGATTCCAAATCGTTCCATTATATCTGTAAATAAATACTTCGTAAGTTAAACTAGCTCCAACAATAATAACATCTTGATAAATTGCAACACCATATCCAAAATTTGAACTTGCAGTTCCATTCAAAATTTGTTCAAGATCCCAATTAGATCCATTTTTTCTATAAACATATGCTTCACAGGTATAAGTAGCTCCAACAACAAAAACATCTTGATAAATTGCAACACCATATCCAAACCTTGAACTTGCTTCTCCTATCAAAGTTTCAGTTAAATTCCAAACATAACCTTCATGTGAAGAAGACAAATATTCTGATGAAATTTTTGATTCTGAAATTAATGAAATTTCTTCGTTTTGAATTGATTGACTTAAAATGAGATTTATTAATAATAAAAGAAGAAGAATTTTTTGCATTTTTATTTTGTTTTGTTTTGTTTTGTTTTTCTATTTTTTATTTAAATAAATTAAGAAAATAAATTAAGAAATTTTATTTTTTATTTGCTATTTGCTTATTTGATCGTTTTTCCAATTAAATTATTAACAATAATTATTTTTAAAATATTTTTAGGAATTTAAAATTGAAAATAGTAAACAACAATTTATTTTTTTGCTTCATTACTTTTTTCAAAATGTTGTAATTTTGATTTAAAAAAAAAATTTTTTTCTTGTGATTTAAAATTGAAAATAAATCCAACAAAAAAAATGAAAAATGAAATTATAAAATAAAACAAAACAAAACAAAAATTTTTCCTAATTTTTTTTCTTTTCATTTCTTCAATTCTTTTATTAATTTTAATTTTTAATTTTAATTTTAATTTTAATTTTAATTTTAAATTTATTAAATTTAATTAATAAATCAAATAAATTTGGATTTGTTTGATTTAATTGAAAATAATCAATTCCTCTTTCTAATTCTTCAATAATTTCTTGTGTAATTTGAATTTCATTTTTAATTTGATTTGAATAAATCCAATATTCAAATATTTGGAATGATTTATTACTTAATTCACTATAATCTGTAACTTTATTAGATTTATCTTCTGTTACAGATAAAAACATTCCTCGATATAATTCACTTCTCATTATTAATATTAATTTGGGGAATTTATATTGTTTTTCTTTTCTTTCAATTATAAAATCTTTTTCATTTTCATTTTCATTTAAATAAATTCTTTTCATTGTTTCTTCAATTTTTTCATTTGAATTTATAATTTCTTTAATTTCAGAATATAATTTTGGATTTATTTTGGAACTGTTTGAATAAATCATTTCAAATATTTGATTTGATTCTTTAATTGATCTATTTGAAATAATTTCTTGAAGTTTTTCAATTTCATTTTGATTTAATCTATATTTCAATATTAATTTATGAGCTTCAATTATTTCTCCATTTTCTGTTTTAAATGAAATATTACAAAATTCTTTTCTTTCAAATAATTTTATCAAATCTTCTTCAAGATTAGAAAAAGAAGGAGGAGAATAATAAAGAAATGTTTTGAAAGCACCACAAGAAATATGATAACTGCAAATATCTTCATTAAATCTTAATTCAGGAAGTTCAATTTGAATTGGAGAATATTGATCTTTTGTATCTTCAGTTCCTAATTGACCATAAAAATTATCTCCAAATCCAATTAATTTTGAATTGTAAGTTAAAATCAAATTATGAAAATTTCCAACAGAAAAATCAAGAATATTATCATTTTCAAATAAAGATGATTTAATTTCAGTAAATTCGTAAGTATTTTCAAATTTTCCAAGTCCATTAAAACGAGAAGATCCACATGAATAAAGTTTTCTTCTTTTATTTTCATCTTCATTTTCAATTTCAATCAACATTATTGAATGTGAATATCCACATTGAATATCAATTATTTTGCCTTTTGGAATATTTTGGATTTTGGTTAATTTTTCGATTTTTCTTTCTTTTCTTAATTCTCCTAATCCAAGTTGATGATATTCATTATATCCACATCCAAATAATTCTTGATTTGAATTTAAAAGAAAAACATGATTTGAAGTATTTCCTGAAAATATTTTAGAAACATTTTTCATCATTAAAATTGGTTTTTGTGTTACTTTAAATGTTTTAGAATCAAAACCAAGTTGACTAAAATCATTATCACCAATTCCATAAGCATTTTGATTTGAAGTTAATAAGTAAATTGAATGAGCTCCAGAACCAATATCTTGAATTATTCTATCATTTGTATCTTCAATTAATGATGAAATATTGATAAATTCATGTGGATTATTTGGATTAATATATTTTCCTTTGGCAAATACATTTCCTTCTATTGTTAAAATAGCTTCATTTTGTTCACCAACAGTTACTTTTTGAATATTTTCAATTTGGATTTTTTCAAGATTTTGATTTGAATCATTTTCTTTTAAATATTCTATTGCTTTCCCATTTTCAAAAAGGAAATTGTTGAATAATTTCCTGTTGAAATTTGTTTAATTTGTTTTTCATTTTCATTTTCATTTTCATTTTCAAATTTAAATTGAATTGGTTTTTTTATTTCATTTGGTTCATTTTCGATAAATTTTGGATTTTCATTGAAACCAAAAAATAAACAATCATTCATTTTTAAAAAGAAAAAAAATGAAAAAATGGATTTTGGATTTTGGATTTTGATTTTAATTTTAATTTTAATTTAAATTTTAATTTTAATTTTGATTTTGATTTTGATTATTAAATTTGTTAATTAATAAATCAAATAAACTTGGATTTGTTTGATTTAATTGAAAATAATCAATTCCAATTTTAATTTCATTAATTATTTCTTGTGTAATTTCAATTTCTTCTTTAATTTGATTTGAATAAATCCAATATTCAAATATTTGAAATGATTTATTACTTAATTCACTATAATCTGTAACTTTATTAGATTTATCTTCTGTAACAGATAAAAACATTCCTCGATATAATTCACTTCTCATTATTAATATTAATTTTGGAAATTTATATTGTTTTTCTTTTCTTTCAATTATAAAATCATTTTCATTTTCATTTAAATAAATTCTTTTCATTGTTTCTTCAATTTTTTCATTTGAATTTATAATTTCTTTAATTTCAGAATATAATTTTGGATTTATTATTCTGTTTGAATAAATCATTTCAAATATTTGATTTGAATCTTTAATTGATCTATTTGAAATAATTTCTTGAAGTTTTTCAATTTGATTTTCATCTTTTAATCTATATTTCAATATTAATTTATGAGCTTCAATTATTTCTCCATTTTTGGTTTTAAATGAAATATCACAAAATTCTTTTCTTCTAAATAGTTTTATCAAATCTTCTTCAAGATTGGAAAAAGAAGGAGGAGAATAATAAAGAAATGATCTAGAAAATCCACAAGAAATATGATAATTGGAAACATCATCCATTAATTTAGGAAGTTCATCTTTAATTGGAATTGATTGGGCTTGATGATCATATCCTTGTTGTCCATGGACAAAACTTCCAAAACCCAACATTTCCCCATTTGTTGTTAATATCAAAGCATGACCATTTCCAACAGAAAATTCACGAATATTATCCTTTGTTTCTATTAATTTAATTCCTGGTATTTGTGGATTTTTTCCTACTGAACTTGTTGAACCTCCACATAAATACAATTTCCTTTTTGGATCTTCATCTTCATTTTCAATCAACATTATTGAATAAGCCCATCCAGATTGAATATCAATTATTTTGCCTTTTGGAATATTTTGGATTTTGGTTAATTTTTCAATTTTGTAGCTGTATGTTCTTTTGATTCCAAGTTGGAACGATTTATTATATCCACATCCAAATAATTCTTGATTTGAATTTAAAAGAAAAACATGATGTGAAGAATTTCCTGAAAATATTTTAGAAATATTTTTCATCATTAAAATTGGTTTTTCTGTTTTTGAAAGTGTTTTAGAATATAAACCAAGTTGGCCATCCACATTTGAACCAATTCCATAAACATTTTGATTTGAAGTTAATAAGTAAATTGAACGAGCTCCAGAAATAATATCTTCAATTATTCTATCATTTGTATCTTCAATTAATGATGAAATATTAATAAATTTATTTGGATTATTTGGATCAATATTTATTCCTTTGGCAAATACATTTCCTTCTATTGTTAAAATAGCTTCATTTTGTTCACCAACAGTTACTTTTTGAATATTTTCAATTTGGATTTTTCAGGATTTCGATTTGAATCATTTTCTTTTAAATATTCTATTGCTTTTCCATTTTTAAAAAGGAAAATTGTTGAATAATTTCCTGATGAAATTTGTTTAATTTGTTTTTCATTTTCATTTTCATTTTCAAATTTAAATTGAATTGGATTTTTTATTCTTTCTGTTTCATTTTTGATAATAATTGGTTTATTATTCCAACCAAAAAACCAACACCCTTTCTTTCCAGAAGTAATTGAATAAATTGTTCTTATTTGTTTCAGTTTTGATCCTGTTTGTTTTCTTAATCTCATTGAATAATCCAAAAATAAAAAAATGAAAAAAGAAAATGAAGAAAAATTTTATTTTTAATTTTTTTCTTCTTTTTCTCTTTTTTAAAAAAACAATAAAAAAAAATTTAATAACTAAAAAAAAAGATAAAAACAACAAATTATTTTATTTTTTAATTAAAAAGTTCACTTTTATTTTATTTTTTTTTCTTTTTTCTTTTTTTCATTTTTTCTTTTTTTTTTTAATTTTTTTCCTTTTTATAAAACTTTTCTAATAAAGGAAACTTATTTTATTTTAATTGTTTTATTTTGTTTTTAAACAAAAAAAAAAAACCAAAAAGAAAAGGATTTAAATGGACTTATTAAAATCCTCAAATGAATCCAATCCACAAAGAGAAACAAAGAAAAACCCAAGTATTTTTGAAAAAAACAAAAATGATCCATATTTTGATTTTTTCAATGATTTCGATAATGAAATTTCTTCACCTTCTTCATTTGGTAAAATTCAACATTAAAATCAAAATCAAAATCAAAATCAAAATCAAGATATAAATTAAAATTCAAAATTAAAATCAAAATCTAAATCAAAATTAAAATCAAAATCAAATTTAAAATTAAAATTCAACATTAAAATCAAAATCAAAATCAAAATCAAAATCAAAATCAAATTCAAAATATAAATCAAAATCAAAATCAAAATCAAAATATAAATTAAAATCAAAATCAAAATCAAAATCAAAATCAAAATCAAAATCTAAATCAAATTTAAATTTAAAATTAAAATTCAAATTTAAAATTAAAATTAAAATTAAAATTTAAAAATTTATTTTTCTTAGACAATTTCGATGATACAGATGATCCAAATTCTCCTTTTTTTCAAAATTCTCCAAATTCTTTTTTTGATATTGATCCAAATCCTTTCAATTTTCTCAATGACTGGAAATCTCCATTTGATTCAAATGATACTAATTTTTCATTTCGTTTAGATTATCCAGACGAAACATTTGATTCAAATTTTAACATTTTTGAAGAAGATTTAAACAATTCAAACAATTTAAATGATTTAAACAATTCAAACAATTTAAATGATTCAAACAATTTAAATGATTCAAACAATTCAAAAGATTCAAATGATTTAGAAATGCTTCCTTTTAATAATTCTCAACATTTTTCCAATATCAATTTCAATTCCAATTATCAATATTCACAAAAACAAAACGACCTACCCCCTAATATTAATTCGAATGATTCAAATCATTTTTTTTCGAAATCTCCAATTGCTCCTATTGGTTTGATTAAGAAAGGAAATGATTTGAATCATTCAATAACATTAGATAATTGTAATAATGATATCGATAATAATGTTGGAAATATTAAAGGAATAACTTCTAAATCATTTCAAATTAATTCAAATCCAATTAATTCAAAATCAATTAATTCAAATCCAATTGATTCAAATTCAATTAATCCAAATTCAATCAATTCAAATTCAATTGATTCAAATTCAATTGATTCAAAATCAATCAATCCAAATTCAATTGATTCAAAATCAATCAATCCAAAATCAATCAATCCAAAATCAATCAATCTAAAAACAAAAAAAACAAGAAAAAAAAGAAGCAAAAAAAAGAAGCAAAAAGATCAATTAATTCAATCTCCAAAAAAAAGAAGAAACAGAAAACCCAAAATTCCAAAATTACAAATCAATTCAGAAATCAAAAAACACTTTAAATCACATCAACCTTATGGAGAACGTTTAGATATTATTGCAAGAATTAGACCTGAATTAATTAAAGGATGGAAACCTTCAACTTTTCAAGATTTTCAAGAAAAAGGAATTGTTCCTGAAAAAGTTGAGATTATTCCAAATTTGATTGATTTTATGACTCAATGTTTGAATAAAACAAATTTTGATGAATCATTAGAAATCACAGAAAATTTAAAGAAAACTTACCAAAGATCAAGAAAAAATATCAGGAAATGTTTAATCAGATTTTTTAAAGATACAATCCAAATGAAAAAATCACCTGAAAGTGTTTATAATCATTCAAGCATGACTTTTTTAAGAAAGCATTAAGAATCTTCTTTTTTTCAATTTACTTCTTTTTTTTTTTTATCGTTTCGATTTTATTCGTTTTTTACTTTTTTTTTTTTAATTTCAATTTCATCTTTCTTTGTTTTGTTTATAAGGAAGAATTTTGGAATATCACAAATAAAATAAGAAATCTTCAAATCATTTTTTCTAATTAATTTTTTTCGCATTTTCCCTTTTTTTTTCTATTTAAATTTTTAATTAAATTTTGATTTGATCTTTTTAAATTAAATTTTCCTTTTTTTTTTTATTTAAATTTTAATTAAATTTGATTTGATCTTTTTAAATTAAAAAGTGGTTTTTTTTTTATTCCAATTTTTCCTTTTTTTTTTATTCCAATTTTCCTTTTTTTTTTAATTAAAAAAAAATGTGGTTTTTTTTTGCCCTCATAAATAAAAATTTTTAATTAAATTTTTACATTTCTTTTTTTCCTTTTTTTAATTAAATTTTAAAAGCGGATATTTTTAAAATTTTTAAATAAACTTTTTTTTTTTTTTCAAATTCATTTTTCCTTTTCTTTTTCTTTTTAAAAATTCATTTTTTTTCTATTAAATAAAACAAAACAAAACAAAACAAAACAAAACAAACTTAAAATGAAACATTCTTTTGATAATAATAACAACTTAAATTCCTTTCAAAACAACTCTATTGATGATTTTAATGAGGAAAACAACCAATTTTTTGATTATGATCCTTTTGATTCTTTTTATGGTAAATAAATCAATTCAAATCAATTATTTTTACATTTTTGGATTATTTTAATTACATTTTAATTTAATTTAATTTAATTTAATTTAATTTAATTTAATTTAATTTAATTTAGATAATCCAAATGATTCACAATTTCAACAACAAAGAGTTGATGATTCCCATTCCTTTTTTAATCCTTTTGATTCTTTTTATGGTAAATTAAACAAATAATCAATTATTTTTACATTTTTGGGTTATTTTAATTTAATTTAATTTAATTTAATTTAATTTAGATAATTCAAATGATTTAGATAATTCAAATGATTCACAATTTCAACAACAACAAAAAAACGATTCTTTTGATCCAAATTCTGATCCTTTTGATTCTTTTTATGGTAAATAAATCAATTCAAATCAAATAAAATAAAATCAATTATTTTTACATTTTTGGATTATTTTAATTTAATTTTATTTTAATTTAATTTAATTTAATTTAATTTAATTTTAATTTAATTTAATTTAATTTAATTTAGATAATCCAAATGATTCACAATTTCAACAACAAAGAGTTGATGATTCCCATTCCTTTTTTAATTCTTATGATTCTTCTGATGGTAAATAAAAGAAAATCAAAAATTAATTCAATTTAATTGATTTAATTTATTTGATTTTAATTTAGATAATCTGAATTATTCACATTTTCAACAACAAGATGATGATCGTTTTGATTTTTTTGATTTTTTAGATGGTAAATAATTCAAACAAAAACTTAAATATATTTTTTTAACTTATTTTAAATATAATTTGATTTAGATAATCCAAATATTCAAGACAATGATCCAATTTTTGATTTTTCATTTGATTCAAATTCTCCTTTTGATTCAGATAATTCAAAAACACAAAATCAAATTCAATCACAAAATCAAATTCAATTACAAAATCAAATTCAAAATCAATATCAAAATCAATATCAATATTCTTCTAATTCGACTTCGAATAATAAATTTAATTCATTAAATTCTAAAAACGATCTATCATCTAAAACGAATAATTCAGATTACTCAAATCATTTTCTTTCTAAATCATCAACTGCTCCTGTTGATTTGAATAAGAAAGAAAATGATAGTGGTAATCAAACACAAATTAATAATTCTATCGATAATAAAAAACAGAATATTGATATTGGTATTGATATTAAAGAAACAAAACAAATTAATTCACAACCCAAATCTAAATCCAAATCTAAATCCAAATCCAAATCTAAATTCAAATCCAATTCACAACCCAATTCCAAATCCAAATCCAAATCCAAATATAAATCCAATTCACAACCCAATTCACAACCCAAATCCAAATCCAAATTAAATCCAAAAACAAAAAGAAAAACAAACAAAAAAAGAAAAAAGAATCAAAAAGAGAATTTGAATCAAGTGAAAAAATCAAAAAAAAGAAATCATCAGGTTTATATTCCAAATTTAAACATTAATTCAAAAGAACAAGAACTTTTTAACTCAAATCAAAGCATTGGAAAACGTTTGGATATTCTTGCAGAAATTAAACCCGATTTAATTAAAGGATGGGAATCTTCAACTTTTAAAAATTTCCAAAAAAAAGGAATTATTCCAGAAAAAGTAATTATTCTTGGAGATGCTGTTCATTTTATGACTCAATGTTTGAAAATCACAAATTTTGATGAATTGAATAATCCAACACAAGAAATGAAAACAAATTATCAAAAATGGATCAAATATTTTGCAAGATCATTAAAAAGATTTTTAGAAAACACAATGAAGATGGAAAGAGACCAAGAAAACAAACACAAACATGGATTGATTATCTTTATCAAAAAATAAGACACCTTTTTATTCCGTTTTTTTAATTCCGTTATTTACGTTTGATTTACGTTTTATTTACGTTTTATTATCGACTTTATTATCGACTTTATTATCGACTTTATTTACTTTTTTATTTCGTTTCATTTTTTTGACTTTTTTTTGACTTTTTTTGACTTTTTTTTGAAATCAAATTTGATACAATTTGGTTAATATTTTTATTTATCATTTTGAATCAAATTCTTTTTTTTTACTTTTGTAAGGAAGAATGTTGGAATCACACTAATAAAATTGGAAATCTTCAAACCTTTTTATTAAAACAAAACATTTTTAATTTTTAATTTTTAATTTTAATTTTTTAAATTAAAAAAAGTGGAATTTAATTTGTTTATTTTTTAAATAAAAAATTAAAAAAAATTTTGAAATAAAAAACCAAACAAAAAGAAGACTGTGATATTTTAATTTTTTTCCTTTTTTTTTTCTTTTTTCGATCATTTTTATATCATTTCTCAATTTTTTTTAAAAGTAGACAATTTAATATTTTTAAAAAAATTTTTTAATTATTCTTTTTTTCATTTTTTTTTTTAATAATTTTTTTTTAAATTGAACACACAAACCAAAATATAAATATGAAACAAAATATTAAACCAAATTTACATAAAAATCAAATTCAAAATCAAATTCAATATCAATATCAATTTCAATATCACAATCAAATTTTAAATATGAATCAAAATCAAATTCTATATAGAATTATTTTTGAAATTAAATCCCCAATTCAAAATCAAAATCAATATCAAAATCAGAATATAAATCAAATTGAAAATCAAATTATAAATCAAATTGAAAATGAAATTATAAATCAAAATCAAAATGAAATTATAAATCTAAATCAAAATCAAAATATAAATCAAAATGAAAATCAAAATCAAAATCAAAATGAAAATGAAAATATAAATCAAAATCAAAATCAAAATCAAATTCAAATTGATAATATAAATCAAAATCTAAATCAAAATGAAAATCAAAATATAAATCAAAATCAAAATCTAAATCTAAATCAAAATCAAAATGAAAATATAAATCAAAATCAAAATCAAAATCAATATCAAATTGAAAATATAAATCAATATCAAAATCAAATTCAAAATCAAATTGAATATCTAAATCAAAATCTAAATCAAAATCAAAATCAAAATCAAAATCAAAATAATCAAAATCAAAATCAAAATCAAAATCAAAATCAAAATCTAAATGAAAATCAAAATCAAAATGAAAATCAAAATCAAAATCAAAATCAAAATCAAAATCAATATCAAAATCAAATTCAAAATCAAAATGAATATCAAAATCAAAATCAAAATCAAAATCAAAATATAAATCAAAATGAAAATCAAATTCAAATTGATAATATAAATCAAAATCTAAATCAAAATGAAATTGAATATCTAAATCAAAATCAAAATCAAAATCAAAATCAATATCAAATTGAAAATATAAATCAATATCAAAATCAAATTCAAAATCAAAATGAATATCAAAATCAAATTCAAAATCAAAATCAAAATATAAATCAATATCCAAATCAAAATCAAAATCAAAATCAAAATCAAATTCAAAATCAAATTCAAAATATAAATCAAAATCAAAATCAAAATATAAATCAAAATCAAAATCAAAATCAAAATCAAAATCAAAATCAAAATCAAAATCAAAATCAAAATCAAAATCAAAATCAAAATGAAAATCAAAATCAAAATGAAAATCAAAATCATAATCAAAATCATAATCAAAATCAAAATCAAAATGAAATTGAATATCCAAATCAAAATCAAAATGAATATCCAAATCAAAATATAAATCAAAATCAAAATATAAATCAAAATCCAAATCTAAATCAAAATCAAAATCAAAATCAAAATCAAAATCAAAATGAAAATCAAAATCAAATTGAAAATGAAATTGAAATTGAAAATCTAAATCAAAATCAAAATCAAAATCAAAATCAAAATGAAATTGAATATCTAAATCAAAATCAAAATCAAAATCAAAATCAAAATCAAAATCAAAATCAAAATCAAAATCAAAATCAAAATCAAAATCAAAATCAAAATCAAAATCAAAATCAAAATCAAAATGAAATTGAATATCTAAATCAAAATCAAAATCAAAATCTAAATCAAAATCTAAATCAAAATCAAAATCAAAATCAAAATCAAAATCAAAATCAAAATCAAAATCAAAATCAAAATCAATATCAATATCATAATCAAAATCAAAATCAAAATGAAATTGAAAATCTAAATCAAAATCAAAATCAAAATCAAAATCAAAATCAAAATCAAAATCAAAATCAAAATCAAAATCAAAATCAAAATCAAAATCAAAATTGAATATCTAAATCAAAATAATCAAATAAATCAAAATCAAAATCAAAATCAAAATCAAAATATAAATCAAAACCAAAATGAAATTGAATATCTAAATCAAAATAATCAAAATCAAAATAATCTAAATCAAAAAAATCTAAATCAAAATCAAAATCAAAATCAAAATCAAAATCAAAATCAAAATCAAAATCAAAATCAAAATCAAAATGAATATCAATATCCTTTTCAATATTCTTCTATTTGGACATTATATACTAAATTAAATGAAAATTCATTAAATTCTAAAAACGATCTATCATCTAAAACGAATAATTCAGATTACTCAAATCATTTTCTTTCTAAACCATCAACTACTTATGTTGATTTGAATAAGAAAGAAAGTGATATTGGTAATCAAACAAAATTTAATAATTCTATCAATAATATAAAAAAGAATATTGATAATGATACAGATATTCATATTGATATTGGTAATGATATTAAAGATAAAAAACAAATAAATTCAAAATCAAAACTCAAATCAAAAATCCAAATCAAAAATCAAATCAAATTAAATCCAAAAACAAAAAGAAAAACAAACAACAAAAGAAAAAAGAATCAAAAAGAGAATTTGAATCAATTGAAAAAATCAAAATCAAGAAATAGAAAAATTTATATTCCAAATTTAAACATTAATTCAGAAGAAAAAGAACTTTTTAACTCAAATCAACTTATTGGAAAACGTTTAGATATTCTTGCAAAAATTAGACCTGATTTAATTAAAGGATGGAAATCTTCAACTTTTAAATGTTTTAAAGAAAAAGGAATTATTCCAGAAAAAGTAATTATTCATGATGATGGATTTCATTTTATGGCTCAATGTTTGGAAATTACAAATTTTGAAGAATTAAATAATCCAACACAAGAAATGAAATTAAAATATCAAAAATTTCAAAAAAATTACAAAAGATCATTACAGAAATTTTTACAAAACACAATGAAAATGAAAAGAATTAAAACTAATGGAAAACAACACCAACCAATTATCTTTATCAAAAAATAAGACACATTTTTATTCCGTTATTTAATTCCATTATTTATCATTTTATTTCAAATTTTCCACTTTTTTTTTACTTTTGTTTATAAGGAAGAATTTTGGAATATCACAAATAAAATAAGAAATCTTCAATCATTTTATTTAAAACAAAACATTTTTCCCTTTTTATTATTTAAATTTTTTTATTCGCATTTTTCCTTTTTTTCTTATTTAAATTTTCCTTTTTTTTTTATTCCAATTTTCCTTTTTTCCTTTTTTTTTTAATTAAATTTTGATTTGATCTTTTTAATTAAAAAAAAATGTGGTTTTTTTTGCCCTCATAAATAAAAATTTTAAATAAATTTTTACATTTCTTTTTTTCCTTTTTTTAATTAAATTTTAAAAGGAGATATGTTTGCCCTCAAATAAAATTTTTAAATAAACTTTTTTTTTTTTTTCAAATTCATTTTTCCTTTTCTTTTTCTTTTTAAAAATTATTTTTTTTCTATAAAACAAAACAAAACAAAACAAAACAAAAAAACAAAACAAAACAAACTTAAAATGAAACATTCTTTTGATAATAACAACTTAAATCCCTTTCAAAACAATTCCATTGATGATTTTAATGAGGAAAACAACCAATTTTTTGATGTTCCTTTTGATTCTTTTTTTGGTAAATTAAACAATTCAAATCAATTATTTTTACATTTTTGGATTATTTTAATTACATTTTAATTACATTTTAATTTGATTTAATTTAATTTAATTTAATTTAATTTAATTTAATTTAGATAATCCAAATGATTCTTTTTCTGATTCTTTTTATGGTAAATAAATTTCAACAACAAAGAGTTGATGGTTCCCATTCCTTTTTTAATTCTTTTGATTCTTTTTATGGTAAATAAATCAATTCAAATCAATTATTTTTACATTTTTGGATTATTTTAATTTATTTTAATTACATTTTAATTTGATTTAATTTAATTTAATTTAATTTAATTTAATTTAGATAATCCAAATGATTCACAATTTCAACAACAAAGAGTTGATGATTCCCATTCCTTTTTTAATTATTCTGATTCTTCTGATGGTAAATAAAAGAAAATCAAAAGTTAATTCAATTTAATTGATTTAATTTAATTGATTTTAATTTAGATAATCTGAATTATTCACATTTTCAACAACAAGATGATGATCGTTCTGATTTTTTAGATTTTTTAGATGGTAAATAATTCAAACAAAAACTTAAATATATTTTTTTAATTTATTTTAAAATTAATTTGATTTAGATAATCCAAATATTCAAGACAATGATCCAATTTTTGATTTTTCATTTGATTCAAATTCTCCTTTTGATTCAGATAATTCAAAAACACAAAATTGAAATTCAAAATCAAATTCAAAATTTTCAAAAATCAAATCTTCAATATACAAAATCAAAATCAAAATTGAAAAAGAAAATCAAAATCAAAATCAAATCAAAATCAAAATCAAAATCAAAATCAAAATCAAATTCAGAAATTTCAAAATCAAAATCAAAAAATCAAAATCAAAATCAAAATCAAAAATCAAAATCAATATTCTTCTAAAATCAAAATCTTCGAAAAATCAAAATGAAAATCAAATCAAAATCAAAATCAAAATAATCAAAAATCAAAATTTTAAAAACGATCTATCATCTAAAACGAATAATAAATTCAAATCATTAAATTTTTTTTCTTTTCTAAATCATCATCAAAATCATTTTGCTCCTGTTGATTTGATTGAGAAAGAAAATGATTTTGGTAATCAAACACAAATTAATAATTCTATCGATAATAAAAAAAAGAATATTGATAATGATATTGATTTTGGTTTTGATCTTGATTTTGATAATGATATTGGTAATGATATTAAAGATACAAAACAAATTAATTCGCAACCCAAATCTAAATCCAAATCCAAATTAAATCCAAAAACAAAAAGAAAAACAAACAAAAAGAAAAAAGAATCAAAAAGAGAATTTGAATCAATTGAAAAAATCAAAATCAAGAAATAGAAAAATTTATATTCCAAATTTAAACATTAAACCAGAAGAAAAAGAACTTTTTAACTCAAATCAACTTATTGGAAAACGTTTAGATATTCTTGCAAAAATTAGACCTGATTTAATTAAAGGATGGAAATCTTCAACTTTTAAATGTTTTAAAAAAAAAGGAATTATTCCAGAAAAAGTAATTATTCATGATGATGGATTTCATTTTATGGCTCAATGTTTGGAAATTACAAATTTTGAAGAATTAAATAATCCAACACAAGAAATGAAATTAAAATATCAAAAATTTATAAAAAATTACAAAAGATCTTTACAAAAATTTTTACAAAACACAATGAAAATGAAAAGAATTAAAACTAATGGAAAACAACACCAACCAATTATCTTTATCAAAAAATAAGACACCTCCGTTATTTAATTCCGTTATTTAATCCCGTTATTTAATTCCGTTATTTACGTTTTATTATCGACTTTATTATCGACTTTATTTACTTTTTATTTCGTTTCCATTTTTTTGACTTTTTTTTGACTTTTTTTTGACTTCAAATTTGATACAATTTGGTTAATATTTTTATTTATCAAATTGAATCAAATTCTTTTTTTTTACTTTTGTAAGGAAGAATGTTGGAATCACACTAATAAAATTGGAAATCTTCAAACTTTTTATTAAAACAAAACATTTTTAATTTTTAATTTTATTAAAAAAAAGATTAGGAAAAAAAAATTTTGAAATAAATAAATCGGACAATTTCTTTTTTTTCCTTTTTTTTCCTTTTTTTAATTTAAAATTAGATAAAATGGATAATTTATCATTTTTAAATTTAAATTTTTTCCTTTTTCTTTTTCACTTTTTTTTATTCACTTTTTATTTATTATTATGGATCTTCCATTTCATTCATTTCAAAACAAACAACAAAATAATTTTATCGATCCAATTACTTCATTTATTGATAGTGTTTTCAATTCTTTTTTTATTCAAAACGAAAACCAAATTCAAAATCAAAATCAAAATCAAAATCAAAATCAAAATCAAAATCAAAATCAAAATGAAAATATAAATCAAAATCAAAATCAAATTCAAAATCAAAATCAAAATGAAAATATAAATCAAAATCTAAATCAAAATCAAAATCAAAATCAAAATCAAAATCAAAATCAAAATCAAATTCAAAATCAAAATCAAAATCAAAATCAAAATCAAAATGAAAATATAAATCAAAATCAAAATCAAAATCAAAATCAAAATCAAAATCAAAATCAAAATCTAAATGAAAATCAAAATCAAATTCAAAATCAAAATCAAAATCAAAATCAAAACCAAAATCAAAATCAAAATAAAAATATAAATCAAAATCAAAATCAAAATCAAAATCAAAATCAAAATCAAAATCAAAATCTAAATGAAAATCAAAATCAAATTCAAAATCAAAATCAAAATCAAAATCTAAATCAAAATCAAAATCAAAATCAAAATCAAAATCAAAATCAAAATCAAAATCAAAACCAAAATCAAAACCAAAATCAAAATCAAAATCAAAATCAAAATCAAAATCAAAATCAAAATCAAAATCAAAATCAAAATCAAATTCAAAATCAAAATCAAAATCAAAATCAAAATCAAAATCAAAATCAAAATCAAAATCAAAATCAAAATCAAAATCAATATCAAAATCAAATTCAAAATCAAAATCAAAATCAAAATCAAAATCAAAATCAAAATCAAAATCAAAATCAAAATCAAAATCAAAATATAAATATAAATCAAAATCAAAATCAAAATCAAAATATAAATATAAATCAAATTCAAAATCAAAATCAAAATCAAAATCAAAATAAAAATATAAATCAAAATCAAAATCAATATCAAAATCAAAACCAAAACCAAAATCAAAATCAAAATGAAAATATAAATCAAAATCAAATTCAAAATCAAAATCAAAATCAAAATCAAAATCAAAATCAATATCAAAATCAAATTCAAAATCAAAATCAAAATCAATCTGAAGCTTTTCCACTTTTAAAAATTTATACACCTCTATTATATCATCCTTTTTACTTGATTAAAAAAGATATGCCAAAAATTGAAGTTTTCTCTGATCATTCTCAAAAATTCCAAATTCCCAAAAATAAAAAAGATTTCTTTGATCAAATTTTTAAAAAAAAGAATGAAAATTATTATTCCAATCATTTAAATCAAACAAATTCAAGAAAAAAAAAGCGAATTTCAATTTCAAATTCAAATATTAAAAAATCAAAATTTAAAAAATCAAATATCAAAAATCCAAATTATTTTTCACACATCAATCTATTGGAGAACGTCTTGATATTATTGCTAAAATTCATCCTGAATTGATTAGAGGTTGGACTCCTTCTACTTATCATGATTTCAAACAATCAAATATTATTCCTTCAAAAGTGGAAATTGATTTAAAAATTATCGATTTTATTGATAAAAATATTCAAAGAAAAGAAAACAAAAATCCTTTATTAAAAGAAAAGAAAACAAAAAATAAACCAAAATATGATCTTCGCAAAACAATTCCAAGATTTTTTGATTCAACTTTGAAAATGATTCCACATCAAAAAAATAAAGGTAATAGAGAAAGATTAATATTCACAAAACAAAAGGAATGATCAAGGAAAAAATTTATATAAACTTTTTTTTTTTAAAAATAAAAATTTAATTAAAAAAATACCTTTATATTTTTTTAAAAAATACCTTTATATTCAATTTTTCATTTAAATTTTTTTTTTTAATTTGTTTTTACTTTAAGTTTAACATTTAACTTAAGAATCGAAAAAAAAAATCAAAAAACCCCAATAAATTTTCTATAAAGATAATTAGGATCAAAAACAAACGTCATTCACTTTTTCTTTTTAATTTATTTTTGACAATACAAAGATCAAAATAAAAGCTTTTTTTTCATTTTTTCTTTCATTTTTTTAATTTTTTTTTCAACTCTAATTAATTTTTTTTGCTTTTAATTTGTTTTATTTTCTTTGTTTTGGAATTGATGGCGCAAAATTTTCCGTCTGATACTGGGTTTCCAAATGACCATCATCCTAATGTTATTCCTTGGAGCAACCAAAGAATCAACATCTTTATTCAAGTTAATCAAACAACAAAAGTAACTTTTCAATCCATAAATGATGAAGAAAGTACTCTTTTTTATTCTTTTGATGACTCAAATATGAACATTGACAATGAAGATATGAATGAGGATGAGATGAATCTAGATTTGATTGAAGATGAACCAAATGAAGATTTTTTTATTTCAGATGATATTGATTTCAACAACTAAAAAAACAAAGCTTTTTCTTTCCAATTTATCATTTTCAAATTCAAATCCAAAAGTTCAAAATTCAAAATTCGAGAAAATCAAAATTTTTTTTTTCTTCTTTGAATTTGGGAAATAAAAAAAAAAAATCAAAAAGAAAATTTTTTCATTTTTTTTTTCATTTTTCTTATGATGGATTTAGATGAAGATTCACCATTTTTTGCAACAAGAAGAATCCGTTCAATTTCTAAAGAAGTTCCACAAGCAAGACTTCCACTTAATTCGATTCCATTACAAATAAAACGAACAAAACCAAAAAATCATTCAAAACATCAACAAAAGCAATCAAATAAAAATAAAGACAAAGAAACGCAAATAACGAATTCTTCAGAATTTGAAACACTGGGCAATTCAAGTTTCAGTGAATCAGAAAATCAAGTTCAAATGCAACAAGAACAAGATCCCCAATTGTTATTTCAGCCAAATTTAACGCCATTTCGAAATCAAAATCAGGGAAAAAAACAGAAAACAATCAATGAAGATATTTTACAGAAAAAACGTAAATCTCTTCATATAATTTACTCAATTTATGAGAGTTTTTTTTGATTAATATTAATTGATGTTTTTTAAATTTTCAAGTTGAAATGTTCACAAAACAATTTGAAAAAAAAGAGCAAATCAATTTGGCAAAAAAGGAGTTCAGAACAAAAAAAGCGCAAGAAGAATCTGAGATTAAAAGAGCCACTTTCCAAAAAGAAGTGTTTAGTTTTGGGCCACAAAAGTTTATTGAAAGAGAAACAAATATAATTGTAATTTTTTAAATGAATTTTTTAAATGAATTTTTTAAATGAATTTTTTTAATTGAAATTTTTTAATAGAAAGAAGAGGTTTTTGATTCACATGAACAAGAAATTGAAATGTTTGGCAATATTTTTGAAGAACCTTGTAAACTTCCTTTATTAGAAACTAAACAAAATGAAGTTCAAAATGAAAAGGATTTAGAAGAAGATTTTGAAGAGAAAATTGCAAATGATTTATTTTTGGATTCTGATGGGAATTTATTAGAAAAAGAGATGTTTTGGATGCAATTTCCAGCAAGAATGCCATTTTTATTTAGTACATCAAATACTTTAGAACAAAATCAAAATCAAAATGAAAATCAAAATGAAAATTTAAATGAAAATCAAAACAATGAAAATCAAAATCAAAATCAAAATAATCAAAATCAAAATCAAACTATCAATTTTAATGAGATTAGAAAACTAAAAAAAGATAAAATTGTTAACAATAAAGAATCTGGAAGAATTGGATCTTTATATATTCATAAATCTGGAAAAGTTAGAATCAAATTGGGAGAAAATATTTTATTTTCAGTAAATCAAGGAATTTCTCCTCATAATTATCAAACTGGAGTATTGATAGATAAAAATGGAAATTGTTGTCAAGTTGGAGATAAGTTTAAGAAAATAGTTTGTTATCCAAATTTGAATTCTATGATTGAAGCAATTTCAAGTGATATGGAATTTGAAAAATAAAAATAAAATTAAAACGGAAATTTATTAATTTTGGAAAATTTAAAATGAAAAATTTAAAAGAAATTAAAATGAAAAATTTAAAAGAAAAGGAGAATGTAAATGGAAAATCAAAATCTAATAAGCTCTTGCAACATAAGCCCAACAAACAGCATCTTTCTGAGTCATAATGCATTTAGTACCATTTGCAGGAGGAGCTTCTTTTGGGTCAAAACCGCGAATTTCTGCACCAGTTTGTTCCTTCAAAACGGCTTCTGCTTCTTTTCCATCAGGACCATTAGAATGGAAAGGAATTTTAGCAAAACCTCCAAAGGCAAGAGCCTCTTTAACTTCTTCTATTGAGTTGCAAACTTTGATTCTTGCTTCATGAAATTCTTTTGCTTTTTTAGATAATATTTCTTGAGTCATGTCACATCCTGATTTGATTTCTGAAATGATTTCTTCTTCTTTTACTTCTTTTTTCTCTCCATTTATTCTGTAAACAAATACTACTTGTTGTTTTTGAATGTCTTTTGGTCCTACTTCTATTCTAATTGGAATTCCTTTCATTTCCCAGAAATAGTATTTGTTTCCTGGTGATTGTTGTGAATCATCTACTTTTACTCTATATCCTGCTTTTTTTATCATTTTTGCATGTTCTTGTGCTTTTTCGATAATCATTTTTTGTTTTGCTTTGTTTCCAAAAAGGATTGGAATAATCACGACATGATAACTTTTAAGAATTAAATTAAAATTCATTTAAGAATTAAATTAAAATTCATTTTGAAATTTAAATTAAAATTAAAATTAAAATTCATTTATAAATTAAAATTCATTTTGAAATTAAAATTGAAATTAAAATTTAAATTATTATTAAAATTCATTTTGAAATTAAAATTAAAATTAAAATTAAAATTAAAATTAAAATTCATTTATAAATTAAAATTATTTAAATTAAAATTAAAATTAAAATTAAATTAAAATTAAAATTCATTTATAAATTAAAATTCATTTTAAAATTCATTTTAAAATTAAAATTGAAATTAAAATTATTAATATTAAAATTCATTTTGAATATTTAAATATTTACTAAGAAATAAGAGGAGGCATAATCAAACCCTTATTATCACCATGAATAGAAACAACAGCAGCAAGAATTCTTGAAGAAACACCATAACAAGTCATATAAGCGAATTGAGATTTTTGTTTTCTATCATTAAATTGAATTTGAAAAGGTTTTGCGAATTTTTGACCCAAATAATGAGCACCAACAGTTTGCATAACTTTACCATCAGGCATTATAATATCCAAAACATCAGTAAATTCAGCACCAGCAAATTTATCCCAATCAGGTCTTCTTATTCTAAGACCATAAATACCAAGCTTGTCTTCAATTACGTTGCGATATCCGACCCACGCTTGCTCTAAGTTCTCAAGCGCATCTTTTTCTGTTTCGTGAACTGTGTGTGCTTCGTTAAATGGTATCTCACGAACTCGAATCAATGGATGTGTGTTCTTTGTTTCGTATCGGAATACTGTGCATGTTTGATATACTTTTAATGGTAAATCTCGGAAAGACCGAATCCATAATGCAAACATGCTATACATCGCCGTTTCGCTTGTTGGTCGTAATGCAAATGGTACTTCTAATTCACTTTCTCCCCCTTTTAATACCCAGAAACATTCCTTCATAAATCTTATTTTTTGGTTTTAATTTCAAAATGAATTTTCAATATTAATATTAATTTTAATTTTAATTTCAAAATGAATTTTAATTTTAATATTAATATTAATTTTGATTTTAATTTTAATTTTAATTTATAATTGAATTTTAATTTTAATATTAATTTTAATTTATAAATGAATTTTAATTTATAAATGAATTTTAATTTATAAATGAATTTTAATTTATAAATGAATTTTAATTTATAAATGAATTTTAATTTTAATTTTAATTTTGATTTTAATTTTAATTTTAATATTAATTTTGATTTTAATATTAATTTATAAATGAATTTTAATTTATAAATAAATTTTAATTTTGATTTTAATATTAATTTTAATATTAATTTTAATTTTAATTTATAAATGAATTTTCAATATTAATAATTTTAATTTTGATTTTAATTTTAATTTTAATTTTAATTTTAATTTATAAATGAATTTTAATTTATAAATGAATTTTAATTTATAAATGAATTTTAATTTATAAATGAATTTTAATTTAAAGCTACCCAGCAATATGCTCTTTTTCTTTTTCAAGAAAATCTTTTGGAATACATGTTGGAAACATAACTCTTTGAATATCTTGTGAATCCCATTCATATTCAATAAGTTTCATAATTTCTGTTTCTAAAAAGCATCCAAAAGGACGGAAAACTGGCATTCCTTTAATTGGATATCTTTTATCAACAAGTTCTATTATAAAAAATAGAAAATAATTTATATTTATATTTATATTTTAATTTATATTTATATTTATAATTATATTTATATTTATATTTATATTTATATTTATATTTATATTTATATTTATATTTATATTTATATTTATATTTATATTTATATTTATATTTATATTTATATTTATATTTATATTTATATTTATATTTATATTTATATTTATATTTATATTTATATTTATATTTATATTTATATTTATATTTATATTTATATTTATATTGATATATTTATATTTTATATTATAATTATATTTATATTTATATTTATATTTATATTTATATTTATATTTATTTTTTATATTTTTATATTTATAATTATTTATATTTTATATTTATATTTAGATTTTATATTTATTTTATATTTATATTTATATTTATATTTATATTTATATTTATATTTATATTTATATTTATATTTATATTTATATTTATATTTATATTTATATTTATATTTTATTTATATTTATTTTATATTTAGATTTATTTATATTTTTATATTTATATTTATATTTATATTTATATTTATATTTATATTTATAATTTATATTTATATTTATATTTATAATTATATTTATATTTATATTTATATTTATATTTATATTTATATTTATATTTATATTTATATTTATATTTATATTTATATTTATATTTATATTTATATTTATATTTATATTTATATTTATATTTATATTTAGATTTAGATTTATATTTAGATTTTTTACCTGAAATTTCCAGAATTCCTTCATACCAAACTGGAAATTCTTTTATTTTATCAGCTGAAAATGTTACTTTTTCTTGGTCTTTTGCTCCTTGGAAAGTCGCTTTTTTCTTTTTTTGTTTCTTTTTCCTTTCTTGTTCTTTATTATCTTTTTTAATTTCTTGTTTAATTTCTTGTTTAATTTCTTGTTTAATTTCTTTATTATCTTTGTCTTGATTATCTTTATTGTCTTGATTATCTTTATTTTCTTGTTCTTTATTTTCTTGTTCTTGTTGTTGTCTACTACTCATTTCAAAATAAGAAAATGAAAAAAATAGAAAAATGAAAAATGAAAAAATTGGAAAAAAAATTTTTATTTAAATTTTTATTTAATTAAAACGTCATATGACATATTACATATTTTTAATTATATATATAAATAAATATGATGAAAAAAAATAATTTTTCTCCTTTATTATTTTTTCTCCTTTTTTTATTTATTTTTTTTTATTTTTGATCTTGTTTATTTTAATCATTTTTTCTTTTATTTTTCTTTTATTTTTCTTTTTCTTTTTTTCTTTTTGTTTGGGTTATTAAAAAATTATGCAAAAATTAATAAAAATAATAATTTTGATCTTTGTTTTTCTTCCAATTTTTGTGACTTCAATACCATGTAATTTCTATGTTGATAGACATGGAGAAGATAATTCAAAATGTTCAGAATCAAGTCCATGTCAACATATTGAAGCAGCAATAAGTCTTTTAAAAGCTGATGGACAAGGAATTTGTATTAATGAAGGAATTTATTATATTAGTAAAACTTTGGAACATTCTGAATACGCTTTTCATTTAATTGGACTTGATGGTTCTGATGTTACTGAAATTAATGGTGGAAATGTTTTGCAATGTTTGTATTATAAATTAAAAGTTACTCAACCAGAAATTTTTGTTATTGGTATTACTTTTCAAGATTGTCTTTCGGAAAAGAATGGTAAATTTATCCCTCCAAAAAACAAATAAAACAAAAGAAATTTTTATTTGAAAAAAATTTTTTTTGTTTTGTTGATTTCAAATAAACAATTTTTTTTTTGTTCTCAATTCCCATTTCAAATCAAAATCAATATAAATATAAATCTAAATATCAATTTAAATATAAATATAAATATAAATATAAAATTAAAAATAAATATAAATATAAATATAAATATAAATATAAATATAAATATAAATATAAAATTAAAATTAAAATAAATATAAATATAAATATAAATATAAATATCAATTTAAATATAAATATAAATATAAAATCAAATTTAAAATTAAATATAAATATAAATATAAAATCAAAATCAAAATTAAAATCAAAATTAAAATTAAAATTAAAATAAATATAAATATAAATATAAATATAAATATAAATATAAATATAAATATAAATATAAATATAAATATAAATTAAAATTAAAATTAAAATTAAAATTAAAATCAAAATTAAAATTAAAATTAAAATTAAAATTAAAATAATATTCATAATTAAAATCATTTGAAATTAGGAGGAGCAATTGAAATGCAATGCGAACAACCACTACAAACTAATGTTATTAGAAATTGTTATTTCTATAAAAATAATGCACGAAATTCAGGAGGAGCAATTTATGCAGATAATTGCCATTTAAGTTTACAAAATTTAAGAATTGAAGGGAATCAAGCAGATAACACAGGAGGAGGATTTGCTTGTTATTCAGAAGTAGATCACCCAGATATTGAATTTAATAATGTGACAATTGTTGATAATGAAGGAGGAGAACCATTGAATATTGATGATATTCTTCCTGGAAGTGGATCTTTTATTTCCCCAAAAGCACCACTTCATTCTTGCACTTATAATAATAGCGCAGAAATTTTAAAAGATTGTAATTTATGTTTTAATGGTGGAAATTGTCAACCTAATGGTGAATGTGTTTGTCAACCTGGTTCAGGCCAACCTTCTCCTCAGTGTGAATTTTGTGAACTTGGTTATTATTCTGATTTAGGGCAAGACTGTATGGAATGTGAAAATGATAAATATGCTCCACAAAAAGGAACTATTCAATGTTTGGATTGTCCAGAAGGATCAACAACTGATGGACCAGGTAAATTGATATAAAAATTAAAATCAAATTTAAAATTAAAATCAAAATTAAAATTAAAATTCATTTATAAAATCAAAATTAAAATTTAAATAGGACAATATGAATGCACTCCTCAACAAGTTACAAATGTTCATCTTATAACTGCAACATCAACTTCTCTTAAAATTGGTTGGACAAATCCAACACTTTTTTCAATTGATGGTTATGCAATCTATTATAAATTAGAAGGTAACCCAGAAATAAAGATTCCAATTAGTGGATCGAGAACATGGATAGAAATCACAAATCTTGAATCAGGAAATTATACTATCGAAATTGCTGCACATAATTCACAAGGATATGGAGAGAAAACACCACCATATCCATTCCAAACACTTCCTCCTTCATCACCAAGTGAAGTAACAAATCTTCAAGAATCAACTCAAGAAAAAACTTCAACAAGTTGGAAAATTGTATGGTCTCATCCACTTAATGATGGTGGATCTCCAATAACAACTTATGAAATTGGTTATTGTGAAATTGGAAAAGATGATTGGGTTTATCATAATGTATCAACAAGTATAACATCTTATGTTGCAAATGGTTTATTATCAGGTGAATATAATGTAACTGTTAGAGCTGCAAATAATTATCATTTTGGAAATATTTCAAATATCACAATTTGGACACTTCCAGCAATATCTCCTTCAATTATGGATCCTGTTTCTTTACATTCTAAAACTTCAGTTTCACTTGAATTAACTTGGATTCCTCCAACAAGTAATGGAGGTAAATTAATTTATGGATATGAAATTATTGGTTATGGGCCACAATCTATTCAAATTGAAGTTGAAAATATCACAACTTATAATATTACTGGATTATTATCAGGAGAATATTCAATTAAAATTAGAGCATTAAATGGAATACCTGGAAATTTTTCAATTAGTGTTAATTTCTCAACAGATGATCCTAAACCTCCTTCAAAAATTGAAAATATTCAATTTATTTCAAACACACAATCATCAATAAACTTTAATTGGACAATTCCTGAAAATGGAGGAAGTTCATTAATTGGATATAGATTAAGTTATAGAATATCAGGAAGCAATGATAGTTGGACATATGTTACAATTTCACCTCCAATAAATATTTATGAAATTGATTCACTTTTGAATGGAAGTTATGATATTATAATTCAAGCTAAAAATGAAAAAGGACTTGGAATAGAAAGTGATATTGTTACTTTTAATACAGCTTCACCAACCGAACCATCACAAATTATAACTGCTAATAAAATTGAAGGTGAATCAACATCAATATCCCTTGAATGGGAAGAACCTTTTAATGGAGGATTACTTATTGATAATTATCAAATTGATTATAAAGTTTCAACAGATCTTGAATTTAATGAATCAGCATTTACAAATTCAACAAACACATCAATCACAATTAATGGATTACAATCTGGAAAAAATTATTCTTTTATAATAAGAGCAAGTAATCAAATTGGATGGGGAAATTTTTCAATAATATTTACTTTTTCAACAGGAAATTCAAGTACACCTTCTGCTGTTCAACATCTTCAATCAATTTCATCAACTTCAACATCAATTACACTTCAATGGGAAGAACCTTCTAATACTGGAGGAGAAGAAATTATCAAATATACAATTTATTATAAAAGATTAGATTATCCAGGTTGGTTATATAATAATTATTTTGTTGAACCATCACAAAGTATATTCAATTATACAATAACTGGATTATTATCATCAAATTATACAATCAATGTAACAGCATCTAATTTAAATGGAGAAGGTGATATTTCATCAATTAATACTCAAACTCAATTACCAACAACACCAGATCAACCAAGAAACATAAGTTTAATTTCTTCAACAAAAGGAAGTGTTTATATTACATGGCAACAACCATTATCAAATGGAGGAGCACAAATCACGAATTATAGTATTTCATGGGAAAGTATTGATGAAGGAACAACAACAGGAAATATTATGATTCCATCAACTCCATTAAGTCGTAATTTAAGTGTAAATTATTCAGGAAATTATACAATTTATATTTCAGCAATCAATATAGCTGGAAATGGAACAAATCAA
Source organism: Anaeramoeba ignava (assembly GCA_028826165.1). NCBI lineage: Eukaryota > Anaeramoebidae > Anaeramoeba > Anaeramoeba ignava. Next base: position 40,255 of record JAPDFW010000120.1, read on the forward strand.
ACATCTTCTGTTGAAACACTTTCAGCAACTGTTCCAGAACAAATCAATGAATTAACTCACAATGGTTCAACAACAACATCATTTAGTATTGGATGGAAAAGACCTTATCATGGAGGAAAAGAAATATTATATTTTGATATTAATTGTACTGATGGAGAAAGTATTTTTGAATATACATTACAAACATCAAATCAATCAATTATTTATGAAGTAACAAATCTTTTTTATGCAACATATTCTTGCCAAGTTTCTTCAAACAATTCTATTGGAAGAAGTCTTATATCAAATCCTTGTGATTTTTATACATTATATCCTTCTGCACCTTCAAGTGTTAGAAACATTTCACTTATCAACAGAACTTCAAGTTCATTATTTTTGAATTGGATTGAACCATTATCAACTGGAGGAAAACCTATATATACATATGAAATTACACATAATCACAGTTTTAATGCTATTGAAACAAATTCAACTGAAACTTATTTCAATTTAACTGAACTTGAATCAGGAAATTATTCAATTCAAATATGGGCAAAAAATTCAAGAGGAGCATCACCAGATTGTGATCCATTTAATACTGAAACTCTTGAAGCACAAATACCATTTAGTGTTGATACATTTAGAGCTGATGATGTTAATAGATATTCAATTAAATACAAATGGAATCAACCACCAAGTAGTGGAAAACCAATTTTATCTTATATTTTTACAGTTAATCAAACAATAGATTCAACAATAGTTACAAATCAAACATTAAGTAATACAACATTTGAATATTTAGTTAATGGATTAAATCATTCAAGTAATTATACAGCTCAAATATTTGCAATTAATGTACTTGGAGCAGGAACACCAATCACAATAATTAATGAAACAAGAGGATTTATTCCTGAACAAATAAGTGAAGTTAATTCAACTTCATATTATTATCAAGTTTTATTTGAATGGATATATGATGATCCAGATTTAACAGGATATACAATCAATATTACAAGTAACGATAATACAACCAACAAAACTATCAAAGTTTTAAATCCAACAGCAAGCTCTTCAATTATCACAAATTTAATACCAGCAACTGATTATGAAATTATAATTCGAGCTGAAATTTATCAAAATTACAGTGAATGGAGTTTACCATATTCAGTTCGTACTTTAGATTATCATCCAGAAAAAATTCAAAACATTTCAATGATAAGAAAAACTGATACAAGTTTAACATTAGAATGGAATGAACCACGCAATAATGGACAACCAATAACAAAATATAATTTAGATATTAGTGATGAAACAGGAATAATAGAATTTATAATTGAAGCAGCAACAAATTCAGTAGTTATTGGAGATTTAAATTCAACAACAACTTATTTAATTCAAATATCAGCAGTAAATGATATTGGAGAAGGAGAATGGAGTGATATTATGAATTTCACAACAGATTCAAAACAAGAAACATCAAGTTCAAATTCCAAAGCACCAGTATATATTGGAGTTGGAGTTAGTGCAGGAGTTGTTGTTGTTGGACTTGGACTTTTCATTTTCTTTTATCGAAGGAAGAAAGCAGTTAAAGTTACAGCATCTGTTAATGTTTATTCTGTTAATGATGATGATGATGATTTAGGAAGAGATTTGGATGAGAGAAACAATGGTCTTGATAAGAAAGGAGATGAAGATGATGTTTCAAGTATAGTAATGCAAACAATCAAAGCTGAAGAAGATTTATATTTGGAAAGCGTTAAACATGAAAGTTCCGTTTTTAGTACAACAAAATTAAACTAAATCATCATAATTCCAATTTTCTAATTTTAATTTTGAAAAAAAAATGTTGATTTTCAAGAACACAAATTAATTTCAATTTGAATTTCTTTTTTCTTTTTTCTTATTTCTTTTTTCTTATTCCAAAATCAACATTAATTTCTTTCTTTCTTTCTTTTTTCTTTTCAAAAAAAAACAAAATTCAAAATTAAAATTTTCAAAACAAAAAAAAAAAGATTTAGATTTTTATTTAAATTTTTCTTTTCCAATTCTACAATTAATCATTTCAGAATGAATAGATAATATTTCTTTGTTTAAAAATTCAATTTTTAAATCAGATTGAGATTTTTTCTGATAAAGTGATTTAAAATTTTCAGAAAAACTATCATATTTATGAAAAATTTTTATTCTTTCTTTAGCATCTTTATGAAGTAATAAATAATCTATTGTTGTAATTAAATCTTGATTTAAAGGATCTATATTATCTTTTTTTTTAATTGAAAAAATTGAATTAATTTAAATAAAAAAAAGGATTTTTCTCCTTTTTTTTTTGATTTTTTTATTTTTCACCTTTTAATTTAATTTTATTTTATTTTAAATAAAAGAGAAATAAATAAAATCCGGCAAAATGTTTTATTTAATTTTTTTTATTGTTTTTTCTTTTTTATTCCCTTTTTTTATTTTAGATAATTTGTTTTTTTCAATTTCATTTTTTTCTTTTCAATTTCAATTTTTTCTTCAATTTTTTTTTGGATTAATGAAACAAATTTTATTATCTTTTTTAATTTTTGTTTTTCTTGCAATTTTTGTGTTTTCAATACCGTGTGATTTTTATGTTGATGTGAATGGAGAAGATAACGGAGAATGTACAGAATCACGACCTTGTCAAAAAATTAAATTTGTTCTTGATTTACTTCAAAGCTCAGGAAAAACAATTTGTATTAATGAAGGAACTTATCAAATTGAAAGAACTTTGCAACATCCTGAATTCGCTTTTAATTTAATTGGACTTGATGGTCCTGATGTTACTGAAATTAATGGCGGAAATGCTTTTCGATGTTTGTTTTATAATTTGAGATTAGATCAACCAGAAGTTATTATTCATGGAATTACCTTTCGTCATTGTTTCTCTATTCAAGGAGATGGTAAATAAAAAATAAACAACTTTTTTTTCTTTTAAATAAATAAAAAACACTTCTTTTATTCTCAAAATCAAAATCAAAACCAATATCAATATCAATATCAATATCAATATCAATATCAATATCAATATCAATATAAACATCAATATCAATATAAATATCAATATCGATATCAATATCAATATCAATATCAATATCAATATAAATATAAATATCAATATAAATAATATAAATATCAATATAAATATAAATCTAATTATAAATATAAATATAAATATAAATATAAATATAAATATAAATATCAATATCAATATCAATATAAATATCAATATCAATATAAATATAAAATATCAATATCAATATCAATATAAATATAAATATAAATATCAATATAAATATAAATATAAATATCAATATAAATATCAATATCGATATCAATATCAATATCAATATCAATATCAATATCAATATAAATATAAATATAAATATCAATATCAATATAAATATCAATATCAAAACCAATATCAATATCAATATAAATATCAATATCAATATCAATATAAATATCAAAATCAAAACCAATATCAATATCAATATAAATATAAATATCAATATAAATATCAATATAAGTATAAATATCAAAATCAAAAACCAATATCAATATCAATATCAATATCAATATCAATATCAATATAAATATCAATATCAATATCAATATCAATATCAATACCAATATCAAAAAATCAAAATCAAAAATCAATATAAATATAAATATCAATATCAATATAAATATCAATATAAATATAAATATAAATATAAATATAAATATAAATATAAATATATCAATATAAATATAAATATAAATATAAATATAAAAAATAAATATTAAATATCAATATAAAATATAAAAATAAATATCAATTTAAATATAAATATAAAAATAAATATAAATATAAATATAATAAATATAAATATAAATATATAAATATAAATATAAAAATAAAAAATTAAATATAAATATAAAATTAAATATAAATATAAATATAAATATAAATATCAATATAAATATAAATATAAATATAAATATAAATATAAATATAAATATAAATATAAATATAAATATAAATATAAATATAAATATAAATATAAATATAAATATAAATATAAAAATTAAATATAAATATAAATATAAATATAAATATAAATATAAATATAATTATAAATATAAATATAAATATAAATATAAAATCAAAATTAAAATAATATTCATAATTAAAATCATTTGAAATTAGGAGGAGCAATCAAAATAGAATGTGAACAACCACTACAAACTAATATTATTAGCAATTGTTATTTCTATGAAAATAATGCACAAAAATCAGGAGGAGCAATTTATGCAGATAATTGCCATTTAAGTTTACAAAATTTAAGAATTGAAGGGAATCAAGCAGATAACACAGGAGGAGGATTTGCTTGTTATTCAGCGACAGATCACCCAGATATTGAATTTAATAATGTGACAATTGTTGATAATGCAGGAGGAGAACCATTGAATATTGATGATATTTCTCTTACAAGAGGATCTTTTATTTCCCCAAAAGCACCACTTAGTTCTTGCACTTATAATACTGGATTACCTTTAAAAGATTGTAATTTATGTTTTAATGGTGGAAATTGTCAACCTAATGGTGAATGTGTTTGTCAACCTGGTTCAGGCCAACCTTCTCCTCAGTGTGAATTTTGTCAACTTGGTTATTATTCTGATTTAGGGCAAGACTGTATGGAATGTGAAAATGATAAATATGCTCCACAAAAAGGAACTATTCAATGTTTGGATTGTCCAGGACTTACAAAAACTTATGGAACAGGTAAATTGATATAAAAATTAAAATTAAAATTAAAATTTAAATTAAAATTAAAATTAAAATTAAAATTAAAATCAAAATTAAAATTAAAATCAAAATTAAAATTAAAATTAAAATCAAAATTAAAATTAAAATTAAAATTAAAATTAAAATTAAAATTAAAATTAAAATTTATAAAATTAAAATTAAAATTAAAATTAAAATTCATTTATAAAATCAAAATTAAAATTTAAATAGGACAATATGAATGCACTCCTCAACAAGTTACAAATGTTCATCTTATAACTGCAACATCAACTTCTCTTGAAATTGGTTGGACAAATCCAACACTTTTTTCAATTGATGGTTATACAATCTATTATAAATTAGAAGGTGGATCAGAACAGTCAACTCAAATTGTTGGAGAAATCACACAAACAGAAATCACAAATCTTGAATCAGGAAATTATACTATCAGAATTATAGCATATAATCCACGAGGAGATGGAGAAGAAACACCACCATATTTATTCCAAACACTTAATATATCATCACCAAGTGAAGTAACAAATCTTCAAGAATCAACTCAAGAAAAAACTTCAACAAGTTGGAAAATTGTATGGTCTCATCCACTTAATGATGGTGGATCTCCAATAACAACTTATGAAATTGGTTATTGTGAAATTGGAAAAGATGATTGGGTTTATCATAATGTATCAACAAGTGTAACATCTTATGTTGCAAATGGTTTATTATCAGGTGAATATAATGTAACTGTTAGAGCTGCAAATAATTATCATTTTGGAAACATTTCAAATATCACAATTTGGACACTTCCAGCAATATCTCCTTCAATTATGGATCCTGTTTCTTTACATTCTAAAACTTCAGTTTCACTTGAATTAACTTGGATTCCTCCAACAAGTAATGGAGGTAAATCAATTTATGGATATGAAATTGTTGGTTATGGGCCACAATCTATTCAAATTGAAGTTGAAAATATCACAACTTATAATATTACTGGATTATTATCAGGAGAATATTCAATTAAAATTAGAGCATTAAATGGAATACCTGGAAATTTTTCAAATAGTGTTAATTTCTCAACAAATGATCCTAAACCTCCTTCAAAAATTGAAAATATTCAATTTATTTCAAACACACAATCATCAATAAACTTTAATTGGACAATTCCTGAAAATGGAGGAAGTTCATTAATTGGATATAGATTAAGTTATAGAATATCAGGAAGCAATGATAGTTGGACATATGTTACAATTTCACCTCCAATAAATATTTATGAAATTGATTCACTTTTGAATGGAAGTTATGATATTATAATTCAAGCTAAAAATGAAAAAGGACTTGGAATAGAAAGTGATATTGTTACTTTTAATACAGCTTCACCAACTGAACCATCACAAATTATAACTGCTAATAAAATTGAAGGTGAAACAACATCAATATCCCTTAGATGGGAAGAACCTTTTAATGGAGGATTACTTATTGATAATTATCAAATTGATTATAAAGTTTCAACAGATCCTGAATTTAATGAATCAGCATTTACAAATTCAACAAACACATCAATCACAATTGAAGGATTACAATCTGGAAAAAATTATTCTTTTATAATAAGAGCAAGTAATCAAATTGGATGGGGAAATTTTTCAATAATATTTACTTTTTCAACAGGAAATTCAAGTACACCTTCTACTGTTCAAAATCTTCAATCAATTTCATCAACTTCAACATCAATTACACTTCAATGGGAAGAACCTTCTAATACTGGAGGAGAAGAAATTATCAAATACACAATTTATTATAAAAGATTAGATTATCCAGGTTGGTTATATAATAATTATTTTGTTGAACCATCACAAAGTATATTCAATTATACAATAACTGGATTATTATCATCAAATTATACAATTAATGTAACAGCATCTAATTTAAATGGAGAAGGTGATATTTCATCAATTAATACTCAAACTCAATTACCAACAACACCAGATCAACCAAGAAATATAAGTTTAATTTCTTCAACAAAAGGAAGTGTTTATATTACATGGCAACAACCATTATCAAATGGAGGAGCACAAATCACAAATTATAGCATTTCATGGGAAAGTATTGATGAAGGAACAACAACAGGAAATATTATGATTCCATCAACTCCATTGAGTCGTAATTTAAGTGTAAATTATTCAGGAAATTATACAATTTATATTTCAGCAATCAATATAGCTGGAAATGGAACAAATCAAACATCTTCTGTTGAAACACTTTCAGCAACTGTTCCAGAACAAATCAATGAATTAACTCACAATGGTTCAACAACAACATCATTTAGTATTGGATGGAAAAGACCTTATCATGGAGGAAAAGAAATATTATATTTTGATATTAATTGTACTGATGGAGAAAGCATTTTTGAATATACATTACAAACATCAAATCAATCAATTATTTACGAAGTAACAAATCTTTTTTATGCAACATATTCTTGCCAAGTTTCTTCAAACAATTCTATTGGAAGAAGTCTTATATCAAATACTTGTGATTTTTATACATTATATCCTTCTGCACCTTCAAGTGTTAGAAACATTTCACTTATCAACAGAACTTCAAGTTCATTATTTTTGAATTGGATTGAACCATTATCAACTGGAGGAAAACCTATATATACATATGAAATTACACATAATCACAGTTTTAATGCTATTGAAACAAATTCAACTGAAACTTATTTCAATTTAACTGAACTTGAATCAGGAAATTATTCAATTCAAATATGGGCAAAAAATTCAAGAGGAGCATCACCAGATTGTGATCCATTTAATACTGAAACTCTTGAAGCACAAATACCATTTAGTGTTGATACATTCCGAGCTGATGATGTTAATAGATATTCAATTAAATACAAATGGAATCAACCACCAAGTAGTGGAAAACCGATTTTATCTTATATTTTTACAGTTAATCAAACAATAGATTCAACAATAGTTACAAATCAAACATTAAGTAATACAACATTTGAATATTTAGTTAATGGATTAAATCATTCAAGTAATTATACAGCTCAAATATTTGCAATTAATGTACTTGGAGCAGGAACATCAATCACAATAATTAATGAAACAAGAGGATTTATTCCTGAACAAATAAGTGAAGTTAATTCAACTTCATATTATTATCAAGTTTTATTTGAATGGATATATGATGATCCAGATTTAACAGGATATACAATCAATATTACAAGTAACGATAATACAACCAACAAAACTATCAAAGTTTTAAATCCAACAGCAAGTTCTTCAATTATTACAAATTTAATACCAGCAACTGATTATGAAATTATAATTCGAGCTGAAATTTATCAAAATTACAGTGAATGGAGTTTACCATATTCAGTTCGTACTTTAGATTATCATCCAGAAAAAATTCAAAACATTTCAATGATAAGAAAAACTGATACAAGTTTAACATTAGAATGGAATGAACCACGCAATAATGGACAACCAATAACAAAATACAATTTAGATATTAGTGATGAAACTGGAATAATAGAATTTATAATTGAAGCAGCAACAAATTCAGTAGTTATTGGAGATTTAAATTCAACAACAACTTATTTAATTCAAATATCAGCAGTAAATGATATTGGAGAAGGAGAATGGAGTGATATTATGAATTTCACAACAGATTCAAAACAAGAAACATCAAGTTCAAATTCCAAAGCACCAGTATATATTGGAGTTGGAGTTAGTGCAGGAGTTGTTGTTGTTGGACTTGGACTTTTCATTTTCTTTTATCGAAGGAAAAAAGCAGTTAAAGTTACAGCATCTGTTAATGTTTATTCTGTTAATGATGATGATGATGATTTAGGAAGAGATTTGGATGATCCTCAAAATGATATTCCTAAAAAAGGAGATGAAGATGATGTTTCAGGTATAGTAATGCAAACAATCAAAGCTGAAGAAGATTTATATTTACAAAGCGTCAAAAATGAAAGTTCCGTTTTTAGTACAACAAAATTAAACTAAATCATCATAATTCCAATTTTCCAATTTTCTAATTTTCTAATTTTAATTTTGAAAAAAAAAATGTTGATTTTCAAGAACACAAATTAATTTCAATTTGAATTTGAATTTCTTTTTTCTTTTTTCTTTTTTCTTTTTTCTTATTCCAAAATCAACATTAATTTCTTTCTTTCTTTTTTCTTTTCAAAAAAAAACAAAATTCAAAATTAAAATTTTCAAAACAAAAAAAAAAAGATTTAGATTTTTATTTAAATTTAAATTTAAATTTTTAAAAGCTTTTTCAATTTAAAAGAATCAAAAATTTGATAAAATTCAGATAATTGAATTAAATCATTTGTTATTGATGAATTTAAATTAATTGATTCATTTAATTCATCAAAATAAAGAAAATGAAAATATTCTTTAACTGAATTAAAATTAATTCCTGAATAATCTTTAACACAATTTGATGAATCTTGAACTGATTCAAACATTGAATAAAATAAATTTGATCTTGAAATTAAAATAAATTTATGAAGATAAATATTATTTCCTTTTTCACAATTTAAACAAAAATCTGAATTATTTTGATTATTAAAAAGTAATTTGATATCATTTTTTAATCCTTTTTGATTTGATTTTTGTAAAATTTGTTGAATATTTTGGAATATATTTGATGATTTTGAAATTTCAAAAATTTGATTAAGTTTTTCCATTCTTAATTTTGATTTTTGTTCAAAATTTTGATTTGAATTATTTTTTAAAGAAGTTTCATCAATTTTAAATAATTTAGCTGAATAAATCCATTCAAAAAAGCATTCAATATTTTCTTTTTTTTGGGTTTTACAAAAATCAATTAATGATTTTAATTTTTCTTTTCCAATTCTACAATTAATCATTCCAGAATGAATAGATAATATTTCTTTGTTTAAAAATTCAATTTTTAAATCAGATTGAGATTTTTTTTGATAAAGTGATTTAAAATTTTCAGAAAAACTATCATATTTATGAAAAATTTTTATTCTTTCTTTAGCATCTTTATGAAGTAATAAATAATCTATTGTTGTAATTAAATCTTGATTTAAAGGATCTATATTATCTTTTTTTTTAATTGAAAAAATTGAATTAATTTAAATAAAAAAAAAGTGATTTTGTTTTTGTTTTTTTTTAGAAATACAAACCACAACAAACCATAAAGGAATCAAATGCAGAATTTGAGATATTATTATCGCAAGCAATTTTGCTGATTAAATACATCTTAGTTTCTGAAAAATACATATCGAGATTTAACCCAAATTTAACCATATCTTTGATCATTAAATCACAATCACGAATATCTTTATTTCTAAGAAGATAAATTAAAGGAATCTCCGAATTTTTATCGATTGCAGAAACATTTGCTCCTTTTTCAAGAAACATCCTCAATAGTTTCGGTGTAATTGATGGATTTTCACAAACATAATGAAGTGCATTTTTTTGGGAATTATCAACTTGATTAATTTTATCACCAAAAGTATGAAGAAAAAAATCAACAACATCTTGTTCCATTAAGTTTTTTGTTTTCAAAATTTTCCAATCAAGATTTTCGATGATACCGTTCTGTTCGATAAAGTTTTCGTAAATGGTTTTGGCTTTATCAAATCCAAATAGAAAGGATTTCCAAACTAACTTTGATGAAATTTTTGCTCCATATTTGATCAACAAATTCAAAACAGATGAAGAATCTGAAAATTGCAAAGCACACATCAAAGGATTCTTCTTTGGATTAAGTACTTCTTTGTTATTCAAAATAGGGTTTGCTTGACATCCAGATTCCAATAGAAATTGAATCAATTGCAAATTTGATTTTTTAATTGAATGAAAAAAGGGTGATTGAGATTTGGAATCTGACTTTGTTGTTGAAAATCCATGAGAAACTAAGGATTGAATAACCTCTAAATTACGATCTGAGAGTATTGCATTTATGATCATTGGGAGTTTTGTTTTTTGTTCCAAAACCTGGATTTCTTGTGCAGAAATGGATGCAAAAAGAAGATGACAAACATGCCAATCATGATTATTTTTGATTGCCAAATGTAAGGGAGAGAGACCTTTAGAATAAGATTGAAACGGATCAGCACCAGCTTCGAGAAGAGCTTGTGCAATATCTGCGGAGCTCTCTTTACGTAGAAACAAAAAGTGAAGAGAATTATATCCCTTTGATGTGAGATGATTAGGATCGTTTCCTTTCTCAATAAGAAAATTAATAATTGGAGCATCGCAGCCATGAGCCACAGCCTGTTCCAATAGAGAGGATCCTTGGAACTCAGCTGTTGGATCTGCTCCTCCTTCAATAAGTGTTTTGAGAAGATCAATTGATGGTCTTTTTCTGATTGCAACAAATAAAACTGATCCTTTTTTGGGATGCTATTCAATTTAAATTTCAAATTAAATTTAAAAAAGAATTTAAAAAAGAATTTAAAAAAGAATTTAAAAAAGAATTTAAAAAAGAATTTTCGTTTTTTCAATAAAAAGTTCTCAATTTTTTTTCCTGTCAAAAATTTTTCAAAAAGAAATTTTTTCAAAAATAAAAAAATAGGGAAAAACATTTTCCAAAGAAATTTCAAAAAGGAATATTTTTATTGGAATTTCTCACAAGGCAAAAAAAAAAAGAAAAGATCTTGAAAAGAAAGAAAAACTTACTTGAATATTAGGATCAGCTCCATGAGAAAGCAAAACTGATATAACATCTAAAGCTTGATTTTCTGCGGCAAACATGAGGCAAGTGTTTCCGTTATTGTCTTTTAAATTAACCTGAGGATTATAAGACAAAAGAAGAGAAATAATAGTTTGTGAGTCATAGGTCATGCAGGCCAGATGAAGAGCATTCTGACCGTCTGAGTTAGTATCGTTAACAGAGGCGCCAGATTGGATAATTATTTCAATCATTTCTTCGGACGCTTTATGAAGACAAGCGTAATGAAGAGGAGGATTCTGTGTATGTTTTTCTCGGATATCACATCCGTATATTTCCAATCCTTGTTCCACTTTTAGTTTTTCTTCATATGTTATTGAAAGAAAAATTTCGTCAATTTTATCAGGATTATCAATCATTAAAAAATCAGTTTCTGTTTCTGTTTTGATTTCTGTTTCTTCTAATATTTCTTTGATAAATTTTATATTTTCTTCTTCAAATAAATATTCTGTTGCTTTTTCTAAATTGTTGTCATTTAATTCTAATGCTGTTTCAAGAATTTTTTCTGAAAGATTTTCAAAAATTTGTTTTAAAGTTTCCATTTAAAAAAAATTAAAAAAAATTAAAAAAAATAAAAAAAATAAATAAATTTTTTTCATTTTTTTTCAATTTAAAAAAAAAAAGAAAAAGAAAAAAAAAATTTTTAAAAAAAAAAATAATAATGAATAAAGAAAATCAAGAAAATCAAGAAAATCAAGAAAATCAAACAAACGAAAATAACTTTCTAGCAGAAAATTCACAATTTCTTGATATTCATTTAATATTTCCTTTATTAGAGTTTATTTTAAAAGAAAAATTACGACCAGAAAATGAAATATTTCAAACAATGCTTGAATTAGCTCAACAAACAAACTTATTTGATATTGAATTCAGAGCTTTTAGGAAATTAAATAATACTAATGATATTCCTAAAGAAATGTTAGATAGAAAAGATCAAGTTGAACAAAAAGAAAAGTTACTTTTCCAAAAAATTAAAGTTTTTATTGATCTTATAAATGGAAGTTTAGAAGATAAAATTCCTGATCTTTTATCACAAAATAGTTTAACAATGGAATTTTTAAAAGAAAAATACAAAGTAATTTATTTAAAATCAAAATTAAAATTAAAATTAATTTATAATATTAAAATTAAAATTAATTTATAATATTAAAATTAAAATTAAATTTAAATTAAAAATTAAAATTAAAATTAAAATTAAAATTAAAATTAAAATTAAAATTTATTTATAAAATTAAAATTAAAATTAAAATCAAAATCAAAATTAAAAATCAAAATTAAAATTAAAATTAAAATTAAAATTAAAATTAAAATTAAAATTAAAATTAAAATTAAAATTCAAGATTAAAATTAAAATTAAAATTAAAATTAAAAATTAAAATTCATTTATAAAATTAAAATTAAAATTTATTTATAATATAAAAATTAAAATTAATATTAAAATTAATATTAAAATTCATTTATAAAATTAATATTAAAATTAAGATCGAAAATCAAACACTTAACCTCCTCTTTGAATACTCAAGACTAATTTATGATAAAGGTGAATATGAAAAAGCAATAAAAACATTAGAATTATACATTATATTAGAAAATAAAAGTGATAAACAATTAGAAGGACTTTGGGGAAAATTAGTATGTGAAATCAGCACACAAAAAATGGAAGAAGGAGAAAAAACAATTCAAAGTATTCGGGAAATAATAGAAAAAACACTTCCCAAATCCAATCAAAGATACCAATTAAAATGTGCAGGATTTTTAATGCATTGGAGTTTATTTGTTTTTTTCAACTCTCCAAATGGTTTAAATCAATTAATCGATCTTTTCTTCAATGATCTATACAATTCAGTAATCCAAACATTTGCGCCTCATTTACTTCGCTATTTATGTGTTGCTGTATTTCTTGATCAACAAAGAAGATCATCAATGAGAAATTTATTAAGACTTATTGATCAGGAAAAATATCGTTATTCAGATCCAATTACAGAATTAATATATTCCACTTTTTCCAAAAAAAACCTCAACAATATTGAATCCCAAATTGAAAAATGCGAGAAATTTTGTACACAAGACTTTTTCTTATTCGGAATCAAAGACCAATTTATTTCTTCAATTCGAGTTTCCATTTTCGAAATTTTTTGCAAAATTTATCATGAATTAAGCTTTGATGTTTTTGTCAAACAACTTAGAATAAATCCAGATGATGTTGAAAATTGGATTGTTAATGTTATTCGCAATTCTAATATCAATGCAAAAGTTGATTCAGAAAATCGAAAAATTATTATTCAACAACATTTTATGAACGTTTTACAGAATATTAATTATAAAATCAAAAATGTTCCTCAAAAACTATCAAATATTAACCTTGCAATTCAAGAAATAGAAGCAAAACAAAATCCAGTTATTCCTCAAGAAAAATAAACTTTTTTTTCTTTTAAATTTTTTTAAAAAAAAATAAGAAAAATCAATTCAAATTCAAATTCAAATTCAAATTCAAATTAAATTCAAATTTAAAATTTTTTTTTTCAAAATAAAATTCAAATTCAAATTAATTTTTTTTTGTTCCACATTTTTTCTTTTAAAAAAAAATAATTTTTCCAAAAATTAAAAGCAAGAACTTTTTTGATAAAATAAAATATAAGCTTTTTGTGATAAAACCTCTTGTAAACTAACTTTTGATACATTTGAATCATTAAAAAGATACCAACAATCATCTTCTTTTTTTACATAAGCAATATAATGACCAAAATCACAAGTTCCTAAATGAACAGAAATTGATTGAAGTTGATATTCTAAATCATTTTTTAATTGATTTTGATTTTCATTTTTTAATTGATTTTGATTTTGATTTTGATTTTGATTTTGATTTTGATTTTGAAACTCAAAAATTTCTCTGAAATTCAAATATTCAGGAAAAGAAACAAATTTGGATATTTTTTTAGTTCCAGTTGATTTATGATCAAAACGTTTCAAGACAATAACTAAAATTGATGGTAATTTTTCAACCTTAATTTGCTTTGTTGCAAAAGAAGAATTGAATTTCTGACTTTCCACTTTTTTTTTTGCTGCACATGCAGAACATTTATATCTGTTTTCTCCATATAACAGTTCTTTTCTTGTGAATAATTTGAGATATGAAACCAAATCATTGCTTTTTGATAGTTTTTGAAATTGTTTTAAATTGAAATCCAATTCTTCAGTTAAATTAGAAGGAATATTTACATCATCAATTTTATTGTGTTTTGAGACATGATTTCTTTTTGGTTTTTTCCAATTAATAATAGGAATTTCTTCCCAATCAATTTCATTTGAAATATTTCTAGAGATTGAATTTTGATCAAAAGAGAATTTTTGGAGAAAGTTATTGGAACTGTTTTGAATTAAGGAATTGGATAAATTGGTTGAATTTATTGGGTGTGTTGATAAATTTGATTTGGTATGACTAAATGAATTATTTATTTTTTCTTGATTTTCTTGTTGATTTTCTTGTTGATTTTCTTGTTGATTTTCTTGTTGATTTTCTTGTTGATTTTCTTGTTGATTTTGTATTGTACTGTAATTAATCCATCCTGAATTAGGAATTGATTTCTTTTTTTTATTTGGATATGATTCCCTTTCAAGAACTGGATTACGAGGTTTTTGGGAAGTATTCTTTTTGTTTGTGATTGTGAGATTTTTGTGATTTTGATTGAATTTTTTGGAGTTTTTGGAGTTTTTGAATTTTTTGTTTCAAAAAAAGATTTCTTGATTTTCAATTCTTTTTTCAATTCTTTGGAAGGAAAATCAATCGGCAAAATGATATCGAAAAAGGATTCATAAATAACAGATTCCTTGAAGCATTCTGAGCAAACAAGATAATTAGAAATAACGCCTCTAAAGGCTTCTTCAATAAAAGTGTTATTATTTCTCTCTAGAATTTCTTTTTTAGTATTTTCCGTTTTTGGATTTGCTTTGATTAAATCAAGTCTTTTTAATTCTTCCTCATTCAATAAGTTGACAATTGTTGACAAACATTCATGAGCATCTTGATGTTGATAACCAAGAAATTTAGGATTTTTTTCTGAAATTCTGTGAAATATTTTTATTGGTTTGAAGTCAAAATTGCCAGGATATTTCCACATATATTGATAAAAACTTCGCATAATTTCTATTGTATTTCCTTCGTTTTCTTGCTTTTTTGTTGTTAAGAAATAATCTCTTATTATATAAACTTGATTTAAGCATTGCATAACTGAATTTAAAAAACATGTATTCCCTAAATTTAGAAATCCATGCGCTCCAAGTGTTAGTTTATTACTTGTTATAAATTCTGGTTCTTTTTTTGCTGGTTTTTTTCTTTGAAATGGTAAAAATGGTGTTTCAATGGTAATTGGAATCCAATCATCAGGATTCATTGCAATTAAAAAAAAAATGAAAAAATGAAAAATGAAAAAATGAAAAATGAAAAAATGGAAAAATGAAAAAATTATTTTTTTAGGAATTTTTTCTTATTTTTTTTTTGAAATTAAATATTAAATATTAAATATTAAATCCAATTAAATATTCAATATTAAATATTAAATCCAAATTAAATATTAAATATTAAATAATAAATATTAAATATTAAATCCAAATTAAATATTAAATCCAATTAAATATTCAATCCAATTAAATATTCAATCCAAATTAAATAATAAATATTCAATCCAAATCAAATATTAAATAATAAATATTAAATCCTATTAAATATTAAATATTAAATATTAAATCCAAATTAAATATTAAATAATAAATATTAAATCCAAATTAAATATTAAATATTAAATATTAAATATTAAATATTAAATATTAAATAATAAATATTAAATCCAAATTAAATATTAAATCCAAATTAAATATTAAATATTAAATATTAAATATTAAAAATAAATAAAATTAAATAAATAAATCCAAATTAAATATTAAATCCAAATTAAATATTAAATATTAAATATTAAATATTAAATATTAAATATTAAATATTAAATATTAAATCCAAATTAAATATTAAATCCAAATTAAATATTAAATCCAAATTAAATATTAAATATTAAATATTAAATCCAAATTAAATAATAAATATTAAATATTAAATCCAAATTAAATATTAAATCAAATAATAAATATTAAATATTAAATATTAAATAATAAATAATAAATATTCAATCCAAATTAAATATTAAATATTAAATATTAAATAATAATTAAATATTAAATATTAAATATTAAATATTAAATATTAAATATTAAATATTAAATATTAAATATTAAATATTAAATATTAAATATTAATTAAATATTAAACTAAATTAAATATTAAATCCAAATTAAAATAATAAATATTAAATCCAAATTAAATATTAAATATTAAATCCAAATTAAATATTAAATATTAAATCCAAATTAAATATTAAAATTAAATATTAAATATTAAATAATAAATTAAATATTAAATCCCAATTAAATATTAAATTAAAATTAAATATTCAAAAATTAAATATTAAACCAAATAAAATTAAATAATCCAAATATTAAAATTAAAATTAAAATTAAATATTAAATCCAAATTAAAATTAAAAAATAAAAAAAAATTAAATATTAAAAAATTAAATATTAAAATTAAATTAAAATTAAACTTAAAATTAAAAATTAAAATTAAATATTAAATATTAAAAATATTAATTATTAAATATTAAATATTAAATATTAAATATTAAATATTAAATATTAAATCCAAATTAAATATTAAATCCAAATTAAATATTAAATATTAAATCCAAATTAAATATTAAATAATAAATATTAAACCAAATTAAATATTAAATATTAAATCCAAATTAAATATTAAATCCAAATTAAATATTGGAATTAAATAATAAATATTAAATCCAAATCAAATATCAAAATATTAAATAAATATTTATTAAATATTAAATATTAAATATTAAATATTAAATATTAAATATTGAATATTAAATATTAAATATTAAATCCAAATTAAATAATAAATATTAAATCCATATTAAATAATAAATATTAAATATTAAATATTAAATCCAAATTAAATATTAAATATTAAATAATAAATCCAAAAAATAAATATTAAATCCAAATTAAATATTAAATATTAAATATTAAATATTAAATATTAAATCCAAATTAAATATTAAATATTAAATCCAAATTAAATATTAAATATTAAATATTAAATCCAAATTAAATATTAAATCAAATAATAAATATTAAATCCAAATTAAATATTAAATAATAAATCCAAATTAAATATTAAATATTAAATATTAAATATTAAATCCAAATTAAATATTAAATATTAAATCCAAATTAAATATTAAATCCAAATTAAATATTAAATATTAATTATTAATTATTCTTGTTTTTGGAAATTTTCATTTTTCATTTTTCATTTTTCAATTTTTTATTTTTCATTTTTCAATTTTTATTTTTTTATTTTTCATTTTAATGGCTACTCCACAAAAATATAAATTACCACCATTACCTTCTACTTTACCTAAACCACCACCATTACCATCTACTTTACCTAAACCACCAAGATTACAGAAATCACAATCAACACAAATACCAACACAAACTCAAAATATAAATCAAAATCAAAATCAAATAACAAATTCAATAGAAAAACCAATAGAAAAACCAAAAAAAGAAACTGAATTACCAAAAAAAAAAGAAATTGATTTTGAAAAACATCCAAGAAAAAGTAAAGAAACAAAAAAGCAAAAAATTATAATTAAAATTAAAATTAAAATTCAAAATTAAAATTTAAAATTAAAATTAAAATTATAATTAAAATTGAAATTAAAATTAAAATTAAAATTAAAATTAAAATTAAAACTTAAAATCAAAATTATAATTAAAATAAAAATTAAAATTAAACTTAAAATTAAAATTCAAAATTAAAATTATAATTAAAATTATAATTAAAATTCAAAATTAAAATTAAAAATTAAAATTAAAATTAAAATTAAAAATTAAAATTAAAATTAAAATTAAAATTAAAATTAAAATTAAAATTAAAATTAAAATTAAAATTAAAATTAAAATTAAAATTATAATTAAAATTCAAAATTAAAATTAAAAATTAAAATTAAAATTATAATTAAAATTAAAATTAAAATCAAAATTAAAATTAAAATTATAATTAAAATTGAAATTAAAATTAAATTCAAAATTAAAATTTAAATTCAAAATTAAAATTAAAATTAAAATTAAAATTATAATTAAAATTATAATTAAAATTAAAATTAAAATTATAATCAAAATTTAAATTTAAACTTCAATCCTTTATAAAGTTTTATATCAAGATCCTTCAATAGATAGAAGTAAATGGCATTTAAAATTAATTGAAAAACATCCCGAAATTCAAGATTTACGAGAAAGATTAATTCCAATAGAAAGAACTCAATCGTAAAAATTTAATATTAAAAAAAATATTCAAAATTTATTTAAAAAAAAAATTTAATTGTTTATTTATAATTAGTTTTGGTGAAATTTATAACTTTGGAACTCATGATGTTAAAGAGAATCTTTCTGATGATATGATTCTTCAAGTTATTATGCAACATTTAGGGTGTTTAGGTTATAAAAAAACAAGATCAATTTTGGAAGAAGAAAGCAAAATTAAATGTAATTTTTTTAATAAAAAAAATCAATTTAATTATTTAAAACTTTTCTTCCAAATTTAAAACTTTTTAGATCAAGAAAATCATTTTAAAGAAAGCAGACTAAGAGGTTTATTAAGAATTAGTTTGAAAGAAATTGAAAAAATTTATGATATTGTAATGGAATCTTCAGATTCAAAAGAAGAAGATCCTCGAAATGAATTACTTGAACAATTAATTAAATTAGGGTAAAAAATATTAAAATTCATTTATAAAATTAAAATTCATTTATAAAATTAAAATTAAAATTCATTTATAAAATTAAAATTAAAATTCATTTATAAAATTAAAATTAAAATTCATTTATAAAATTAAAATTATAAATTAAAATTAAAATTAAAATTAAAAATTTAAATTCATTTATAAAAATATAAATTAAAATTAAAATTCATTTATAAATTAAAAATTAAGTTATGAAGATGAAGATGAAAATGAAATTGTAAATGATGTTTTTATTTGGGATGAACCTCCAGATTCAGAAAGTAATATAATTTATGCTGATGAATCTGATAAATCTTTAGGAGAAAAAGGTAAATTTCAAGAAAAATCAACAAAATAACAAAATTTTCAAAAAGAAAAACAAATTAAAAATTTATATTATATTTATTAAAATTGATTTTTTTATCAGAAATCAAAGCTGCAACTTTAAATAAATTAATAGAAAAATTAACTCATGATGGATCAGGAATTAAAATTGATAGTTTTTTAATGACATTTCAATCATTTACAACAAAAGAAAAATTACTTCAAAAACTTATTCATCGGTATTTATTATTTTATAAATTAAAATTAAAATATAAATCAAAATTAAAATTAAAATTAAAATCAAAATTAAAATTAAAATTAAAATCAAAATTAAAATCAAAATCAAAATTAAAATTAAAATTAAAATTAAAATCAAAATTAAAATCAAAATTAAAATTAAAATTAAAATTAAAATCAAAATCAAAATTAAAATCAAAATTAAAATCAAAATCAAAATTCAAAATTAAAATCAAAATTAAAATCAAAATTAAAATTAAAATTAAAATTAAAATTAAAATTAAAATTAAAATTAATTAAAAAATTAAAATCAAAATTTAAAATCAAAATCAAAATTAAAATTAAAATCAAAATTAAAATATAAATTAAAATCAAAATTAAAATCAAAATTAAAATTAAAATCAAAATTAAAATCAAAATTTATAAATTTAAAAGTTATCATGTTCCAAAATCAAAAGAACTTAGTGAAGAAGAATATCAAAAAAAGAAAAAATCAATTCAACTTAAAGTTATAAATGTTCTTCTTAAATGGGTTGATAATTATTTTTCCGAATTTTCAAAGCAATTAATACAACAATTTCAAGAATTTATTGAAAATACATTAATTGAAGATAATAAAACTCTTGCAGATAAATTAAAAAATGCTATTTATAAGAAACAAAAAGGATTAGACGCAAAGAAAACCGTTTTTGAATCTCCAAATATTCCTGATCCAATTGTTCCTAAAAATATTTTTAGTCCAAATCTTTCTATATTTCATGTTCATGAAGAGGAAATTGCTCGTCAAATGACTTTAATTGAATTTAAACTTTATTCAAAAATTCAGGTTTAAATTAAAATTCATTTTGAAAATTAAAATTCATTTTGAAAATTAAAATTCATTTTGAAAATTAAAATTCATTTTGAAATTAAAATTAAAATTAAAATTAAATTTAAAATTGAAATTTTAAATTAAAAAATTAAAATTAAAATCAAAATTAAAATTAAAATTAAAATTAAAATTAAATTTAAAATTCATTTTGAAAATTAAAATCTTCAAAATTAAAATTCATTTTGAAAATTAAAATTCATTTTGAAATTAAAATTTAAATTAAAATTAAAATTAAATTTAAAATTCATTTTGAAAATTAAAATTAAAATTAAAATTAAAATTAAAATTAAAATTAAAATTCATTTTAAAATTAAAATTAAAATTAAAATTAAATTTAAAATTAAAATTCATTTTGAAAATTGAAATTCATTTTGAAATTAAAATTAAAATTATAATTAAAATTAAAATTAAAATTAAAATTCATTTTGAAAATTAAATCAAAATCAAAATTAAAATTAAAATTAAAATTCATTTTGAAAATTGAAATTCATTTTGAAAATTGAAATTCATTTTGAAAATTAAAATTAAAATTAAAATTAAAATTAAAATTAAAATTAAAATTAAAATTAAAATTAAAATTCAAAAATTAAATTTAAAATGAAAATTAAAATTAAAATTAAAATTAAAATTAAAATTAAAAATTAAAATTAAAATTAAAATTAAAATTAAAATTAAAATTAAAATTAAAATTAAAATTAAAATTAAAATTAAAATTAAAATTCATTTTTAAAATTAAAATTAAAATTAAAATTAAAATTCAAATTAAAATTCATTTTGAAAATTAAAATTAAAACCAAAATTAAAATTCATTTTTAAAATTAAAATTAAAATTAAAATTAAAATTAAAATTCATTTTGAAAATTCATTTTGAATATTAAAAAAGCCAACAGAACTCTTAAACCAAGCATGGAGTAAAGCAAAATACAAACATCGAGCACCAAATGTGTTATCATTCATTCAACGATTCAACGACACATCTGGATGGGTAGCAACAACAATTACCAAAAGCGATCGATTACAACATCGAGTTCACACAATCGAAAAATTTATAAAAATAGCAGAACATTTAAGAGCATTAAATAACTTCAACGGATTGACATCAGTATTAGCAGGTTTAAATAACGCAGCAGTTTATCGATTAAAGCATTCATGGAGTTCAATAAAATTAAATTATCAACAAACACTTGAATCACTTAAAAATCAAATGGATTCAAGTGGAGCTTATAAAACATACAGAGAATTACTTAAAAATGTTAATCCGCCTTGTATTCCTTATCTCGGCATTTATTTGACTGATCTTACATTCATAGAAGATGGCGTTCCTGATTTTATCGGGAATCTAATTAATTATACTAAAAGATCCCAAATTAGCAAAGTTATCTTAAATATTCAACAATATCAACAAAAATCTTATGAATTTCAATATGTTCATCAAATCTCCCAATTGCTCTTGAAAATTCGCAATTTGGATGATTCAGAATTATATAATAAATCTTTGGAAATTGAACCTCGTAATCGTGATATTTCTGAAATTAAATAATTTCATTTCTTTTTATTTCTTCTTATTTCTTTTTTCTTTTTTCTTTTTGATCTCAGAAAAAATTTTTTTCAATTAATTCAAATAAAATCCTCAAAAAAAAAATTTAATTTTTTTCTCAATTTAAATTTTTCATTTTTTTCATTTTTCTTTTTTAAATTAATTTAAATGATTGCTAGGTAAAAAAAAAAACAACAAAATTTAAAAGGAAAATAAACATAAAATAATTTAAAAAGCAAAAATAAATTTTTTTATATAAAAAAACATCAATTTAATTCAAAAAAAAAAAATTATACAAAAATAATAGAAGAGCAAAAAAAAAAATTTCTAAAAAAAGTAAATTTAAAAAAAAATTTTAAATTCAAATTATAATTATAATTATAATTATTTTATTTTCAAAAAGGTTCTGTTTGGTTAAATTTAGATTTAAAATGGATTAGAAAAAAACTTCGGTAAAAAATTTACAAAATAAAATTTAAATTAAAAAATTTATAAAATAAAATTTCAAATAAAAAAAGAATAAGTTCTGGAATATTAAGTTATCAATATGCAAAGAAAACTCAAAAAATCAAAATTGATCCATTAACAATATTAACAACATTTTCAAGTGAAGCTTCTAAATATTGTTGTAGAGTAATATTTGGATTACAAAATGAAAAAATTGAATTTGGATCTGAAACACAAAAAGATTTGGATGAATGGATTCAAGCTATTCAAGAGTCTCAAATTATTGAAATAGAAAAATTATTTCCTAAAAAGAAAAATTTAAGTCGTTCACTTTCATTAGATTCTTCACAAATTGGTTCTTCTTTAGTTTTAATTAAAAATGAAACAGAAGTAATTAATTAAAAAGGAAATTATTTTGAATTTACATGAAATTTGAAATTAATTGAAATTTATTTTGAATTTACATGAAATTTGAATTTAATTGAAAATTATTTTGAATTTACATGAAATTTGAATTTAATTGAAATTTATTTTGAATTTACATGAAATTTGAAATTAATTGAAAATTATTTTGAATTTACATGAAATTTGAAATTTATTTTGAAATTTATTTTTGAATTAAAATTTTAAATAATTTAGCAAGATAAAATCACTTTTGAACCAAAATATATCAAATTTTCAACAACAGAACTTTTTATTTATCAAGAATTTGAAGGACAACCTGAAGAAATTGTAAATTTAATTCGAGAAGACACAGTTATTACAAGACATCCTGATCATAATTTAGCTTTTGAAATTTCAAACGAAGATCAAAATTATTATATTATTACTTCATCTCATGCAGAAAAAATGAAATGGGTTCAAAATTTAAATATGATAATTGAAAGATTTAAAAAAATTGAAAAAGAAAATGATGAATCTCAAAAAAAACTTTTTCGTCATTTATCTTTTAAAAGTCCTTCTGCTTTGTTTTTTACTCATGCAATTAATTATGAAGATGAAGATGAAGATGTTAATAATTTAGATATTGATTTAAATACACTTGAACTCAAAAATGAAAATCAAAAAAATCAAACAAATCAAACAATCCAAAAAAATCAAGAAACAATTCAAAAATCAAACAAATCAAACAATCCAAAAAAATCAAAAAAATCAAGAAAATCAAGTAATTCAAGATATTGATTTAGAAAAATTGGATCTTGATGATATTTTGGATGATCCACTTTTGGTTGAACAAATTGAATCTGATTCAAGTGTTGAAGATGAATCAAAATATAGTTCTGTTATTGTAAGAGCTGGCAATGATGATAACCAACAAGTTTATGTTAAAGAAATTATTAAAATGGTTCAAGGAGATTCTTCAAAATCTTTACTCAATTTAACAAAAACATTAAAAAGAGATCAAAAATTAAATGAAGATGATGGTATTAAAATCAAAATCCAATTTAAAATAATTTAATTTAATTCAAATCAAATAATTTAATTCAATTCAATTTATTTTAATTCAATTTAGATCAAACAATAATTTATGGAAGAAGAAAAAATACTTTTGAACATTTATTAACCAAATTTTATCAACAAGAAAATTATGAAGAAAATATTCTTCAAGATGAAAATGAACAACTTAAACAAGAATTACAAGAACAACAAGATTTAGTTCAAAATTTAAATCAAAGGAATTTAGTATTACTTCATAAATTAACATGTAAATTCCAAAAAATATATAAATATTTAATTCAAAAAATATATAAATATTTTTAATTCAAAATAAATATAAATATTTAATTCAAAATAAATATAAATATTTAATTCCAAAAAATATATATATAAATATTTAATTCCAAAAAAATATATAAATATTTAATTCCAAAAAAAATATATAAATATTTAATTCCAAAAAATATATAAATATTTAATTCCAAAAAAGATATAAATATTTAATTCCAAAAAAGATATAAATATTTAATTCCAAAAAAAGATATAAATATTTAATTCCAAAATAAATATAAATATTTAATTCCAAAAATATATAAATATTTAATTCAAAAAATATATATAATTATTTATTCAAAAATATAAATATTTAATTCCAAAAAATAAATATAAATATTTAATTCCAAAAAAAGATATAAATATTTAATTCAAAAAAAATATATAAATATTTAATTCCAAAAAAAATATAAATATTTAATTCAAAAAATATATAAATATTTAATTCCAAAAAATATATAAATATTTAATTCCAAAAAATATATAAATATTTAATTCCAAAAAATATATAAATATTTAATTCACTTTTGTTCTAAAAATAGCAATGTTGGAACAAAGAGAAAATTTAATGTTTTCTGTTTCAGAACAAAATATCCCATTTGAATTTTGTTTTCATCAATTTACAAATTTTGAAAACAAAGAATTAGTAAAAGAGATTTCTTACATGTTGGAACACTTTGCAGATTTAAACAATAGTTTCCAACTTCTATCTAAAGAATTGAATCGATTAGAAAAACAAGATGAAAAATTAAGTGAAGAAATTAAAACAATTTTAGAACAACAAAAGCAAAAATTAGAAACCAAAAAAGAAAAAAATATTTCAAAAGAAGAATTAAATCAATTAAATAAACAAAATTCTGATTTGGAAATGGATTTTTATGATTGTTTATTGTTTCAAAAACAAAATTTAGAAACAAATATTCTCATTATTAAAAATTATCTTTTAATTCTTGAAGAACAAAAAAGTCATCAATCAGAATTTTTTGCTCAACAAATTCGTGAAAAAAATTCAAAATTGAAAAAAAGAATTGAAGGTCTTTCTGCTTTATCAATAAAAATGAAGGAAATTAAGACAGAATTCGAAGAAACTTCACCAAGACAAAAAAGAAAAGAATTTTAGATTTCAATTTCAAATCAAATTTAAATCAATTTCAATTCAAATTTAAATCAATTTTAAATCAATTTTAAATCAATTTCAAATCAATTTTAAATCAATTTTAAATTAATTTTAAATTAATTTTAAATCAATTTTATATCAATTTTAAATCAATTTTAAATCAATTTTAAATCAATTTTAAATCAATTTTAAATCAATTTTAAATCAATTTTATATCAATTTTAAATCAATTTTAAATCAATTTTATATCAATTTTATATCAATTTTAAATCAATTTTAAATCAATTTTAAATCAATTTTAAATCAATTTTAAATCAATTTTAAATCAATTTTAAATCAATTTTAAATCAATTTTAAATCAATTTTATATCAATTTTAAATCAATTTTAAATCAATTTTAAATCAATTTTAATTCAATTTTTAAATCAATTTTAAATCAATTTTTATATTAATTTTATATCAATTTTAAATCAATTTTCTAAATCAATTTTAAATCAATTTTAAATCAATTTTAAATTAATTTTAAATCAATTTTAAAATCAATTTTAAATCAATTTTAAATCAATTTTAAATCAATTTTTAAATCAATTTTAAATTAATTTTAAATCAATTTTAAATCAATTTTAAATCAATTTTAAATCAATTTTAAATCAATTTTATATCAATTTTAAATCAATTTTAAATCAATTTTTATATCAATTTTTAAATCAATTTTAAATCAATTTTAAATCAATTTTATATCAATTTTTTAAATTAATTTTAAATCAATTTTAAATCAATTTTAAATCAATTTTAAATCAATTTTAAATCAATTTTATATCAATTTTTAAATCAATTTTTAAATCAATTTTAAATCAATTTTAAATCAATTTTAAATCAATTTTATATCAATTTTAAATCAATTTTTATATCAATTTTAAATCAATTTTTATATCAATTTTTAAATCAATTTTATATCAATTTTAAATCAATTTTAAATCAATTTTTATATCAATTTTAAATCAATTTTTAAATCAATTTTTATATCAAATTTAAATCAATTTTAAATCAATTTTAAATCAATTTTAAATCAATTTTAATCAATTTTAAATCAATTTTAAATCAATTTTAAATCAATTTTAAATCAATTTTAAATCAATTTTAAATCAATTTTAAATCAATTTTAAATCAATTTTAAATCAATTTTAAATCAATTTTAAATCAATTTTAAATCAATTTTAAATCAATTTTAAATCAATTTTAAATCAATTTTAAATCAATTTTAAATCAATTTTAAATCAATTTTAAATCAATTTTAAATCAATTTTAAATCAATTTTAAATCAATTTTAAATCAATTTTAAATCAATTTTAAATCAATTTTAAATCAAATTTTAAATCAAATCAAAATCAATTTTATAAATTTAAATCAATTTTAAATCAATTTTAAATCAATTTTAAATCAATTTTAAATCAATTTTAAATCAATTTTTAAATCAATTTTAAATCAATTTTATATTAATTTTATATCAATTTTAAAATCAAATTTAAATCAATTTTAAAATCAATTTTATATCAATTTTATATTAATTTTAAATCAATTTTATATCAATTTTAAATCAATTTTAAATCAATTTTATATTAATTTTATATCAATTTTAAATCAATTTTAAATCAATTTTAAATCAAATTTAAATCAATTTTATATCAATTTTAAATCAATTTTAAATCAATTTTAAATCAATTTTATTTCAATTTTAAATCAATTTTATATCAATTTTATATCAATTTTAAATCAATTTTAAATCAATTTTATATCAATTTTAAATCAATTTTAAATCAATTTTATATCAATTTTAAATCAATTTTAAATCAATTTTAAATCAATTTTAAATCAATTTTAAATCTAAATTTCTTTCAAAAAGTGAAATAAAAATGTTTTCTTCTTTTTCATTTTTTCATTTTTTTCATTTTTTATTTTTTTTCTTTCCTTTCATTTTTTATTTTTGATTTTCTTTTATTTTCTTTTAAAAATTCAATTTAAAAATTAAAAAAATTACATTTATAATTAAAAAATGGATGAATCAAGAGAATCAGAATCTTCATCAATTCTTAAAGTATTAATAATTGGAAATAGTCTTGTTGGAAAAAGTTGTATTCTTCTTAGATTTTGTGATAATGAATTTGTAGAAGATATTGGTACAACAATTGGTGTTGATTTTCGTTTTGCTTCTTTAACAATTCAAGAAGAACCAGTGAAATTACAAATTGTAAAAAAATTTTTTTTCTAAATTCAATTTTAATTTTAATTTTAATTTAATTTTAATTTTAATTTTAATTTCAAAATTAATTTTAATTTTAATTTCAATTTTAATTTTAATTTTAATTTTAATTTCAAAATTAATTTCAATTTTAATTTCAATTTCAATTTCAATTTCAATTTCAAATTCAATTTTAATTTCAATTTTAATTTCAATTTCAATTTCAATTTTAATTTTAATTTCAATTTTGATTTCAATTTCAATTTTAATTTTAATTTTAATTTCAATTTTAATTTCAATTTCAATTTCAATTTCAATTTCAATTTCAATTTTAATTTCAATTTTAATTTTAATTTTAATTTCAATTTTAATTTTAATTTTAATTTCAATTTTAATTTCAATTTTAATTTTAATTTTAATTTCAATTTTAATTTTAATTTCAATTTCAAATTCAAATTCAATTTTAATTTTAAATTCAATTTTAATTTCAATTTTAAATTCAATTTTAATTTTAATTTTAATTTTAATTTTAATTTTAATTTTAATTTTAATTTTAATTTAGTGGGATACTGCAGGTATTTTTATTAAACAATTTTAAAGATTTTTTTTAATATAAAATTTTTGATGAAATAAATAAAAAACGTTTTATGAAACAGGACAAGAAAGATTCAGAACAATTACAAGTACTTATTATAGAAATGCAGATGCAATTATGATAGTTTATGATATAACTGATAAAGATAGTTTTGCTCAAGTTAAAAATTGGTTTAGAGAAATTTCAAACAATGCACCTTCAAATGTTACAACAATTCTTGTTGGAAATAAAATAGATTTAGAAAATAAAAGAGTTATTTCTAGTGATGAAGGAAAAGTAAATTGAAAATCAATTATAATTTTATATAGAATTTTGATTATAATTTCAATTTTAATTTTAATTTTAAATTTAATTTTAAATTTAATTTTAATTTTAAATTTAATTTCAATTATAATTTTGAATATAATTTTAATTTTAATTTTCAAAATGAATTTTAAATTTAATTTCAATTTTAATTTCAATTTTGATTTTAATTTCAAATTTAATTTTGATTTTAATTTCAAATTTAATTTTCAAAATGAATTTTAATTAAATTATAATTATTTTAGTCACTCGCAAAATCTCTTCGTTCACCTTTTATTGAAGTTAGTGCTAAAATGGGAGATAATATTGAAACAGCATTTTCAGCATTAACAGTTGAAGCCTTAAAAAAGTAAAAAAAAAATTCCACTTTTTCTTTCTTAAATTCCACTTTTTTTTGCTTTTTTTTTTCAAAAAACAAAAAAAATAGAATAAAACCATCAAGAAGAAGAAGAAAAACAACTTTAGTTCAATTTTCAACTCAACCTAAAAAAAAATGTTGTTAAATTTCATTTTAAAAATTGCGAATTAAAAATGAAAAATTCGAAATTAAAAACGATCATTTTAAATCCACTTTTTGTTGTGATTAAATAAAAGCAAATCAAATTTCAACACAAATAATCGTTTTGTGAATTAATTTTTTCACATTTAATCAAAAAGAGAAAAAAAAATTTTTGTTTTTTTTAAAAAGAAAAAAAATTAATAAAACGTTTTTTTTTTTCATTTTTTTTTTCATTTTTTTTTTTAAATAATTTTTTCTTTTTAAAAAAATTCAAAACAAAACAATTTCAAAACAATAAAATGTCAATTATCTATTCTTTTGTTGCAAGAGGAAAAACAATACTTGCAGAATATTCAGATTCAACAGGTTTGATTGAAGAAAAAAAAAAATCAATAAATGATTGAATAATTAATAAAAAAAATTTTTTTATTTCTGATGTTTCCAAGTCATTTAATTTCAATTTCAATTCCAAATTTCAATTTTAAAAATTTTTTTTGAAATTTACCATTTTTATTTTTATTTAATTATTTATAAATGAAAAGCTAATAGAAACTGAAAATTAAAACAAATATAAAATTTAGATTTACTAATCAAATCCAAATCCAAAATCAATTTCAAATTCAATTTCAAATTCAAATTCAAATTCAAATTCAATTTCAAATTCAATTTTTAATTTTAATTTTAATTTCAATTTTAATTTCAAATTTAATTTTAATTTTAATTTCAATTTCAATTTCAATTTTAATTTTAATTTTAATTTTAATTTCAATTTCAATTTTAATTTCAATTTTAATTTTAAATTCAATTTTAATTTTAATATCAATTTTAATTTCAATTTTAATTTCAAATTTTAATTTCAATTTCAATTTTAATTTTAAATTCAATTTTAATTTTAATTTCAATTTTAATATCAATTTTAATTTCAATTTCAAATTTCAATTTCAATTTCAATTTCAATTTCAATTTCAATTTCAATTTCAAATTCAATTTCAATTTCAATTTCAATTTCAATTTTAATTTTAATTTTAAATTCAAATTCAAATTCAATTTCAATTTTAATTTTAATTTTGATTTCAATTTCAATTTCAATTTTAATATCAATTTTAATTTCAATTTCAATTTCAATTTCAATTTCAATTTCAATTTCAATTTTAATTTCAATTTCAATTTCAATTTCAATTTCAATTTCAATTTCAATTTCAATTTCAATTTCAATTTCAATTTTAATTTCAATTTTAATTTTAATTTCAATTTCAATTTCAATTTCAATTTCAATTTCAATTTTAATTTTAATTTCAATTTCAATTTCAATTTCAATTTCAATTTCAATTTCAAATTCAATTTCAAATTCAATTTCAATTTCAATTTCAATTTTAATTTCAAATTCAATTTTAATTTTAATTTCAATTTTAATTTTAATTTTAATTTTAATTTTAATTTCAATTTCAATTTCAATTTCAATTTCAATTTCAATTTCAATTTCAATTTCAAATTCAAATTTTAATTTTAATTTTAGGAAAAATTCAACAAAATTTCAAAATTCAATTTCAAATTCAAATAAAAATTCAATTTAAATAAAAATTCAATTTCAAATTCAATTTCAATTTTAATTTCAATTTCAATTTCAATTTTAATTTTAATTTTAATTTTAAATTCAATTTTAATTTTAATTTTAATTTTAATTTTGATTTTAATTTTAATTTTAATATCAATTTTAATTTCAATTTCAATTTCAATTTTAATTTTAATTTTAATTTCAAAATAGGGAATTTTAAACAAGCTTGTAGACAAATTTTAGGAAAAATTGGACAAAAAGATACAAAAATGACTTATGTTTATGACAAGTAAAAATAAATAAAAAAAAATAACAAGAAATAAAGAAATTAGGAAAAATTAAAAGAAAATTTATATGTTTTATTCGTTTAAAGATATAACTTTCATTTTATTTCCGAAAAAAACTTGATTTATATGTGTATGGCTGATGAAAATTTTGAAAGAAGAATTGCTTTTGCTTTTCTTCAAGATATTAAAGGTAGATTTCAATCTGAATATGGAACTAAAGGTCAAAATGCTATTTATCTTGGAATGAATGAAGATTTTGCTCAAGTTCTTCAACGTCAAATGGTTTTGTTTCTTTTTTAAACCATTTTTCAATTCCTATTTTACAACAAAAATTCATTTATACAAATTATATTTAAAATTAAAATTAAAATTAAAATTAAAATTAAAATTAAAATTAAAATTAAAATTAAAATTAAAATTAAAATTAAAATTAAAATTAAAATTAAAATTAAAATTAAAATTAAAATTAAAATTAAAATTAAAATTAAAATTAAAATTAAAATTAAAATTTAAAATTGAAATTAAAATTAAAATTAAAATTAAAATTAAAATTAAAATTAAAATTAAAATCAAAATTAAAATTAAAATTGAAATTAAAATTGAATTTAATTTTGAATAAATTCCCAAAAATAGAAATATTTCTCATCAAATTTAGAATCAGATAAAATTGGGAAAGTGAAAAATGAAATTGAGGATGTGAAACAAATTATGTCAAAAAACATTGAAAAAGTTATTGAAAGAGGAGATAAAATTGAAATTCTTGTTGATAAAACAGAACATTTAAGAGATCAATCTTTTAAATTCAAAAGACAATCAACAAAATTAAAAAGACACATGTGGTACAAAAATTGCAAGTTAATTATGATGATTTTTGTTGTTGTTCAAAATTAAATTAAAAATCAAAATTAAAATTAAATTTAAATTTAAAAATTAAAATTAAAATTAAAATTAAAATTAAAATTAAAATTTAAATTAAAATTTATAAAATTTAAAATTAAAATCAAAATTAAAATTAAAATCAAAATTAAAATTAAAATTAAAATTAAAATTAAAATTAAAAATTAAAATCAAAATTAAAATTAAAATTAAAATTATAATTAAAATTAAAATTCAAAATCAAAATTAAAATTAAAATTAAAATTAAAATTATAATTAAAATTAAAATTAAAAATTAAAATTAAAATTAAAATTATAATTAAAATTTAAATTAAAATCAAAATTAAAATCAAAATCAAAATTAAAATTCATTTATAAAATTAAAATTAAAATTAAAATTAAAATTATAATTAAAATTTAAATTAGTTGATTATTTACTTCATTCTTGCTGGTGCTTGTGGTGGTTTAGGACTTCCTAAATGCACAGGAAAAAAATAACAAAAACAAAAAAACAAAAAAAAAACAAAAAACAAAAACAAAATAACAATTCTTTCACAAAATGGAAGAGAAAAAAATACAATTTTTTTTTTGGAATTCTTTTCGGAATTTTATTTTCATTTTAAGTTTTCCTTTATTTCTCAATTCTTTTAATAATAAAACAAAGAAAAAGATTTTTCATTTTTTTGAATTTTCATTTTTTTCTTTTTTTTTCTCATTTTTTTTTAAATTAATTTCAATGGATGTTATTCAATTAAGAGATGTAATTATTTCTTTTTTATTTTAACGCAAACAAACAAAATTTATAATTAAATTTATAATTAAATTTATAAATAAATTTATAAACAAATTTATAATTATATTTATAAACAAATTTATAATTATATTTATAAACAAATTTATAATTAAATTTATAAACAAATTTATAATTAAATTTATAAACAAATTTATAATTAAATTTATAATTAAATTTATAATTAAATTTATAAACAAATTTATAATTAAATTTATAATTATATTTATAATTAAATTTATAAACAAATTTATAATTATATTTATAATTAAATTTATAAAACAAATTTATAATTAAATTTATAACAAAATTTAAAAACAAATTTATAATTATATTTATAATTAAATTTATAATTAAATTTATAAACAAATTTATAATTATATTTATAATTAAATTTATAATTAAATTTATAAACAAATTTATAAACAAATTTATAATTAAATTTATAATTTAAATTTTATAAACATTTTTAAAATTTCAAATTTATAAACAAATTTATAATTAAATTTATAATTAAATTTATAATTAAATTTATAATTAAAAATTATGTAATTAAATATATAATTAAATTTATAATTAAATTTATAAACAAATTTATAATTAAATTTATAATTAAATTTATAAACAAATTTATAAACATATTTATTATTATATTTATAAACAAATTTATAATTAAATTTATAATTAAATTTATAATTAAATTTATAATTAAATTTATAAACAAATATATAAACAAATTTATAATTAAATTTATAAACAAAATTTATAAACAAATTTATAATTAAATTTATAAACAAATTTATAAACAAATTTATAATTAAATTTATAATTATATTTATATCAAATTTATAATTAAATTTATAATTAAATTTATAATTAAATTTATAATTAAATTTATAAACAAATTTATAAACAAATTTATAAACAAATTTATAACAAAATTTATAAACAAATTTATAATTATATTTATATCAAAATTTATATCAAAATTTATAATTAAATTTATAATTAAATTTATTTCAAAATTTATTTCAAAATTTTATTTCAAAATTTATAATTAAATATATAATTAAATATATAATTAAATTTATAATTAAATTTATTTCAAAATTCATTTCAAAATTCATTTCAAAATTTATTTCAAAATTTATTTCAAAATTTATTTCAAAATTTATTTCAAAATTTATTTCAAAATTTATATCAAAATTTATTTCAAAATTTATATCAAAATTTATTTCAAAATTTATATCAAAATTTATTTCAAAATTTATTTCAAAATTATTTCAAAATTTATTTCAAAATTTATTTCAAAATTCATTTCAAAATTCATTTCAAAATTTATTTCAATATTTATTTCAAAATTTATTTCAAAAATTTATTTCAAAAATTCATTTTAAAATTTATTTCAAAATTTATATCAAAATTCATTTCAAAAATTCATTTCAAAATTTATTTCAAAAATTTGTAAATAAATTGGAAAATAGCAACTCCAAAAACAAAGTCAACAATTTGATAAAGAAAGACAAATGATATCAAACGAATTTCTTGGGATCATCAACACACGAAACGAGCAAATCCAAGCATTAACATCAGCACTAAAAGAAATGACGCAAACAAACTTAAAAATACGAACAGAAAGAGAAAAACTAATAAAATTCATAAACGAACATGAATTTGGATCAAATGATGTTGATTTAATAGAAAAAGAACAAGAAGAAAAACTCAAACTTCAACAGAACTTGAAAACCTTGGAATCGGCGTTTTTTACACTTCAAAATGAAGCAAATCAACTTAAAAATCAAAATCAAGAATTTTCACAATTGATTCAAATCAAAGAAAATGAAGTTGAAAAAATCAACAAAGAAAAACAAAGAATTATCGATAAGAATTCAGAAGACAATCTGTTACTGTTTAAACACATCGACGATTTGGAGGCAAAATTAAACAACTTTTCTGATGGAACTGATTCTCAAAAAACAGGGAAAGAAAATCAAGTAAATCAAGAAATGGCTGAACAAATTCGGGTTTTACAAGAAAATATCAAGAAACTCGAAGAGGAAAAATCAAAGAACCCTTATGAAAACGAACACTTCATTCTTGTGGAACACATTGAGAATCTCGAAAAGAAAATCCAACAACTAGAAAATGAGAAAAAAAACCCAGAAAACTCTGAACTTCTGCTCAAACACATCAACACTCTTGAAGAAACTATAAAGAAATTAGAAAGTGAGAAGCAGAAGAATCATCAAGACATACAAAACACTCAATTGTTGATTGAGCATATTGAGCATTTGGAGGCTCAGATCAAGCAAAAAGATGAAGACAATAAAATTCTTCTTGATTCAATTTCTCAACAAAATTTAAATTCATCTCAAATTGATGATTTGACGAAGGAAATCAAAAACCTTCGGATTGAGAATGAAACTCTTAAGAAGGAAAGCATGAAGAATAGTAACTCCTCTGAGGTTATTAGGCTTAAAGAAGAACTTGTTCAACTGAAACAAAAACTTAATAATTATCAAAGTAAAAACTTCAATATTGAAGATCAAGGTCTTTTAATTTCAAGGATTGAAGAGTTAGAAAAGGAAAATGAAAGATTGAATCTTCAATCTCGTAAAAATCAGAGTCAAGATATTGATGAATTACGTAAACAACTTCAAGAGGAAAAGTCAAATAATGAATTGTTAATTCAATATATTCAACAACTTAATGTTTCAAATCAAAATTCAAAAAAATGATTTGATTTAATTTGATTTGATTTGATTTAATTTGATTTAATTTTTCTTTTAATAAAAAAAAGAAAATATTAAATGAAAAACGAAGAACAAATTTTTTTATTAATTTTTGGAAAAACAACAACACAAAATATTATTTAAATTTAAATTTAAATTTAAATTAATATTTGAATTATTTGAATTATTTGAATTAATATTTGAATTAATATTTAAATTAATATTTTAATTATTTGAATTATTATTTGAATTAATATTTTAATTAATATTTGAATTAATATTTAAATTAATGTTTAAAATATTTGAATTAATTTTTGAATTAATATTTGAATTGATATTTAAATCAATATTTGAATTAATATTTAAATTATTTGAATTAATTTTTGAATTAATATTTAAATTATTTGAATTAATTTTTGAATTAATATTTAAATTATTTGAATTAATATTTAAATTGATATTTGAATTAATATTTGAATTGATTTTTAAATTATTATTTAAAATATTTGAATTAATTTGAAGGATGCTCAATCCAATATAAAACATTAAAAAAATGAACAATAGCAGCAGCAGCAACAAACATATGCCAAAGTTGGTGGCTATTTCCAATAACATCAAATCTTCCTATCGAAGAAAATCTTTCAGGAATTTGAAAAACAGTAAGAATTGCGCCAATAAAATAAAGAACAAGAACAAGCATTACTCTCCAAAAAACCTCAATAGCAGATTTTGAAGAAAGAATAGCAACCATATGAATCAACGGAATCAAACTATAAAAACCAAGAGAAGAAAAAGCAAAAGTTCGAGTAAACGGACGACGATCAAGAAATCTGCGCTGCCACCAAATCATATATATCATTATTAACCCAAGAATAGCCATTCCTATTAAATATCCATTTCTTGCTTTTTTGTGATTTGGAAAATTAAAGAAAATTATTGGAATAAATGATGTCTCCATCATTATAATCACTCCTGTCATGTCAACGCTTAATAAAATGTTGTAAACTCGAATGCTGTGACATTCAAACGTGTGATATAATGCTGATGATAAAAGGCAAAGAAATCCCCCAATTAAATAGATTCCTAATATTAATTTAGATTCTTTCGTTGAATGTATTATTGTATCTTTTGAATATGCGTATATAGCAAAGAATATGAATGATACAGCGCCAAGTAAATGAACCCAAATCGAGATTGTCTATCAAAATTATATTAAATTTTTATATTTATAATTAAATTTAAATTTATATTTAAATTTATATTTATATTTATATTTATATTTATAATTAAATTTAAATTTATATTTATATTTATATTTATATTTATAATTAAATTTAAATTTATATTTATATTTATATTTATTAAATCTTGATAAATTTAACCATCAATAATAAATCAAATAATAAATTAAATAATAAATTAAATAATAAATCAATAATAAATTAAATAATAAATCAAATAATAAATTAAATAATAAATCAATAATAAATCAAATAATAAATCAAATAATAAATCAAATAATAAATCAAATAATAAATCAAATAATAAATCAAATAATAAATCAAATAATAAATTAAATAATAAATTAAATAATAAATTAAATAATAAATTAAATAATAAATTAAATAATAAATAATAAATCAAATAAATTAAATAATAAATTAAAGAAAAATAAATTTTACTTGATTGTGCATTTTGAAAATACTTTTTATGCAAAGGCTATAAGGATAATCCATTCTATAACCAGTTTTCACAAAACGTTTAAAACCAGTATTTTTATAACCAACTTTTTCCAAATGATAAAGAGTATATTTAGTTTTAGTTTTAGTTTTAGTTTTAGTTTTAGTTTTAGTTTTTGATTTATTTTTGATATTTTCATTTTGAATTTGATTTTCATTTTGAATTTCTTCTTTCAAATTTTCAATATCATTTGATTCATTATTATCATCATAAATAGTTTCTAATTCTATTTGAGTCGTTGAAACATTTTTCTCAATTAAAGGACTAGTTTCTTGTTGAGTTAAAACTTGAGAATCAAATCCAATTTCTTCAATTTGACTTAAAGTTTTTTTCATTATTTTTTTATTTTCATTTTTATTTTTATTTTTATTTTGATCTGGTTTTATTATTTTTTGATCAGTATCTGATTTTAGTTTTTCTTTATTTTTTTGATCAGTTTCAAAATTTATTAATTCATTTTGTTTTTCTTCTTTCTCCATTTAAATTTATTTAGTAAAAATTAAAAAAAAGGAAAAATAAAAAATAAAAATTTAAATAAAAAATTATTTTTTTTTCTTTTTTTTTTTTTTTTTTTCCTTTTTTTTTTTCATTTTTTTTTTTTCATTTTCATTTTTTTCATTTAATTTACAATGAATGAAACTTATGATGTTATTGTTTTAGGCACAGGTTTAACAGAATGTGTACTTTCTGGAATCATGTCTGTTGAAGGAAAAAAGGTGAGTTGTTTATAAATCTTTTATTTTTTAAATTCTTTATTTATTTTACGTTTTATTTTTTTTTTAATTGGTTTCTTTATTTAAAATTATTAACAAAAAAAAAATTTTTTTTAATTTAAACTAATTTTTGCTTTTTTTTTTCTCATTTTGAATTTTTTTTTTATAAATTTAAATTTTAAATTTAAAATATTTTCAATTCCTTTTTATTGAATTTAGGTTCTTCATATGGATAGAAATGATTATTATGGAGGTGCTTCTGCTTCTTTGAATATTACACAACTTTTCCAACATTTCAATACAAAAGGAGATGCAAATGCAAAATTTGGACATAACAGAGATTGGTGTGTTGATTTAATTCCAAAATTTTTAATGGCAAACGGTAAATTCAAAAAAAAAAAAATTTAAACGTTTAAAAAAATTTAAAAAAAAAAATAATTTTAATAAAATAAAAGGACAACTTGTTAAGATGCTTATTTTTACTGATGTTACAAAATATCTTGAATTCAAAAGTGTTATGGGAAGTTATGTCTTCAAAGACGGAAAAATTCATAAAGTTCCTTCAACTGGAGGAGAAGCTTTAAAATCTGATTTGATGAAATTTGGAGAAAAAAGAAGGTATTTATCAAAAAATAAAAATGAGATTTTTTTTTAAAAAAAACAAACAAACAACATTTTATTTTAGATGCAAAAAATTCTTGACTTATGTTTCTGATGTTGATGATGGAGAAAAAAAAGCAGTTGAAAGATTTGATTTGAATAAATTAACTGCAAAAGAACTTTTCGCAAATTTCAAACTTTCACCTGGAACAATTGATTTTATTGGACATGCAATGGCACTTCATCGAGATGATGATTATTTAGCAACACCTTCATTGGACTCAGTTAATAAAATCAATTTGTATATCAATTCTGTTGCAAGATATGGAAATTCACCATACATCTATCCACTTTATGGACTTGGAGATTTACCACAAGCTTTTGCTCGGTAAATATATAAAAATATAAAAATATAAAAATATAAAAATATAAAATATGAAAATATAAAAATATAAAAATATAAAAATATAAAAATATAAAAATATAAAAATATAAAAATATAAAATGAATAAAAATTTTTCAGAAATATGAAATGAATAAAAATTAAATTTAATATTATTTTATAAAATTTTTCAAAAACATGAAAATGAATAAAAATTAATTTTAATATTATTTTATAAAATTTTTCAAAAACATGAAATGAATAAAAATTAAATTTAATATTATTTTATAAAAATTTTTCAAAAACATGAAATGAATAATATTTATTTATATATTAAAATCTTAATTTTTCTTTAGTCTTTCTGCAGTTTACGGAGGAACATACATGCTTCACAAACCCGTTGACAAAATTGTATACGATTCAAATGGAAGAGTTATTGGAGTTCAATCCGAAGGAGAAGTTGCCAAATGCAAGATGGTTATTGGAGATCCAAGTTATTTCTCAGATAAAGTTGAGAAAAAGGGACAAATCATTCGATGCATTTGCATTTTGAAACACCCAATTGCAAACACAAACAATGCAGAATCATGTCAAATCATCATTCCACAAAAACAAGTGAATCGTAAATCAGATATATATGTTCTTGTGATTTCATACGCACATCATGTTGCTCCAAGTCCATTTTTCATTGCTATTGTAAGTACAACTGTTGAGACTAGTAATCCACAAGCCGAAATTCAACCTGCTCTTAAACTTCTTGGAGATATTGAGGAGAAATTCATCAGCATTGATGATATGTATGTTCCAAACAATGATTCTTCTAAAGATGGCTGTTTCATCACTTCCACTTATGATGCTACTTCTCATTTCGAAACTACTGTTGATGATATTTGCAGAGTTTACCAACAAGCTACTGGAGAAGATTTGATTCGCAAACTTGAGCAATCCAAAAAGATTAAAGATTCTCAATCAAATGAGAAGAAATAATTTTTTCTTTTTTTCTTTTTCTTTTTCTTCTTCTTCTTCTTTTTTTTTGATTGGTTCTTTCTCTTTGGAGAGAAATGAATCTTTTTTTACTTTTTTTTTACTTTACTTTACTTTTCTTTACTTTACTTTTTGTTCTTCTCCTCAGTTAGAATCCTTTTTATCTCTCCAAAAAAAAAATTTTAATTCATTTCATTTAAAAAAAAATTAAAAAAAAAAATAACAAACAAACAAACAAACTTTCTTTTTTTCTTTTTTTTTTTCTCAATTAAAAAAGCAAAAATTTTTTTCATTTTTTTTCATTTTATTCTTTCTTTTTATTCTCTTTTATAAAATGCCAAGATTTAAAATTGTTGTTGTTGGAGATGGAGCTGTTGGGAAAACATGTATGCTTGCAACTTTTATTGATAATGAGTAATTTAACTAATTTAACTAATTAAATTAAATTAAATTAAATTGAATTAAATTGAATAAACAAAATTTATTTTATTTTTTGATTTAGATTTCCTGAAAAATATGTTCCAACTGTTTTTGAAAATAAAGTTACTGAAATTGAAGTTGATAATAAAGTTTATGAATTGAATATTTGGGATACTGCTGGTTTGTTATTTATTTATTAAAAAAAAATTTTTTTCTTTTCTTTTTTTTTTCAATTATCAAATTATAATCAACACATCATTACAATCCAAATTAAATTATAAACAAAATTATAAACAAATTTATAATTAAATATATAATTAAATTTATAATTAAATTTATAATTAAATTTATAATTAAATTTATAACTAAATTTATAATTAAATTTATAAACAAATTTATAATTAAATTTATAATTAAATTTATAATTAAATTTATAATTATATTTATAATTAAATTTATAATGAAATTTATAATTAAATTTATATTTAAATATATAATTAAATTTATAATTAAATTTTTAATTAAATTTATAATTAAATTTTTAATTAAATTTATAATTAAATTTATAATTAAATATATAATTAAATATATAATTAAATATATAATTAAATTTTTAATTAAATTTATAATTAAATATATAATTAAATTTATAATTAAATTTATAATTATATATATAATTAAATTTATAATTAAATTATAAACAAATTTATAATTAAATTTATAACAAAATTTATAACAAAATTTATAATTAAATTTATAATTAAATTATAAACAAATTTATAAACAAATTTATAATTAAATTTATAACTAAATTTATAATTAAATTAATAAACAAATATATAATTAAATTTATATTTAAATATATAATTAAATTTATATTTAAATATATAATTAAATTTATATTTAAATATATAATTAAATTTATATTTAAATATATAATTAAATTTATATTTAAATATATAATTAAATTTATATTTAAATATATAATTAAATTTATATTTAAATATATAATTAAATTTATATTTAAATATATAATTAAATATATAATTAAATTTATAATTAAATTTATAATTAAATTTACAATTAAATTTATATTTATATTTATAATTAAATTTATAATTAAATTTATAATTAAATTTATAATTAAATTTATAACAAAATTTATAATTAAATTTATAATTAAATTTATAATTAATTTTATAATTAAATTTATAACAAAATTTACAATTAAATTTATAATTAATTTTATAATTAAATTTATAATTAAATTTATAATTAAATTTATAATTAAATATATAATTAAATTTATAATTAAATTTATAATTAAATTTATAATTAAATTTATAATTAAATTTATAATTAAATTTATAATTAAATTTATAATTAAATTTATAATTAAATTTATAATTAAATTTATAATTAAATTAATAATTAAATTTATAATTAAATTTATAATTAAATTTATATTTATATTTATATTTAAA
Organism: Anaeramoeba ignava; assembly: GCA_028826165.1. Lineage (NCBI taxonomy): Eukaryota > Anaeramoebidae > Anaeramoeba > Anaeramoeba ignava. The sequence continues at coordinate 82,167 of JAPDFW010000120.1, forward strand.
ATGAAACGTAGGTCAAGAAGATTTGGATAGATTAAGACCTATGTGTTATCCTGATGCTAATATTGTACTCATATGTTTTTCTGTTGATAATCCAATGTCATTTTCCAATATAAAAGCAAAAGTAAAATATTTAAAATATTTAAAATCTAAATCTAAATAATAATTAATTGAATTGATTTCGATAATTTATTAGTGGATTCTTGAAGTTCGACATTTTTGTCCAAAAAAACCATTTCTTCTTGTTGCATTAAAACAAGATTTAAGAGATGATCCAGAAGTTATTGAACAATTAAAAAAATCAAACGAGAAACCAATTTCAAAAGAACAAGTTTGATTTCAATTAAAATTTATTAATTAATTTATTAATTAATTTTTCAATTAATTTATTGATTAATTTTATAATTAAATTTATTGATTAATTTCTTAATTAATTTATTGATTAATTTTATAATTAAATTTATTGATTAATTTCTTAATTAATTTATTGATTAATTTATTGATTAATTTTTAGGGAGAAGAATTAGCTAAAGAAATTGAAGCAAATGCTTATGTCGAATGTTCAGCATTAAAAAAAACCAATTTATATACAGTTTTTGAAGAATCTGTTCGAGCAATTTTAAATACAAATACAAAAAGTTCTCCTTGTATCTTGATTTGAATTTGACAATTACAATTACAATTACAATTACATTTACAATTACAATTACATTTACATTTACATTTACAATTACAATTACAATTACATTTACAATTACATTTACATTTACAATTACAATTACATTTACATTTAAATTTACAATTACATTTAAATTTACAATTACAATTACAATTACAATTACAATTACATTTACAATTACATTTAAATTTACAATTACAATTACATTTACAATTACAATTACATTTACAATTACAATTACATTTACAATTACAATTACAATTACATTTACAATTACATTTACAATTACAATTACAATTACATTTAAATTTTGATTTTGATTTTGATTTGGATTCGACATTTAATCAATCCTTGTTTTTTTTTCAATTTTCATTTTCGATTTTCATTTTTGATTTTCATTTTTAATTCTTTCCAAAAAAATAATAAACTCTTAATTTCAAATATTAAATAAATTTTTATTTTTTTATTTTTATTTTTATTGATTATTTTTAATTAAAAAAAGCAAAAAAATTAATTAAAAGCAAAAAAAAAACAAACAAAAGATCAAATAAAAATTATTAAAAATTTTTTTGATAAGTTGTTTAATAGAAAAAAAAAAAAAATTCAATTGAATTTAAAAGAAAAAAATTAATATTTGATTAGAAAAAAAAGGATACTCTTTGATCATTGAAAAGAATGATCTTCATTTTATTAATTTTTTAAAGCAAAAAACAAACTAAAATAAAATAAATAAAAAAATTTTTTAATTAAATTTTTTTTTTTTAAAATTTTTTTTTTATTTTTTTTTTCCTTCTTCTTCTTCTATTTCCTTTATCATTCTTTTTCAAAACAAAACAAAACAAAACTAAAAAATAAAACACAAAAAATTAAATTCAAAAACAAAATTAAAATTAAAATTAAAATTAAAAATATAAATTGAAATGCAAAAAGAAAATTTTCTTTCAAATCAAAAAATTTTAGCAAAAGAAAATAATATTTTTAACGAATTAAACTCAAAAAGAAAAAATTTTAAAAATGAATTGTTTGTTTTAAATCAATTTGATCAAAATCAAGATCAAAATCAAAATCAAAATCTAAATCTAAATCAAAATCAAAATCAAAATCAAAATCAAAATCCATTTTTAAATTCAAATTTAAATCAAAATTTTAAACAAATTTCATTTTTAAATCAATACCAAAATCAATTTCAAAATCCAAATTCAAATCAATTTCAATTTCGATATCAATTTCAAAATCCACAATTTCAAAATCAAAATGAAAATGAAAATGAAAATGAAAATGAAAATGAAAATGAAAATCAAAATGAAAATGAAAATGAAAATCAAAATGAAAATGAAAATGAAAATCAAAATCAAAATCAAAATGAAAATGAAAATCAATTTCAATTTCAAAATATATATCAATTTCAAAATCCACAATTTCAAAATCAAAATGAAAATGAAAATCAAAATCAAAATCAATACCAAAATCAATTTCAAAATCAAAATGAAAATCAAAATGAAAATCAATTTCAATTTCAAAATATATATCAATTTCAAAATCCAAATTCAAATCAATTTCAATTTCGATATCAATTTCAAAATCCACAATTTCAAAATCAAAATGAAAATAAAAATCAAAATAAAAATAAAAATCAAAATCAAAATCAAAATGAAAATAAAAATATCCAAAATAAAGATATCCAAAATCAAAATGAAAATGAAAATCAAAATGAAAATCAAAATGAAAATCAAAATGAAAATCAAAATATAAATCAAAATATAAATCAAAATCAAAATATAAATCAAAATGAAAATCAAAATCAAAATCAAAATGAAAATCAAAATGAAAATCAAAATGAAAATCAAAATATAAATCAAAATCAAAATATAAATCAAAATCAATTCCAAAATCAATTTCAAAATCAATTCCAAAATCAAAATGAAAATCAAAATCAATTTCAAAATCAATTTCAAAATGAAAATCCAAATATAAATTATTTTCAAATTCAAAATCAATTTCAATATCAAAATCAATTTCGACCAATAGAATTTTCTTTTTATAATTCTTATCCACATTTTATTCAAAAAACTCCAACAAATGAAAATTTCATTTTTCCTTTTGTTTCAAATTATAATCCAACTCATTTTTACCCGATCCTCGATTATTCTCAAAATTTTTATTCACAATTCCCTTTTTTGAATAACGATAAAATGTTAATGCCACAACAAAATACACAAAAACAATCCACACAATTACAATCAAAGCCAAAATTAAAGCCAAATCAATCTCAACAAAACAACGAAGACATTGACAAACAAAATAATTTGACATTGAAGCCAATACAAAAACAAACTGATCAAGTGTAAAGAAAAAAATCCAAAAAAAATTTTCCCCTTTTCTTATTCCCCTTTTTTTTTCTTATTCATTTTTTCTTTAAAAAAATCAATTTAGAATTTCTAATCAAATTTCTTTCCCTAAAAGTTTTGTCGAAAAAATAAACAGCAATTTTACAAACTCAACAAAATATCTTCAACGATTAACAAGTTTAATTACAGATTTTAATTCAGGCAAAAAAAGTGGAAACGTTATTAAAAAATTAATTGCAAAACTTTTTGATGGAAATGATGATTTAATTGAAGAAACAAATAAATTTTTACCAAAAGAATTAATCATTGAAAAAAAAGAAACAAATGAAAAAAATCCAAAATTAAAAAAAGCAATGGATTATTTAGAAAAAGTTTTTAATAGATTTCAAAATGAACCTGAAAAATTTGATTCTTTTTTAAATATTTTACAAAAAAGTCCACAAATTCAAATTACAGCTTCAGAAATGTCACAAAAAATTGAAGAAATTTTAAAAGGTCATGATGATTTAATTCAAGAATTTTCTCAATTTATTAATGATGATAAAAAATCTGATTTTGATAATAAAAATTCCTTGCAAAAACATCATAAAAGAAAAGATACTTTAAGAAAATCTTATCAATTAAATGAAGATTTATTTGATATTAAGAAATCAAGAACAAAAAAATCGAAGAAAAAGAATTTAAATTAAATTAAAATTTGAAAAGAATTAAATTAAAATTTTGCTTATATATTTATATTTTTATCTCAAAAAAAAAAGAAAAAGTGGAAGAAAAGGAACTTTTTTTTTTTTGTTCCATTTTTTTTTCCTTTTTTATTTTTTTCTTTTTAAAAAGAAATCCAACGTAAAAAAGGAAAAAAAAAAGAAAATAAACTGAAATTTAAAAGATAAATAATTTTTTTTTCCTTTTTTCCTTTTAATTTTAATAATAATTTTTTTTAAATTTTTCAAAAATAAAAATCACTTTTTTTTTCTCTTTTAAAAAAAAAAATGGAACAAAAACAAAAAAGAAAAAAAAGAAAAACTCCATTAAAAACACCAAAAAAATCAGCTTTTCTTCTATTTCTTCAAGATCAAAAAGCAAAAATCTTAAAAAAAAAACCTAATTTATCAGGAAAAGAAATTTCAAAAGAAGGATCAAAAATTTGGAAAAAACTATCAAATCAAGAAAAAGAAAAATACAAAAAAAAAGCAAGAGAAGAACAAGAAAAAATCAATGAAGAAATAAATAAATCTGAAAAAAATGGTTTAGAATCAAGTTCAACTAGTGAAAGTGAACAAGAAAAAAAAATTCCAAAAACTAGATCTAAATTTAAAATTCCAAAATCAGTTCCTTTAGAAAAACCACTTTCTCCTTATAGATTATTTATGATTGACACACAAAAAAAGAATTTAGAAGAATTTAAAGGAATTAGTGTTGGCGAATATAGTAAAAAAATGTCTCAGAAATGGATAAAATTACCAGAAGAAGAAAAAAAAGTAAGAAAAATAAAAAATTTTTTTTCAATTAAATTTTCAATTAAATTTTGTTTTGTTTTGTTTTGTTTTGTTTAGAAATTTTTTGATGAATCTAAAAGACAAAAAGAAAATTTTCAAAAACTTTTAAAACAAAATGAAAATCAACAAATTTAATTAAAAAAAAAAATATATAAGATTGAGAATCTTTTGATTCAAATTGATTTTTATTTTCTCTTTTCTTTTTTTTAAAAAAAAGGAAAATCACTTAAAATGAAATTAAATCAAATCAAATTAAATTAAATTAAATCAAATCAATTAAAATGAAATTAAATCAAATCAAATTAAATTAAATTAAATCAAATCAATTCCAAATTAATTCAAATTTTCTTGTAAAAAAATTGAAGTTCTAAATGATTGTTTGTATTCTTATTTGTTAATTAAAACAGCTTTTAAATCTTTCAATAAAATATGAATAATGAAAAAATTTTCTGAAAAAATTTTCAATAAGGAATCTTGAAATTGAATATAAATTTTCTTGCTATTTGATTCATTTGTTAAACCAAAAAATTTCAAAGTTGATTCTAATGAGCTAATTAATTGAAACATATTAACATTTTGTTTGATTATTCTTGAAATTTCTTCAATAGTTGTTGTTTCTAATGATATTTTTATTGATGTTTGATTCATTCCCTTAAGTTTTTGAATTTCTTTATCAAATTCATCTTCATTTATTTCTTTGGAAACCAACATTTCTCCAATTTTTGGTGTAATTTTTACTGGAAATTTTTCTGTTGTTGTTCTAATAAATAAATATTTGAATTTAATATTAAATAAATATTTGAATTTATATTAAATAAATATTTGAATTTAATATTAAATATTCGAATTTATAAATTAAATAAATATTTGAATTTAATATTAAATATTTGAATTTATAAATAATAAATATTTGAATTTAATATTAAATATTCGAATTTATAAATTAAATATTTGAATTTAATATTAAATAAATATTTGAATTTAATATTAATTAAATATTCGAATTTAATATTAAATATTTGAATTTATATTAAATATTTGAATTTATATTAAATATTCGAATTTATAAATTAAATATTTGAATTTAATATTAAATAAATATTTGAATTTAATATTAAATATTCGAATTTATAAATTAAATATTTGAATTTATAAATATTTACTCAATTATGAAAGAAATATTTGAATTTATAAATATTTACTCAATTGTGAAAGAAATTGTTTCAGTTTTAACTCTAAAATTGATACTACAAATTGTGTCTGTTGTTTGTTTTGAGTTCAAAATGTTAATTTTTGGAAAAGGAATAATATATTTAGATTCAGAAGCCATTGTAATATTATTTATTGTTTCTTTTCTATGATTTGTTAATGTTAATTGAATTGTTGTATGATATTGATATACACTTGATTTTCTTGATATCTGATAATTAATTTCCAATCCATTTCCTTTTACTCTATTAAGTAATATTCTTGTTTCAAAATTTGGTATTTCTTCTTGTATTTTTTCTGGCATTTTATGTTTTGATTGCGTTGCTTAATTTTTAATAATTTAAATATTATTAATTTAAATATTATTAATTTAAATATTATTAATTTAAATATTATTAATAATTTAAATATTGTTATTTTGAATTTAAATATTATTAATAATTTAAATATTATTAATAATTTAAATATTTTAATTTAAATATTATTATTATTAATTTAAATATTATTATGAATTTAAATATTAATTTAAATATTATTTTTAATTTAAATATTATTTTTAATTTAAATATTTTAATTAATTTAAATATTATTTTTAATTTAAATATTTTTATTATTAATTTAAATATTATTATGAATTTAAATATTATTATTAATTTAAATATTATTAATTTAAATATTATTATGAATTTAAATATTATGAATTTAATTATTATTAATTTAAATATTATTATGAATTTAAATATTATTAATAATTTAAATATTTTACGTATTGAATTGAAAAATAAACTATTAAGATCAACTTCACTATTATCTAAATTTGAAATTAATTGATTTGAAGGTTGATTATCTTTTTGAATAATTTCATCTAATTGAATATTTGATAAATTATTTTGTGATTTTTTTGAATTGGAGATATCTAAAATAGATTTTGATTTTGATTTTGATTTTGATTCTGATTCTGATTTTGATTTTGATTTTGATTCTGATTTTGATTCTGATTCTGATTCTGATTTTGATTTTGATTTTGATTTTGATTTAGATTTAGATTTAGATTTTGTTTTAGATTTAGATTCTGTTTTTGATTTAGATTCTGATTCTGATTCTGAAGAATATGAAGATGAACTTGTACTATATGAGCGTGAGCTATAAGAACTTGTACTTCTTGAACTATATGAACTTGTTGTTTTTGAAATTGAAATATTTGAATTTTCTTTATTTTCCAAATCCTTTTCAGTCTTTTCTTCAATTTCTTCAATTTTTAATAAACTTTCTTCTTTTTCTTCACTTTTTAATAAGTTTTCTTCTTTTTCTGATTCTGTTGAAGAATAAAAATCTTCATCTTCTGAAAAAAGAAAACTATATTGTTTTTTCATTTCTTTTGTAAGTCTTAATTTTTTTTTCTTTTTGCTTTTTTTGGATTTTTTGGATTGTTTGGATTGTTCATTTTGTTCATTTTGATTATTTTTTTCATTTTGATTATTTTTTTTGGATTTTTTGGATTTTTTGCTTTTTTTGGATTTTTTGGATTTTTTGGATTCAGATTTTATTGGTTTACGAAGAGAAGGATCAGGTGGAATTTCTGGAAAATTTGGAAGAGGAACATAACCAGGAATAGGTTGATTTTGAATATTAGAAAGTGTTCCAAGAGTAAATGATTCAAGTTCTAAAAAATTTCCAGAAAAAAATTTTTCGAAAATTATTTTTTTAAAAAGAAAATTCAATATTTTTTTTTTAAATTATACTTCCAAATTCTGATGGTAAAACTAATGTTGCTTTTGTTGTTAGAAAAATTTCATTTAAATGATTTGAAATTGGTGTTCCATTAAAAAGTAAATAACTAACAAATCTTGCTCTATCTCGAATATCATAATCATCATCAAATTTAGCTAATTTTAAAATAAATTCAACTAAAGAATAAGTTTGTTCTTTGTTTCGAAGAAAAAGTTTTGCAGCTAAATTTAAAATCTAATTTTAATTTTAATTTTAATTTTAATTTTAATTTTAATTTTAATTTTAATTTTTAATTTTAATTTTAATTTTAATATTAATTTTAATTTTAATTTTTAATTTTAATTTTAATTTTAATATTAATTTTAATTTTAATTTTAATTTTAATTTTAATTTTATTTTTAATTTTAATTTTAATTTTAATTTTAATTTTAATTTTTAAAAGAAAGAATAAATTAAACTAACTTGATGTTTAACCAAAACTGGTTCATTTTTAAATGATTTTGCACATTTACGAAGAACATCAGGAGCGAATGTTGGAATTTTATCAGAATATTCACCAACAACCCAAATAGCAGATGCTTTTGCTTCTGGTTGACTTATTTTATCAATAAGTTTTGTAAATTCTGTGATTATATCAATATGTTCTTCTGGTTTAGTTTGAAGTAAAATTTTAATCATTGATACACTTTGACCAATTATTTCATCAGGTCTATTATGTACTAATTTCATTAAGCATGTTAAACATGAATCTAAAATTACGGGTGCTTTTAAAGTTGATTTCGAGATGGCCTAAATCAATTACAATAACATAAAATATTAAATAAATATTCAATAAATATAAAATAAATATTCAATAACATAAAATATTAAATAACATGAAATATAAAATAAATATTCAATAACATGAAATATTAAATAAATATTTAATAACATGAAATATAAAATAAATATTCAAGAAATATTAAATAACATGAAATATAAAATAAATATTAAATAACATGAAATATAAAATAAATATTCAATAACATGAAATATTAAATAAATATTCAATAAATATAAAATAAATATTTATTAAATATAAAATAAATATTTAATAAATATTAAATAAATATTCATTAAATATGAAAATAAATATTCAATAACATGAAATATTAAATAAATATTCAATAAATATAAAATAAATATTTATTAAATATAAAATAAATATTTAATAAATATTAAATAAATATTCAATAAATATAAAATAAATATTCAATAACATGAAATATAAAATAAATATTAAATAACATGAAATATAAAATAAATATTCAATAACATGAAATATTAAATAAATATTTAATAACATGAAATATTAAATAAATATTCAAGAAATATTAAATAACATGAAATATAAAATAAATATTCAATAACATGAAATATTAAATAAATATTCAATAAATATTAAATAACATGAAATATTTAATAAGTATTTTAAAAATGTTCTTTTTACTCGAATTGCTTCTGTTACAACAGGAATACTTGAATTATGAAGATAATTTCGTATTTCTTTGAAAGTATTATATATGTTTGTTTGATCAGTAATCTCTGCTAAAATATTCACTTTTAATTTTCGGATATATTCAGGGTCTGTTACAGAAAGAATAAATTCTTGATAATAAGGTCTAAAAAGTTCCTTGAAAATTTTAAATTTAATTTTAATTTTATATTTAAATGAATTTTATAAATGAATTTCAATTTTATAAATGAATTTCAATTTTATAAATTAATTTTGCATCAAAATACTGGATATTTAGAACAAATTGTGCCGATATTATAAAGAATAATAAACTGAGTTTGAGGAGAAGATTTCAAAAACTTAATCAAAAATTTTGGCAATAAAAGAAGTTGAGAAGGAGGAGCCAAATAAAAAAAGATAGAAGCAACAGCAGAAACAACAGCGGGATTATGAGAACGAAAGAGAAGAGAAGAGGATTTAAGAAGCAATATAAGGTCAGGGTCTAAGGGGGTTTTCTCATTGATATTATCCTGGGGATTTTCAGAATCGGAAGAAATTGAATTCCAAAAATCACTATCATTTTCAACTTCAATTTTTGATTTTTAAGAATATCTTGGTTCTCATTAAGCGCCGGGTCAGCAAACTGCGTTCTTGCATAACGCATGAGAAGCTCCAAACACGACACTTGACCCCATTCATCGATATCAGGCAATTTCGAAAGGATTTTCCTGAAAAATGGATTGATGATAGGGTATGAGTCGGGACAAACTTCGTTAAACGCTGCGATAACGCCACCAATAACCATTGGATGGTCATCGCCAAACAAGCCTTCAATCAACTCAATAAGGGATGATTTAAGATCGGGGCTAAGTTGAAAGACCTTCGGAATCGCCAGTGCGGCTGACCTCCTGACATAAGGTGAAGAATCGTTAACTGAATCTTTAATTGCTAATAATATCAACTGTGAAATCATAGGGATTTTTATCGACGACATCACCCTTAATGCCAGTGCTCGTATTAGCTGGTTTGTGTGCTTTAGATCCTTCTGGAAAGCGCTTATTGAAAGTAATGCTAGATCTGGTTCTTTTTCTGCGTGATGGAGTAAGTATAAATATACTAGTTTTTTCACTTCCATTTCTTCTGTTACTATGTTTTTGATTACATCAGGGAAAAAATCATCAGTATATTTCCCTCGAGACATCATCTAGTATTATTTTGAATTGTGTTTTAAATTGTTGTTAGTTTTATTATTTCAATTTTAATTTCAAAATAATTTTAAATTTTAAATTTAATTTTGATTTTTAATTTTAATTTTAATTTTAATTTTAATTTTAATTTTAATTTTAATGAATTTTAATTTTAATTTAAATTTAATTTAATTTTAATTTTAATTTTAATTTTAATTTTAATTTTAATTTTAATTTTAATTTTAATTTTAATTTTAATTTTAATTTCAATTTTAATTTTAATTTTAATTTTAATTTTAATTTTAATTTCAAAATGAATTTTAATTTTTATTTTTATTTTTTAATACAAACAGCAACAATAAGATGTAATGCATCAAGTTTGGCGTTAATATCTTCATTATCTAAACTGTCTTTTATTTCATTTCTTCTAATAACTTTAATTTTATAAAACTTACTCATTAAAAAAATATGAAAAAAAAATGAAAAAAAATGAAAAAAAAAATTTCATTTTTCATTTTTCATTTTTTCATTTTTTCATTTTTTAAATTAATTAAATTCTTTGCAAATATAAAATAAAATGTCAAATAAAAATCAAAATCAAAATCAAAATCAAAATCAAAATCAAAATCAAAATCAAAATCAAAATAAAAATCAAAATCAAAATCAAAATCAAAATCAAAATCAAAATCAAAATCAAAATCAAAATCAAAATCAAATTCAAAATAAAAATCAAAATCAAAATCAAAATCAAAATCAAATTCAAATTCAAAATCAAAATCAAAATCAAAATCAAATTCAAAATAAAAATCAATTTCAAAATCAAAATCAAAATCAAAATGAAAATCAAAATCAAAATAAAAATCAAATTCAAAATCAAAATCAAAATCAAAAATCAAATTCAAAATAAAAATCAATTTCAAAATCAAAATCAAAATCAAAATCAAAATCAAAATCAAAATCAAAATCAAAATATAAATCAAAATCAAAATCAAAATCTAAATCAAAATAAAAATCAAAATATAAATCAAAATCAAATTCAAAATCAAATTAAAAATCAAAATAAAAATCAAAATAAAAATCAAAATCAAAATAAAAATCAAAATTCAAAATCAAAATCAAATTCAAAATCAAAATCAAAATCAAAATCAAAATAAAAATCAAAATCAAAATCAAAATATAAATCAAAAAAGAATTGATTGGATTCTTCACATGAGAAAATCCTTTTGTACAAAAGAAATGCTAAATGAAGATTTCACTATTAATCAACAATTCTTTTGGCCAACAAAAAAACAAATTCGAAATTTAAAAAAAGAATTAATAAAAATTGAAAATGAAAATAATAATTAAAAATAAAAAATTTAAAAATAAAAAATTTAAAAAAATTTTTTTCATTTTTTTCTTTCAAATGGGAAATCATCAAAAAATTAAAATATTAGCAATGGGTGATTCCCTTACAAAAGGATATACAAATCATGGACAAACACATAATCCTTATACTTTAAAACTTTCTGAATATTTAAACAAGAAATTTAAAAAAATAAAATTTGAAATTGAAAATAAAGGTGAAAAATTTTTTTGATCAAAAAAATGCCAAAAAAAAATCCAAAATGAAAAAAACTAATTTAACAGAAAAAATTTACAGGAATTTCAGGAGAACAATGCAAAGATATGCCGATTAGATTTGAAAAAATAATGAGTGAAAATGATTATCATTTTGTGATCATTTTGGGTGGAACAAATGATTTGGCTTATGGAAGATCTCATGAAGATATACTTAAAGATATAATAAATCTCCATCAAATAGCTTTATCATCAAAAAATCTTGTTAAATCTATTGCTGTTTCTATTCCTCAATGTCTTTTTGATGAAAGAAATGAAAAAATTTTTGAAATCAAAAAAATTGTTAATAAAGAAATTTTTAATTTTTCTCAAAAAGAAGAAAAAGTTGAATTTTTTGATTTATTTAATTTGATTCCATTTTCTCTTTCTGAAAAAGAATTGATGTCTTTTTGGGATAAAGATGGTCTTCATTTTTCTAGTTTAGGTTATGATCATTTTGGAAAATTATTATTTGATTTTCTTGAAGAAATTATTTTTAATTATTTAGAAAAATTAAAGAAAGAAAAATAAAAATAACTTTTTTAGATTTTATTTTGAAAACTTTTTGAAAACTTTTTGAAATCTAAATTGAAATTTTAATTGGAAAATTTAATTGGAAATTTAATTGGAAATTTAATTGGAAATTTTAATTGGAATTTAAAAGGAAATTTAAAAGGAAATTTAAAAGGAAATTTAAAAGGAAATTTAAAAGGAAATTTAAAAGGAAATTTAATTGGAAAATTTAATTGGAAAATTTAAAAGGAAATTTAAAAGGAAATTTAATTGGAAAATTTAATTGGAAAATTAAAAGGAAATTTAAAAGGAAATTTAAAAGGAAATTTAATTGGAATTTAAAAGGAAATTTAATTGGAATTTTAATTGAAATTTAATTGGAAATTTAATTGAAAATTTAAAAGGAAATTTAATTGGAATTTAAAAGGAAATTTAATTGGAAAATTTAATTGGGAAATTTAAAAGGAAATTTAAAAGGAAAATCTTTTAATCTGATTTGTTTGGAAATTGTTTAAATTGTTTGGATTCAAGATAATCAATAATTTGAGAAGGATCTAAAATTGAAAATGAAGTAATTTCCAAAATTCCAGTAATTGATTGAGCTTTTTTCTTTCCTTTAGATTTTGAATTAACTTTATTTTTGACAATCAAAGCAGGTGCTTTTTTTCTTTGGTTTTGGTTTTGGTTTTGGTTTTGGTTTTGGTTTTCGTTTTGGATTTCATTTTCGTTTTGGATTTCATTTTCTTTTTGAATTTCTTTTTCTTTTTCTTTTTCATTTTCATTTTTCTTTTGTTTTCCTTTTGATTTTTCCTTTTGATTTTCTTTTGGTTTTTCAACTTGACTTTTAGAAACAACTTGTTTAAATTCTTCCAAATTAAAGGTTTTGAGGATCACCAATTAAAGAGTAAATAAAAGAATTTCCAATAAAAAATAAAGATTTTTTTTTTGCTTTAATTTCTGGAGCGAAATTTGGCATATTTGAGATTAATAAACCAACATCAACATTAACAGAAGTAAATAAATTGAGGAATGAAGAATCAATCATAGCTTGAGATTGTGTATTAATAAGAGTTAAAGAAAGCTCTGCAATTTGTTTTTTAAAAGATTTATAGCCATCAAAAAATCGATTTGCTGTTTGAATTATATCTTTTGAAGGACAAGTCCAATCAACAGATAATTTGTTAATAATATTGGATTCATCTTCAATAAAATCAAGAGCTTTTTCCGAAGCAACAAAATAAAGTCGGACAATTCCATCTGAAATTCTGTTTGTTTTGACTATTCGAACAAGACCAACTTCTGCAGTATTTTTACAGTGTGTTCCACAACAAGCTTCAATATCAATTCCATCAATATTCACTATTCTCAATTCATTTCCTGGAATTGCTCCTCCTTGATAAAGTGAAAATCCATATCTTTTTTCGGCATCTTCTTTTGGTAACACATATTTTGATATGCTTTTTCTCTCAAATATCATCTTGTTGGATTCTTTTTCAATTGCTTGTTTTTCTTCATGTGTTATTGACTGAAAGTGTGTGATGTCTAAATGTGCTATATCTGGTGTTTTTTTTGCTCCGTGTTGCCATACATGTGGTCCTAAAATCTTTCTACATGCTGCAGATACAATGTGTGTTGCTGTGTGATGATTTTGAAGAAGCATTCTTCGTTTTGCATCGATTTTACCCTTTTAATATTTTAAATATTTTTTTAAGTATTTTGAATATTTTTGAATATTTTGAATAATGAATATTTTGAATATTTTAAATATTTTGAATATTTTAAATATTTCATGTTTTTGATAATATTTTGAATATTTTTGAATATTTTTGATATTTTAAATATTTTTAAATATTTCATGTTTTTGATATTTTAAATATTTTGAATATTAAATATTTTGAATATTTCATGTTTTTGATATTTTGAATATTTTGAATATTTTGAATATTTTGAATATTAAATATTTTGAATATTTCATGTTTTTGATAATATTTTTATTTTTGATAATATTTTTAAGTATTTTGAATATTTTGAATATTTCATGTTTTTGATATTTTAAATATTTCATGTTTTTGATATTTTGAATATTTTGAATATTTTGAATATTTTGAATATTTTGAATATTTTAAATATTTCATGTTTTTGATAATATTTTTATTTTTAAATATTTTTAAATATTTCATGTTTTTGATAATATTTTTATTTTTGAATATTTTGAATATTTTAAATATTTCATGTTTTTGATAATATTTTTATTTTTGATAATATTTTTAAGTATTTTGAATATTTTGAATATTTCATGTTTTTGATATTTTAAATATTTCATGTTTTTGATATTTTGAATATTTTGAATATTTTGAATATTTTGAATATTTTAAATATTTCATGTTTTTGATAATATTTTTATTTTTAAATATTTTTAAATATTTCATGTTTTTGATAATATTTTTATTTTTGAATATTTTGAATATTTTAAATATTTCATGTTTTTGATAATATTTTTATTTTTAAATATTTTTAAATATTTCATGTTTTTAAATTTTATTTTTTATTAAATTTACACTAATAGAAAATTCCTTCATCTTTTCTTTCGGAAAAGATATTTCATGATCTAAAAAGTGGAGAATACTCTTGCTAACTTTTTGAACATCAATTACATTAAATTTTTCTTCTTGATCACCAAATTTAATAACCATTTCTCCAGTATCATACTCTTGACCACCAGAAGTTGGATAAAATAAAGTTTGATTAATAATAATAATATTTTTTTTGTTTCCATCTAATTTATTCTCCAAAATTTCATAAGCATAAGCTCCTTCAAATTCAATAGAATCTTCTTTTTCATAAAAAAGTTCATCTGTTGGTGGTAAATGTGCAACAGAATAAAGTTCTGCTGGAGGTACTTTTGTTATTCTTTCTTGTTGTTCTGCTAATAAGTAATATAAATTGTTTGGAATAGGGAATTTGGTAATTTCACTAATTTTATCAGGATCTAATCCATATGATTGCATACAAAGAATCCAATCTTCAGAAGATAACTTTCCTTTTCGTCTAAATTTAATTAAATATTTTTTTATTTCATGTTTTTGAATATTTTTTTGTTTTTAAATATTTATTTCATGTTTTTGAATATTTTACTTTTTGATTAAATGTCCAAGTTTAGTTTTTGATTCTTTATCAGTTGTTATCCATTTTTGATATTCATTTTTCAAAATAGAACCAAAAGATTTGTAATCTCCAAACTCACCCATAATTGGGGTTAATTCTTCTCTATGACAATTAAAAATTTCCAATAAACCTTTTATTCCAACTTTCTCCCACCAACCTCTTTTATGAAGAATTGAGAAAACTCTTCTCAAAATATTTCTTAAATTTGAAGCTCCGCCAACATTAGAAGGCAAACTTCCATCAAGAATTGCAACAAATAATGTTCTTGTATGATCACTAACAACAAATAGATCTTTTGTTTCTGAAATTCCTTCTCTTAAATCTTCAACGTCCATTCCTATTTTCTTTGCAATTTCTTGCCAAACTTTTGCTAAATCTTCTGCTTCATCTACATTTAATAAACATGAATAAGGTCCAAATTTTGCTAAAATATCGTTGTTGATTTTTGCTCCTGTAAGTTCTTCTAATTTTGCAAGTGCTTTGGGAAAAACATCTGTATAAGATGTATAAGATCCATTGATAACCCAAGGAATTCTTTCTAATCCGATTCCTACATCAATAACTTGAACCTAAAAATATTTGATTTTATTTTGAATTTTATTTTGAATTTTATTTTGAAATTGAAATTAATATTGAATTTTATTTTGAACATGAAATTAATATTGAAATTGAATTTTAATTTGATTTTGAATTTTGATTTTGAATTTGAATTTGAATTTGATTTTGATTTTGATTTTGAATTTTATTTTGAATTTTATTTTGATTTAAAATTAATTTTGAACATGAAATTAATATTGAAATTGAAATTTACTTGTAAAGGTTCTCTTGATCCATCTGGAAATGTTTTATATTGCATAAAAACCATATCTTTATTTTTTTTTAAAATATAAATTAAAATATAAATTAAAATATAAATTAAAATATAAATTAAATTATAAATTACTTCCAATCTCCAAACCGCCAGCAAAATATTCAATAGAAGGACCAAGATTTCCACCACCAGCCCAAACATCTTCAATTAAAGTAATTTCATCAACAGGAATTTCCAGTTCATTCAATAACCATTGAAGATTGAAATCAACACATTCTTCTTTGAAATAAACATATTTTGATGGTGTATTAAAAACTTGAACTCCAAGCATGTTAAATCCTGAATAATGTCTTCCTGTTAATCCAATGTTGTCAAGATCATTGAAACGTAAACAGAATTGTGCATCAATTAATGGGTTTGCTGGTGGTTCTATTTCTCCAGTAACACAATATGGCTGAAATAAATAAATTCCAGCTTTTGAAATTAAAATTAAAATTCATTTATTAAAATTAAAATTAAAATTAAATTTAAAATTAAAATTAAAATTAATATTAAAATTAAAATTAAAATTAAAATTAAAATTAATATTAAAATTAAAATTAAAATTAAAATTAAAATTAAAATTAAAATTAAAATTAAAATTAAAATTAAAATTAATATTAAAATTAAAATTAAAATTAAAATTAAAATTAAAATTCATTTATAAAATTAAAATTAAAATTAATATTATTAAAATTAAAATTAAAATTAAAATTAAAATTAAAATTGAAATTAAAATTAAAATTAAAAATTAAAATTAAAATTAAAATTAAAATTAAAATTAAAATTAAAATTAAAATTAAAATTAAAATTAAAATTAAAATTAAAATTAAAATTAAAATTAAAATTAAATTTAAAATTAAAATTAAAATTAAAATTAAAATTAAAATTAAAATTAAAATTAAAATTAAAATTAAAATTAAAATTAAAATTAAAATTAATATTAAAATTAAAATTAATATTAAAATTAAAATTAATATTAAAATTAATATTCATTTATAAAATTAAAATTAAAATTAAAATTAAAATTAATATTCATTTATAAAATTAAAATTAAAATTAAAATTAAAATTAAAATTAAAATTAAAATTAAAAATAAAATTAAAATTAAAATTAAAATTCATTTATAAAATTAAATACCAGCAACATAATCAACATCAGCTCTCCATCTAGCAACAACAGGATACCTTTGAATAACTGTGTGTGGTATAGAAGCGTTTGTAAAAGATCTAACGTAAGTTTGCCAAGCATCATAATAAGATATTTTTTTGCCTTTTTGACCAATTCCAAGACCTTTTCCAATAAAAGTATATTTACCAACGCAATTAGAATCTCCACAAACATCAATTTCCTTGTTATGTCGCCAAAAAAAATGTCCGCATTTCGTACATTTTGCTCTTGTAAATCCATACTTTGCAAATACATTTGTTGGATAAAATTTTTCGGGATTGGCTTCAAATTCTGGTCTTGCTAATGCTTTAATTTCCTTTTACAAATTAAAATTAAATTGATTTTGAAATTGAATTTGAATTTGAAATTAAAATTGAAATTGAAATTAAAATTAAAATTAAAATTGAAATTGAAATTGAAATTGAAATTGAAATTGAAATTGAAATTGAAATTGAAATTGATATTGAATTTGAAATTGAAATTGAAATTAAAATTGAAATTGAAATTAAAATTGAAATTAAAATTGAAATTGATTTTAAAATTGAAATTGAAATTGAAATTAAATTTAAAATTGAAATTTATTTTTATTTTGAATTTGGTGTTTTTGTGCTTTTTTAAATTTTAATTAAATACTTTGACTGTTAAACTTTTAACTTCTTTTGTTTCTGTCATTTATTCAATTTTATTCAATTTTATTCAATTTTATTCAGAAGAAAAATGAAAAAATGAAAAAATGAAAAATTTTTTTTTTTAATTACGTTTTTTTTTTAATTACGTTTTTTTTTAATTAAAAATAAAAAAAGAAGAATAAAATTAATCAAATATTTTTTTTCTACTTTTTGATTTATTAAAATTTTTATTATAACTTTAACAATTTTACTTATTCCGATTTCATTATTTGAAAGAAAAAAAAAATTAAAATTCATTTTCTTTTTGAATAAAATTTTCAATTTGAGTTAAATTTTTAAAACGGAAAATAAAAGAAGAATCAGGAATATTTGTGATAATTTTTAAAAGTGGTTTTTTCTTATTTGAAGGAGAAACACGATTAATTTCAAAATCTAATGAATCAAATGAAGGAGAAATAATTGAAATTAAACTTTTTGTTTCCAAACAAGATAATAAATATTTAATTTATCTTGAATTTGAGGATGAAATGATTGAATCATTTTTGTTTGAAAAAAATTGCCTTTTTTTTGCATAAATTTATTATAAAAACTTGTGATATCTTCTTCTTTTTTGCATTTAAACTTGATAAGTTCGTTTTTGTTTTTCATTTGGAATATTAAAGTACTTTGATCAAAAAATATTTTTGTTAGAGGAATTAAGAATTTAAGTGTTTCATCTTCATTGACAATATGAATGTGATATTCTTTAAAGAATATTTGAGATATTTTTGATGTATCTTCATTAATCTTAATTATAGTAATTGATTCAATTTCTTGATTTAATTGATTTTCTTGATTTTCTTGATTTAATTGATTTAATTGATTTTCTTGATTTAATTGATTTAATTGATTTTCTTGATTTAATTGATTTTGTTTTTCTTCTCTTGATTTATTTTCTTCTTTTGATTTATTTTCTTCTCTTCTAAAATTTTCTTCTATGAAATGTTCTTCTATAAAATCTTCTTCATTTAAATTTACTTGATTTAATTTAAAATCTTCTTTGATAAAATGCTCTTCTTTAATATTATATTCAATAAAATCATCTTCATTTAAATCAATTTGGTTTAAATTCTTTTCTTCTTGAGCTTCATTTTTAATTTGATTTTGGTTTGATTTTTGATTTGATTTTTGATTAGATTTTTGATTTGATTTATGATTAGATTTTTGATTTGATTTTTGATTTGATTTTTGATTTGATTTTTGATTTGATTTTTGATTTGATTTATGGTTTGATTTATGGTTTGATTTTTTATTAGATTTCTGATTAGATTTTTGATTTGATTTTTTATTAGATTTCTGATTAGATTTTTGATTTGATTTTTTAGTTTCATTTTTAATTTGATTTTTGTTTGGAGTTTCATTTTTAGTTTCATTTTTAATTTCATTTTTAATTTCATTTTTAATTTCGTTTTTAATTTCATTTTTAATTTCGTTTTTAGTTTCGTTTTTAGTTTCATTTTTAGTTTCATTTTTAATTTCGTTTTTAATTTCGTTTTTAATTTCATTTTTAATTTCATTTTTAATTTCGTTTTTAGTTTCATTTTTAGTTTCATTTTTAATTTCATTTTTAGTTTCATTTTTAATTTCATTTTTAATTTCATTTTTAATTTCATTTTTAATTTGAGTTTCAATTTCATTTTGAATTTCATTGGTAGTTTCTTCTAAATTCTCTTTTATCAAAGGTGATAAAATTCTTGCCAATTCATTTCTTTCTTCTTCATCTTTCAAAAATAAAACAAATTCAATTTGAAAATCATCCAAAATTGAAATTTTGCAAACTCTTTGACTTTTTGAATCAAAAAATAAAGAAATAGAAGATGAAGAATCAGATTCATAAGTAGAATTTGGATGGTCGTTGAACATCAAAGAAAATTTGGAAGAATTCACCTCAAGATTTGCTTTTTGAGTTTTGTTTTTAAATAAAGGATTATAAACATAAACAAGAAATTGTGCAGGAAGCTCCCTTGTCAAACCAAGTGAAGGAAGATGAATTTTAAAAGGAGTGAATTGGAAAATCTTCTTATCGGGAATTAAAGATAAGGAATAATGCAAAAATCTGGTTTTTCGATCAATAATAAAAGACAAAATTGTGTTAAATAAATTTTCATTTTCGCATTCAATCCGGATCGAGATGATTTTTTGATCATGAATTTGGAAAGAAATTTCTTTTGGTTTGTCGAGGTTCAGTTTTCAAACATATACTTTGATAAGGAATCTTGAACTTCTTTAAATCAAACTTGATAAGCATGAAGTTATTTGTTACTCGAATAATACTTATTTTATCATGTCCATTATAATTGATTCTTGCAGAATACTCTTGATTTAGAAGAAGTTTTGAGATTTGGGAAAGTAAATCAACAACCTTCTTCTTGATATTCTTGTTAACGAAGGAAAGACAATACTCAATTGTGTCTTGGTATAGAATAATTGTCTTATCACTTTTGACTGGAGACATTCGGACAGAAAAATTTGAATCGAGATGAAATTGATTTTTCTTTTTTCCAGTTGAAATTGTAATGAAAGTACCTTGAATTTCCAAAAGAGATCCTGCATTAATAATCGTCATATTTTTTGGATCTAAAAGACTGCATGCAAATCTGTGAGTTTTAAGTTGTGGATCTGGGATTTGTTGTGCTTCTAAATTTTGTGGAATTGGAGATTTTTGGATCGCGATATCTGGTGATCCGCGAGTGAAAGAAGTGAAAGTACTTTGCAAATCATATTCTTTCGATCTTGTTGAAAAACTTGATAATTCTGGATTTTCTTTTTCTTGTGGTTTTATTTCTTCTTTTGCAAGAGATTTAAATTTGAAAATTTTGCGAACAAAATTTACTCTTTCATGACAAGTAGGAAAAATCAATTTGAAATTTTCAGAAGGAGTCACAATATCAACTTGCAAAGGACGAGAAAGATCAACTAATGGGTTTATTTCTGCGACTGGAAGATTTTTTTCTGAAAGCAATCCTGGAATTTTTAAGTGAAGCATTCTTTTTTTGAAATTTAAACATAATTTGCATTTTGTGATAAAATATTTAGTCACAATCTTTGCAATAAAATAAAGATCTGATTCGTTAATGTTGAATTGAATTAAATTTTTGAAATGTTTTTGAACATCAAATTTCGATAAAGAATCAATGAATTGAAGCTTCATTTTTTCAGAATCGAAAGTAAAAATGAAATTTTGATTAATTTTTTCAATTCGAAATTTAATTTTGATTTGTTTTGGATCACGAGAGATGTTTTCGTGTTTGTGGTTTTGGAGAGGAAATTGAGCCAAAGTTATCGAATGTGTTATGATGAGGAGAATGTTCTGTGAGAGGATAATTTGAAAGCGTCCCGAAAGACGAGAAGATCCAGAGACAACAGCTTCAAATCTGTTACGAGCAATTGAGATATTTTTGCGGAATAATGCTTCTCGTGAAACAAACATAAGATGGTTGTCTTTTTTTGCAATAAATGATTTACGGAAATCTAGAGCTTGTTGGTTATCAGCAAAGAGAAGAGATATGAAGAAGGAGTGACCGAGTTTTAGATAAACAATCAAAGGATTTTTTTCGAAAATTATAGCTGTCATTAAGGAAGTATATTGAGAAGTGACAGTGTTATGATCAGGAAGATTAAGAGAATGAGATTGTGGTGTTTGGACAGATGGATCGAGGAAAAAATACTTGATTGAAAAACACGAGCGAGCAAGGGTGACTTCTGCTGAGAAGTTTCCGTAAATGGTTGATGCTTTACATTTGAAAATTTCGACATTTAATTCATTTTTAAAATAAAAATAAAGGAACCAACTGGAGTTTTTTCTTTTGCTTTCAAAATCGAAAGCAAAGCCTCTTCTTGAAGAATTGTCCATAAATTCGATGTCTATGAAAATACTCTCATCGATGTAGAAGCACCCGCGAGAAGTGTGATCATTAGCAAACGAGATTCGTGAGAAAGGACTGTATCTTCTTGAAACAGTGATTTTGTCATAACGCAACACAAAGTGGGAGAAATGGAGACTAATTTCGACTTCACCAACATTTATAGAGAACGAGTTGTAAACTCTACATTTATATATTGTTGCTTCTGGACTGTGAAATTCTGCCAAATTTTTCTGCGGTAAAGTGTATGTTTGTTCTTCAAATTCTTCCATCAAATTGAAATTCACTGGAAAAATTTTTGAGAGTAAGAGGATGCAAAGTGGATTCAATAGGGATAAAAGCGGAATAAGCTGAAGTCAAAACAAAAAGCAAATCTGTTTTTTTGATATTTTGGGAATTTGTCAATTCGTTTTTCTTATCCTTTTTCTTATCCTTTTTTTTATTTGATTTTTTGACATTTTCTAATTCTTCTTTTAAATTGAGATTTGCCAGTTCAAGTAATTTTTTGACAGGTTGTTTTTTTGCAAACATAAGATAGATATTAATAAAGATATCACGCTCAACTGAAGACTTCATCACAATCAAAAAAGAATCGTCTCTAAAATGCAAAACAAACTGTTTTAAATTCATTGAATTTAGATAAAAATGGCAATTTCCAGAATAGGGAATTATAAGATGCTTCTCTTGCTCGTTTCTTGAAGCTCCCGCGGCAATCCACAAGCCTTTCCTACCAAGAACAATCATGCCGCGGTATTTCTGTCTTCCCTTGATCTTGATCTTGAATTTTGCGGATTTTTTGTTCATCAACTTCTCCATTCTGTCTGAAATCACCCTCTTTTGCTGGATGTTTGAGCACTGTATTATTGGGGCGTTAAAAGTAACATTGTCTTGGAAAGGAATATTCTGGTTTTTTTGGAGTACCAAGGCCTCTCCCTCTTTTGTGAATTGAGAGTAAGTGAATATCTTGGAAAAATCGTTGTAAACTTGGCAAAAATTGGATTTTTGCTTTTCCTCATTGAGGATCTTTTGCAGAGATATTTGCTTATTATCCGCCCAATTCTGCACAATCAATGGAATGTTATCCAAAAGTGTGTTAGTTTCAATTTGGAAATTTGTGAAGCATTTCAAAAGCAATTCTCTTTGTGAAAAAAAATCGCATTGAAACTCAATTTTTTGGTTTTTTTCTTTAATAAAAATTTCGAGTAAAGAAAGATCGTGTTTGCGGATACGAATAGAGTGTGTGAGCTGTATATCTAATAAGGGGTTAGCATCCTGGTCAAATACTCTCGCAGCACCCTTTTCAACAATCAAGTTTACGAGGCTGTATGCATCATTAGAATTTTGTCGAAATGCAATTTGAAAAACGGCGCGATTCTTTTTGACGAGACGATAAACCAGGGCGTTGACTTCATTTTCTATTCCCAAGATGTCTCCGGAGATGATGTCTGTTGTAGTGAAACCGGAATAGTGCTGGAACATGCGGAACGTTATGGCGATCAAGAATTGGTCATCGGTGGTTTTGACAGCTAGTTTTAAGTAATGCTTGGCTGTCAAGTGGATTTTTAGCAAGCTCTGCGTAGGCAAGTTCTCGGTCTCAATATTCCTTTCATGTTTTGGTAGGTATCTCTGTCTAATTGGTTGCTGCATTTCGATAATAATCTCATAACTATTTTGCTTCAACTTCAGAACAGATTCCAAATTCATTTCCGAATCCTTATCAATAACTGCCACGTTGAACAAAGCAATTCCGTTTGCAAAATATCCTTGAATTGTTTGCATGATGTGTTTTGCGTCTCGACGATAAAGAAGCTGATGTTCTGTTATCTCGCTATCTTCTTTCTCTGTGATCTGCGAATTGTCTTCTTCGCCACTTGTCCATTCATAATCTTCCCGTTGAATCGTTCGTGCTCGCGGTGACAATAAAGGTTCGTGCAGTAGTTTTTCCCTGTTTGTTGCCAGTTCTTTTATTTTTTGAATCAATGGAACTATCTTATCCAACTTATTATCCAAATTAATTTCATTTGGTTCAAATAGTAATTTTTCCTCAATCCCATATTTTTTGCATTGTGTCATTAAGTACTTTATATTTAATGGGGCAACTGTTGGGAGTCTTTATAAAAAGATTGAAATTTTTAATATGAATTGATTTTTTATTTATTTTACGATTTATTTAAATTGATTTATTATTTTGAATTGATTTTTATTTTAAATTGATTTTTTATTTTAAATTGATTTATTATTTTAAATTGATTTATTATTTTTAAATTGATTTATTATTTTAAATTGATTTATTATTTTAAATTGATTTATTATTTTAAATTGGGTGGTGATTTTTATTTTATTTTAAATTGATTTATTATTTTAAATTGATTGATTTATTATTTTTATTTTAAATTGATTTATTATTTTAAATTGATTTTTATTTTAAATTGATTTATTATTTTAAATTGATTTTTATTTTATTTTAAATTGATTTATTATTTTAAAATTGATTTTTTATTTATTATTTTAAATTATTTTAAATTGATTTATTATTTTCTTTTAAATTGATTTATTATTTTAAATTGATTTATTATTTTAAATTGATTTATTATTTTTAAATTATTTTTAAATTATTTTTATTTTAAATTTATTTTTTATTTATTATTTTAAAATTTTAAATTTTTATTTTAAATTGATTTATTATTTTAAATTGATTTATTATTTTAAATTGATTTTTATTTTAAATTGATTTATTATTTTAAATTGATTTTATTTTAATTTATTATTTTAAATTGATTTATTATTTTAAATTGATTATTATTTTATTTTAAATTGATTTATTATTTGATTTTATTTTTAAATTGATTTATTATTTTAAATTGATTTATTATTTTTTAAATTGATTTATTATTTTAAATTGATTTTTATTTTTTGATTTTTATTTTAAATTGATTTATTATTTTAAATTGATTTATTATTTTATTTATTATTTTTATTTATTATTTTAAATTGATTTTATTTTAAATTGATTTTATTTTTAAATTTTAAATTGATTTATTATTTTAAATTGATTTATTATTTTAAATTGATTTATTATTTTAAATTGATTTATTATTTTAAATTGATTTATTATTTTAAATTGATTTATTATTTTAAATTGATTTATTATTTTAAATTGATTTATTATTTTAAATTGATTTATTATTTTAAATTGATTTTAAATTATTTTAAATTGATTTTTATTTTTATTTTAAATTGATTTATTATTTTTAAATTGATTTTATTATTTTAAATGATTTTTATTTTTATTTTTAAATTGATTTATTATTTTAAATTGATTTATTATTTTAAATTGATTTTTATTTTAAAATTATTTTTGATTTATTATTTTAAATTGATTTATTATTTTAAATTATTTTAAATTGATTTATTATTTTAAATTGATTTATTTTTAAATTGATTTATTATTTTAAATTGATTTATTATTTTAAATTGATTTATTATTTTTTAAATTGATTTTTATTTTAAATTTTTAATTTTAAATTTTTATTTTAAATTGATTTATTATTTTAAATTGATTTATTATTTTTAAATTGATTTATTTTTAAATTGATTTATTATTTTAAAATTGATTTATTATTTTAAATTTTTAAATTGATTTTTAAATTTGATTATTTTTTATTATTTTAAATTTTGATTTATTATTTTAAATTGATTTATTATTTTAAATTTTTATTTTAATTGGTTTTTATTTTGATTTATTATTTTAAATTGGTTTATTATTTTTAAATTGATTTTTATTATTTTTGAAAATTGATTTATTATTTTAAATTGATTTATTATTTTAAAATTGATTTATTTATTTTTAAATTGGTTTATTATTTTATTTATTTTACGATTTTTATTTAAAATTGATTTTTTATTTTAAATTGATTTATTATTTTGAATTGATTTATTATTTTTTATTTATTATTTTTAAATTGATTTATTATTTTAAATTGATTTATTATTTTGAATTGATTTATTATTTTAAATTGATTTATTATTTTAAATTGATTTTTTTTTATTATTTTAAATTGATTTATTATTTTAAAATTGATTTTTATTTTTAAATTGATTTATTATTTTAAATTAAATTTATTATTTTAAAAATTATTTTAAATTGATTTTAAATTGATTTATTTTAAATTGATTTTGTGAATTTATTTTTATTTTACGATTTTTTTTTTGCTTCTTCTATAATTGGATTTAATTTTGTTAATAATAAATTTAAATTGTTTATTATTGAACGAATTTGCATTTTTGGTTGAAATTCTTTTTTTATTATTCTTGAAACCCATGAAAATAAATCATTTATTAAATTTTCATTTTGATTAAAATCATTCATTTTGTTTTTAAAAAAAGAAAAATGAAAAAAGAAAAATGAAAAATGAATTTTAACGAAAAATTTTTTTGATTTGTTTTATTTAATTTTGATATAAAATTGATATAAAATAGATTTAAAATTGATTTAAAATTGATATAAAATTGATTTAAAATTGATTTAAAATTGATATAAAATTGATATAAAATTGATATAAAATAGATTTAAAATTAATATAAAATTGATTTAAAATTGATTTAAAATTGATATAAAATTGAATTAAAATTGATTTAAAATTGATTTAAAATTGATATAAAATTGATTTAAAATTGATTTAAAATTGATTTAAAATTGATATAAAATTGATTTAAAATTGATTTAAAATTGATATAAAATTGATATAAAATTGATTTAAAATTGATATAAAATTGATATAAAATTGATTTAAAATTGATTTAAAATTGATTTAAAATTGATTTAAAATTGATATAAAATTGATATAAAATTGATATAAAATTGATATAAAATTGATTTAAAATTGATATAAAATTGATATAAAATTGATATGATATAAAAATTGATTTAAAATTGATTTAAAATTGATTTAAAATTAATTTAAAATTGATTTAAAATTGATTTAAAATTGATTTAAATTTGATATAAAATTGATTTAAAATTGATTTAAAATTGATATAAAATTGATATAAAATTGATTTAAAATTGATTTAAAATTGATTTAAAATTGAATTAAAATTGATATAAAATTGATTTAAAATTGATTTAAAATTGAATTAAAATTGATATAAAATTGATATAAAATTAATTTAAAATTGATTTAAAATTGATTTAAAATTGATTTAAAATTGATTTAAAATTGATTTAAAATTGAATTAAAATTGATATAAAATTGATTTAAAATTGATTTAAAATTGATATAAAATTGATTTAAAATTGATTTAAAATTGATTTAAAATTGATTTAAAATTGATTTAATTTTGAATTAGATTTAAAGGAAATAAGTTGTTAAAGGAGAGTTTTCATTTAATTGGAAAAAATCAACTGCATTTCGAAGTTCTTTAAGATAAGGTTCAAGTTCTTCACAAACATCAATTTGATCACGATAAATAAACTCAATCAACAAAGCAATTGCATTAACACTCATTCCAGTTTGATCAGTAACAGCATTAGAAGTATCATCTTTAGCACATAAAAACATTCCTCTAAATAAACCACTTCTCACAAATAAAACAAATTTATGAACTTGAATCATTTGTCCAAATTGTGTTTTAAATACAAAATCTTTTGTTGTTTCATCTTTATATAAATTTTCCAAAAGTTTAATCAACCCATTTTTTCCTTCATTTTCAACCATGAATTTACTATCAAATCCAAATGATTCAACTAAAGTTTGCACAAATATTTGATCTACTGCTTCATCCAAAATATCTGAATATTTTGCTCCATAAACCCATTTAATAAATGGATAAATATCATCTTTTTTTCTAAGTTCACTTTTTTTCTTTAAATTATGATAGTTTTGTTCTCCAATTCTTTTGATCACAAATTCTTTGTGAATTCCAATTGTTGAATCTGTGAATTTAATTTCATCATTTGCTAAATTATCTTCTGTTTTCAGAATTTCCAAAAAATCCTCAACTAATGAATTTTTACTTTTTAATATTCTTTCAACTAATGGTTTAATTTCTTTATTGCATCGATCTAAAAGTGTTTTATTCTAATTTTATCAATTAATTTTTATTATTACTTTTTGGAAAATTAAATCTATTTTGATACTTCCTAAAAATATAAATATTTTTAAATATTTTTGGATATTTTTGGATATTTTTGGATAATATTACTTCATCAGTTGTATCAGCTTCTGCTCCTTTTCTAAGAAGTAATTTTGTTGCTTCAACTTGTGAACAAGCAACTGCTTTCATTAATGGAGTCCATCCCTTTTTCCAAAAAAAAACAATAACAAAAAAATCAATTATCAAAGAAAAAAGGAATAATTTTTTTTAAATAAATTTACATACTTTTTTTTGTTTGATTAAAAAATTTAAAATAAATAAAGATTTAAAAAAGAAAAAAGAAAAAATTAAAATTAAAATTACATTTCCTCTTGGATCAATTTTTGCTCCACTTTTAATTAATGTCTCAATAATTTCAACATGTCCTTTTCCTGCAGCATAATGTAAAGCAACATTTCCCTAAATTCAAAATTAAATCAAAAAAAAAAATTCCCAAAAAAAAAAATTTTTTTTTTTACAGTCTTTATTTTATTTAATTAAAAAGTGGATTAAAAATTTTTTTTTAAAGAAATAAAATGATAAATTTTTTACTTTATCAGTTGCTTCTAAATTTGCTTTATGTTTTATCAAGACTTTAACTTGTTGAAGTAAATTAGATTCACTTGCTACTTGTAAAGCAGTTTTTCCATACTAATTCAAAATTTTAATTAAAAATTAATTAAAAATTCATTTAGAAAAATTTTAATTCAAATAAACTTACAAAATCAATACTATCAACATTGCCTCCAAATTCAAGAATTTTATCAAGAATTTCTGGAACTTTTCTTTCTACTGCTGAACAAACGATATTTGAATACTAAAAAAAAACAAAAAAGTGAAAAAAATTTTTGAATATTTTTTTTTTGCTTTTTTTACTTGAAGTTTAAAATTAGGATCAGCTCCATTTTCAAGTAAAAAAGTAATAATATCAAGATTTCCTGCTGTAATAGCATCTTCTAAAGGATGTGTATCTTGCTTTATTATTTCAAAATTATTTTAAATTAATTTAATTTTTAATTTATTTAAATTTAGTTTTAATTTACATGAACAAAATTAACTGATGCTTTGTTTTTAACAAGTTCTTTAACTTTAGAAAGATTCCCACTTTCAATTGCTTTAACTAATTCTTGTTCTTTATTTCCCATTTTTTAATTTTTTTTTTTAAATTTAATTCAAAAAATAAAAAAATGATCTTTTGGAATTTGAAAAAAAAAAATATTTTATAAAATTGAAAAAAAAAATATCAAAAATAATTTTCTAAAATAATTCCCTTTTTTAAATAAGAATTAAATTTGATTATTTTGATTAATTCATCAATTTGATTTACATCTTAATTTTCTGAAATAACTTTTTTTTTATTGCTTTAAGATCTTCTTTTAAACAAACAATAATTATTAAAGAATTTATTTTTAATTTTTAAAAAAAGAAAAAATAAATAAATTTTTCTCCTTTTTTTAATTTTTTTTTTCATTTTTTTTTTTCATTTTTTTTCTTTTGTTTTTTTTTCTTTTCATTTAATTTACAATGTTCCAAAGAAGAATTATGATTGAAACACAAAGATTACTTTCAGATCCTCGTAATTAATTAAATAATTTATTATAAAAGAAAAAAAAATATTTTTTTTGATTTTAAAAAAATTTATTTAAGAAATTAATAAATTAACTTTTTTTTTTTATTTCATTTTTAAATTAATTTTTTTAGTTGCTGGAATTACTGCAAAACCTGATGAACAAAATATGAGATATTTTCATGCAACAATTGAAGGTCCAACAAATACAGCTTATGAAGGTTTGTTTATTAAATTTAAAAAGGAAAAAAAAAGAAATTAAATTTTATTTAGATTTGAAATTAAAAATGAAATTAAAATGAAATTAAAAATGAAATTAAAAATGAATTTATATTTAAAATTAAAATGAAATTATATTTAAATTTAAAATGAAATTAAAATGAAATTAAAATTAAATTTAAAATGAAATCAAAATCAAAATTAAAATGAAATTAAAAATGAAATTAAAAATGAAATTATATTTAAAATTAAAAATGAAATTAAAAATGAAATTAAAAATGAAATTAAAAATGAAATTATATTTAAATTTAAAATGAAATTTAAAATGAAATTAAAAATGAAAATTAAAAATGAAATTAAAAATGAAAATTAAAAATGAAATTAAAATGAAATTAAAAATGAAATTAAAAATGAAATTAAAATTAAATTAAAATTAAAATGAAATTTAAAATGAAATTAAAATGAAATTAAAAATGAAATTTAAAATGAAATTAAAAATGAAATTTAAAATGAAATTTAAAATGAAATTTAAAATAAAATTTAAATTTAAAATTAAAATTAAATTAAAATTAAAATTAAAATGAAATTAAAATGAAATTTAAAATGAAATTTAAAATGAAATTTAAAATGAAAAATTTAAATTTAAAATGAAATTTAAAATGAAATTAAAATGAAATTAAAAATGAAATTATATTTAAATTTAAAATGAAATTGAAATGAAATTTAAAATGAAATTATATTTAAATTTAAAATGAAATTTAAAATGAAATTTAAAATGAAATTTAAAATGAAATTAAATTAAATTTAAAATGAAAATAAAAATGAAATTATATTTAAATTTAAAATGAAATTTAAAATTATATTTAAAATGAAATTAAAATGAAATTAAAATGAAATTTAAAATGAAATTTAAAATGAAATCAAAATCAAAATCAAAATTATATTTAAAATGAAATTAAAAATTATATTTGAATTAAAAATTATATTTAAAAGGAGGAGTTTTCCATCTTGAAATCTTTTTACCAGAAGAATATCCAAATAAACCACCTAAAGCAAGATTTCTCACAAAAATATATCATCCAAACATTGATAAAGTTGGAAGAATCTGTCTTGATATTTTAAAAAAAAAATGGACAGCAGCTTTACAAATTAGCAAAGTTCTTTTAAGTATACAAGCATTATTAGCAGCACCAAATCCTGATGACCCTCTTGATAATACTGTAGCTGAACAATGGAAACAAGATGAAAAAGCTGCACTTGAAACTGCACGCGAATGGACTCGAAAGTATGCCATTAATAATTAATTTCTTAACCTTCATTCTTTTTTTTTTTCTTTCATTTTTCCGTTTTTTTTTTTCATTTTTTTTCTTTCTTTCATTTTTCCGTTTTTTTTTTTTAAGAATTTTGACAAATGATTTTTCAATTAATTCCAAAATTTTAAGAAATAAATTTCCCAATAATTTCAAAATTTAATTTTTAATTTTTAATTTTTTTCATTTTTTTCATTTTTTTCATTTTATTTTTTTTAAAAAAAATGTCTTTTAATTTAAAAGTTCATATTGGTGGTTCTGAGACAATAACTTTACTTGTTGATTCGAAATGGAATCTTTCTCAACTTAAAGAATTAATTTATAAATATACAAGAATTCCTATTAATTTACAAAAAATAATTTTTGAAGGTCGACCAATTTTAGAAGATAAAACACTTGAATCTTATGGTAAAAAAAAAGTTACAAATTTCATTTTATAAATGAATTATAATTTTAATTTTAAAATGAATTTTAATTTAAATTTTAAAAGGAATTGATGAAACAAAAATTGTTCATGTTGTTCAAATGATTCAAAAATCTTCACAAGGAATAAAAATAAATGAATCTCAATTAAATTTTCTTACAAATGCTGCTAAAACTTTTTCTAATCCACAAGTTATTGATAAAATGACTGAATCTTTTCCTTTTTTGAAAAACATTTTTGAAACAAATCCTGATATAAAAGAAATGCTAACAGATCCTGAAAAATTAAAAAAACAATTAAAAAAAGAATCATTAGAAGATATGTTAGAATTACAAGATATATTAGGAATTACAAAGTATAAGAAATCTTAATTTTAATTTTAATTTTAAATTAATTTTATTATTTTAATTTTAATTTTAATCTTAATTTTAATTTTAATTTTAATTTTAATTTTAATTTTAATTTTAATTTTAATTTTAATTTTAATTTTAATTTTAATTTTGATTTTAATTTTAATTTTATAAATTAAATTTTATTATTATTTTAATTATAATTTTAATTTTAATTTTATAAATTAAATTTTATTATTATTTTAATTTTAATTTTAATTTTAATTTTAATTTTAATTTTAATTTTGATTTTAATTTTGATTTTAATTTTAATTTTAATTGGATTTAGTCCTTTAGATGCTTTATCTATGACTTTTGGAATGGGAAAAATGCCAGAACCTCAACAATCAAGAAATCAACAAAAAGATTCACCAATGAATTTTATGGAGAGATTTATGCTAAATCCAGAACAAATGAATCAATTTATGAATACAACTCAATCAAATCAAAATCAAAATCAAAATCAAAATCAAAACCAAAAATCAAAATAGAATCAATTTATGAATCAATTTATGAACCAATTTATGAATCAAATCAATTTCAAAATCAATTTAAAAATCAAAATCAAAATCAAAATCAAAATCAAAATCAAAATCCAATGAATCAATTTATGAATCAAAATCAAAATAGAAATCAAAATCAAAATAGAAATCAAAATCAAAATAGAAATCAAAATCAAAATCCAATGAATCAATTTATGAATCAAAATAAAAACCAAAATCCAAAATCAAAATCAAAATCAAAATCAAAATCAAAATCAAAATCAAAATAAAAACCAAAACCAAAATCAAAAATCAAAATCAAAAATCAAATAAATCAAATTCAATTAAATCAATCCTTAAATCAACAAAAATTAAATCAATCAAAAATTAAAAATTAAATTTAAATCAAATTAAATCAAATCAATTAAATCAATCAAATCAACAAAAATTAAATCAATCAAATCAATTAAATCAAGGTTAAAATTTTAAGTTTAAATTTTAATTTAATTTGAATTTTTATATTAATTTTAATTTGTATTTGAATTTAAATTTTAGATTTTCAAAAATATCGATTTGGAAAATATATATCAAGAACAATTACAACAATTAGAAGAAATGGGATTTACAAATCAATCTAAAAATTTACAAGCATTAAAAAAATCAGAAGGAAATTTAGAATTAGCAATTGAATTTTTAGATGATGATCAAGAAAATTAATGATCAAAAAAAAAATTATCTTTTTAAATATTAAAATTTCAATTTAAATTCGATTTGGAAAATAAATTTAAATTCCACTTTTGAATTAAATTTTAATTCGATTTGGAAAATAAATTTTGATTCCACTTTTAAAATAAATTTTAATTCGATTTGGAAATTAAATTTAAATTCGATTTGGAAAATAAATTTAAATTCGATTTGGAAAATAAATTTAAATTCCACTTTTGAATTAAATTTTAATTCGATTTGGAAAATAAATTTAAATTCGATTTGGAAAATAAATTTTGATGATTTCAATTCTAAATAAAAAAAAATTTTTTTTCTTTTTTTTTCTTTTTTGTTTTTTCATTTTTTTCATTTAAAAAAAAAGAATTAAAGAAAAGAAAATGTTTAAATTACAAAAAACAAAACAGAATTCAATAATTTTATTAAGGTTTGTGTTTTTTAAAATAAATAAAAAATTGATTTTAAATAATTTTTTTAATTGGAAAAAAAAAGAAAATGGAAACAAGTTTTCATAAAAAAAATAAATGTTTTTCTTTTAATGGATCTTTTTAACTTAATTTTCTTTATCATAATAAGAAAAGCAAAAACAAACATACTTTATCAATATATAATTTCTTTAATAGCAAGAATTTTAACACCAATTATATTTATTTTATGGAATTCAAAAAACCGAAAAAAAGGATTCAAACTTCCAAAAAATATTTTATTAAGCAAACAAATGATAACATTTTCTAAACAGAAATTTGTTTTCATTGTTTATTCGTTCTTTTTATCATCTTCAATTTTTACTTTAGCTTTAGTATCTATTTGTACTCAAGTAATTTTCACTTCAGCTTCATGGTCTCAAATATTCTACATTTCAAATGCAAATTTTACTGAAATTCACTTCACTCGTGTTTATTCATATTATTTTATTGTTCTTTTTATGAGTTTAATTTATTATGCAGAAGAATATGTTCTAATTAAAAATATTTATCAACCTCTTGAAAAACTAGAACTATTTGATTCAATTTTAAAAGTTGGAAATTTGCAAAAAGGAATTCAAGCTCCTTTAGCAACTTTATTAACTTCTTTTATCAGTTCAATTTATCAAATTCCCTTTATTTACTCTCAAATGGGAGGAATTTATCAAAATAGAATAAGTTATTTTTTAAGTTGGTTTGGAATGGAATTTTTTAGTCAAATTTTGGCTACAAAAATTTATTCAAGTACTTTGAATTTCACAATAACAGCCTTATCAAGAAGTTTAATTTCAATTTTCTTTAAAATTCCTGAATCAGTTTTGAAACAAAATAATATTTTTGTTGATTATTTTTGGATTGCTTTGACAAGTTATTTTCTTTACAAAAGACAATATTTTACTGATAAAATAGAAGATCAGGCAGAAATTAAACAAAACGAGGAAAATGAAAATCAAAATGAAAATCAAAATAAAAATCAAAATCAAAATGAAAATCAAAATGAAAATGAAAATCAAATCCAAAATCGAATTCAAAATGAAAATGATCAAACAATTATACTAAATGATACAAAAATTGAAAATCAAATTGAAAACAATAATGAAAGTAATGATGATAATGGTAATCCACTTAGAAATAGAAATGATGATAATATAAACAATGATTTGGAATCTATTCAAAATCAAAATCAAAATCAAAATGAAAATCAAAATGAAAATCAAAATCAAAATGAAAATCAAAATCAAAATGAAAATGAAAATCAAAATGAAAACGAAAATGAAAAAAAACCTATAAATCTTAAATTTTACATTTCTAATAAGCTATTAGATGAAACAAAATTGGTGATATTTTTAAATGTTGTTATCGTGTTCTACTGTATATTAATTTTTGGATCAATGTATGTTATTGAAAAATATCCAAATCGAAATGGGAATCTAAGTGAATGTTGTGGAAATGATCTTAGTAGCTTTGAAAATGGAATTTTAACTATAAATAATTGTGCAGGAATTCCAATGATTAAAGTTTATGAATATTATCCAATTTTTACACAAAAAACAATTATTTATTCAAATCCTGTTAATTTGAGTAATATTTCAATTGAAAATTACATAAGTGCTGAATGTTGGATTCCATGGGTTGGATATCAAAAGAGAATTTATTCATATTTTAATGAAACTTTATTTGAAAGAGGAATTAAAAGAAAAGAGAAAGGATGTATTATTAATAAAAATCAAAATCAAAATCAAAATCAAAATCAAAATGAAAATGAATATCCAAATTGCATTCCTCATCAAAATATCAAAGAACAAAAAATTCAAGAACATGAAATCAAACCAAACGTTCTATTTGTTCTTCTTGATGGAGCAAGCACATTTTCATATGAGAAAGAAATGACAAAAACAATATCAGCAATTCGAGAATTACAGGAAAATAAACAAAAAATCAAATCCTTCTTTCTTCCAGGATATAGAATAGTTGGATATCATTCATACACAAATCAATACCCAATGTTCACAGGGTTTTCTTCAAAAAGTTACGCTGTACCAGATTCCAATTTATTTCTTTGGAACACTTATTCGAAAAAGGGATATTTCACAGCATTCATTGATCAACTTTGTTTGAATGAATATTTAGCAGCATGGCATATTCAAAACGACATTACTCTTGACGAAATCCCGTTTGATTATAGATTTTATCGACCTTTTTGCGACCCAATTTGGAGACCTTTTCAAGACAATCATCCTCATTGTCTTTATGGAATTTATGGGCATCAATATATTCTAAATATTACTCATGATTTACTTACTAATCCAAAATATATTGAAATTCCTAAATTTATTTTTTCCACTTTTTACGAGTCACATGAAAAAACCCAAAAAGTACTCAGAAGTGTGGATCAAGATTTGGCAAGTTTTTTAAAGGATATCTATTCAAGAAGTGTTGGTGATTATACTATTACTGTTATATTTTCTGATCATGGAATTCATTATGGAGATTTTCAAATGCAACAAAATAGATTTCCTGTTTTTGATATTATTTTTCCTAACAAAATTCTCAAAAAGTTCCCAGATTTGGAATCAATTTTAAAAAGGAATCAAAATAATATTTTTGGAGCTTATGATATTTATTCTAGTTTTAATCATTTGGTTAATAATTTTGAAACTTATAATAAAAAAATTACTCATCAAAGTTTATTTGATCCAGAAATGATTCCAAATCGAAGTTGTGATGAAGTTCGTGCTTTTGATGTTTATGATAATGATTATTTTTGTGAGAATTGGTTTAGATGAAAAAAAAAAGCAAATTTTTTTTTTAATTTTAAAAAATAAAAACAAAAAAAAATTTTTTCTAATTGTTGACTTATTTTTAATTTTAAAATTAAAATTAAAATTTAAAATTAAAATTAATATTTATTTTATTTTAAATTGTTTTATTCTTTTAAGAGAATGAGTAAGAAAGTAAAAAAATTTTTTTTTTAATTTAATGTTAAAAAGAAAAAATTTTTTTTAAAACAAAAAAAGATCATTTTTTATTTTTATTTTTTTATATTAAAAAGAAATAAAAATGATTTATTTAGTTAATTTTATTAAAAGTTTAAAAGAAATTTTAAAAATTGAAACAGTTTTAAAGTATGTATTTAATTTTTATTTTTAATTTTTATTTTTATTGATCAAAAATATTAATTAAAATTAAAAAATAGAAAATGGTTAAAAGATTACTTAAACAAAATTGTTCTCCTTCTTTCATTTAATATTCTAGTTTTTATTTTCTTTTTTACAATCAAAAAAACTAATTTTGGTTTTTATCATCAATTCTTCATTTTTTTATCAACAAGATTCTTAATTCCAATCATTTTTATATTATGGGAATTAACTTCATTTAAAATTGAAAACTTTCATTTACCAAAAAATATTAAAATAAGAAGAAAAACACTTTCAATTTCAAAAAATCCTTTGTTTTATATCTTTTTCTTCTTTTTTCTCATTTCATTCCTTTTTATTTTGGTTTTATTATCAATTTCATCTCAATATTTAATAACTTCAATATTTCCTTCTCAATCTTTTTTTGCAAATGAATTTAATTCCAAAGAATTAATCAAAGGATATGGAATTTTTATAATTGTGATTTTAATAAGTTTAATTTATTATTCAGAAGAATATATTTTGATTAAAAATATTTATCAACCTCTTGAAAAATTAGAATTATTTGATTTAATTTCCAAAAAAGAATTATCGAAAAAAGGATTTCAAGCTCCTTTAGCAATTTTATTAACTGCTTTGATTAGTTCAATTTATCAAATTCCATTTATTTATTCACAAATGGGAGGAATTTATGGAAATCGAATCAATTATTTTTTCAAATGGATTGGAATGGAATTTTTTATTCAAATGTTATCAACAAAAATTTATTCAACTACTTTTAATTTTGGATTTGCAGCTTTAACAAGAAGTTTAACTCCAATTCTTTTTAAGATTCCTGAAACAATTTTCGCAAATCAAAATTTCATTTTTAATTATATTTGGCTTTTAATAGGATATTTATTCATTTACAAAAATCAAAATTTTGAAAAAGAAAATGAAAATGAAAGATATCAATGAAGATGGAAAAAGAAATCAAATTCAAATTCAAGTCCAAATTGAAAAAGAAAAAGAAATTGAAATTGAAAAAGAAATTGAAAATGAAAATGAAATTCAAAATGAAATTGATAATGATAGCAATACTAGAAAAAGAAATCAAAATAATGAAAATAATAATTTAGAAAATTCAGATTCAAATCCAAATTCAAATAACAAAACAATATCATTTAGTTTTTCTAACAAAATATTAAATGAAAAATTTATTGTTATTTTCACACTAATTTCTATTACTTTATTTTGGATTTTGATATTTAAAACAAATCAAATTAAACCTGAAATTGAAATTGATATATGGGAGAAACCAGATGATAAAGAAATTGGAGGATGTTATTCAAAAAATATCATGAAAATTGAAAATGATAAACTATTTTTTATAAATTGTGAAGGTTTTGCAAATTTTACAATTATTGAAGATTATCCAGAATATAAAGAAACAAGTTATAATTATTCAAATCCATTTGATCTTGAACACATTTCAATTGAAAATCGAATTATTGGAGAATGTAGAATACCATTTATACCAGGATATCAAAAAGAAGTTATAACATATATTCATCCTAAAATATTTGAAAGAGCAATTTCAAGAAATGAGAAAAGATGTATTATCAATCAAATTAATCAAGAAAATGAAAATGAAAATTTGAATAAATATCCAAATTGTATTCCTCATAAATCAATCCAAAACAAAAAAATTGAAGAATATGAAATCAAACCAAATATTGTATTTCTTCTTTTTGATGCAGCAAGTACACCTATATATGAAAAAAGTCTAACAAAAACAATATCAACTATTGAAGAATTAGAAAATAAAAAAAAGAAAATCAAATCATTTTCATTTCCAGGATATCGAATAGTTGGATTGAATTCATATGTAAATCAACATCCAATGTATTGTGGGAAAAAACAAGAAATTATGGAATCACCTTATTCAGATTCATTTCTTTGGAATATTTTTACAAAAAAAGGATATTTCACAACTTTTATTGATCAACTTTGTTCTGGTTATTATCAATGGGTTTGGAGAGTAGAACCTGAAATGAGCTTAGATGCTTGTCCATTTGATTATAGATTCTATCGTCATTTTTGTGGTCCTGATTGGGATGCTTTTGAAAATAATCACCCACATTGTCTTTATGGGAATTATGGTTATCAATATAATTTAAATGCAACTTATGATTTACTCAATAATCCAAAATATATTGAAATTCCTAAATTTATCATTTCAAATTTTTATGAATCTCATGAACCTTCTCAAAAAGTTTTCAAAACTGTTGATAAAGATGTATCAAGTTTTTTAAAGGATATCTATTCCAAAAGTATTGGTGATTATACTATTATTGTTATACTTTCAGATCATGGACCACATTATGGATATTACAAACAATTTTATCATAAATATCCACTTTTTAATATTATTTTCCCAAACAAATTCTTTGAAAAATTTCCAAATTTAAAAACAATTTTAAAAAGAAATGAACATAATATTTTTTCAGCTTATGATATTTATTCTAGTTTTGTTCATTTAATTAATAATTTTGAAAGTTATGATAAAAAAACCACTCATCAAAGTTTATTTGATCCAGAAATGATTCCAAATCGAAGTTGTGATGAAGTTTGTTTATTAGAAAATTTTAATGAAGAAGATCATAATTATTATTGTGAAAATTGGTTTAGATAAAAGAAAAAAAAGAAAGAATGAATGTTTCCTAATTTTGTTTTAAAATTGAAAATATTTTTTTTCATTTTTTTCATTTTTTTCTTTTTTAAAAATGAATGAAATTTTATTTTTTGGTCAAAATCAATTTCCAAAACTTATCAAAAAAAAAACAAATAAAATAACAAAATCCAATTCAATTTAAATTTGAAAATGAAAATGAAAATAAAAAACAAATTAAACAAATTTCATCAGGTTATTTCTGAACAATTTTCCTTTTTAAAAATGGAAAAGCAATAGAATATTTAAATGAAAAATATTTACCTGATTCAAAACAAAATCCTTCAAAAATCCAAATTGAAGAAAATATTCAAAAAGTAACTGTTGGTTCTTTAAATGAAGCTATTTTAACAATAGAAGGAAATGTAAATGCCAAAGGAGAAGATATCAGTTCAGAAAATCCAAATGAATTTATCAATATTTCATCATTAATTGAAGATACAAATGATAGAGTAATTCAAGATATTGTTTCTGGTGCTTATTCAATTTACTTATTAACTTCAAATCAAAATGTTTATGGAATTGGTTCAAATCATTATGGTGAACTTGGTTTTGATTCTGAAGCACTTGAAAAAACAGAAAAACCAATTTTAATGATGAAAAATGTTTCTAAAATATTTTCAGGAATTGATTCATATTCTGTTTTTCTTTTAAATTCAAATCATGAATTATTTTGTTGTGGATATAATGGACATGGTCGACTTGGATTAGGAGAATCAAGAAAAGAAGAAACAAAAATCCAAAAATTAACCAAAATCCAAAATATTCCAAAAGGCAAAATAATTGATATTCAATGTGGATTTTATTATTCAATAATGTTGATTGAACAAGAAGATGAAAATCCAAAAAGAAAACTTTATTCATGTGGGAGATATAGATTCAATGGACTTGGCAAAAATAAAAATACTTATGAATTTACTGAAATCAAATTATTTTTATTTGAAAATGATAATATTCTTGATTTTTCTTGTGGAGGTTATCATACTTTGATTTTAACTTCCAAAGGTAAATTGATAGGATTTGGAAATAATAATTTTGCTCAATTGGGACATCAATCTACAAAATTTAACCCAATTCCAACTCAATTTGAACTTCCTAAATTAAGATTTAATGAAAATATTTCTAATTATCATATTTCTTGTGGAATGTTTAAATCATTTCTTTATTATTCTCCTTCTTTTTCCAATCTTGAAGAAGATTTGATAAAATTATTTAGAAGAAAAGAATTTTGTGATATTTCATTTAAAACCGAAAATGGAGAAATAATCAAAGCTCATAAATTAATATTGAAATATAGATTAAATCAAAATCAAAATGAAATTGAAATTGAAAAACTTCAAAAAATTATTTCAAATAAATCAATTAAAGAATCAATTCAAATATTTGAAATGATTTATTCAAATAATTCCAATATAAATCCAAAATTATATTATGAAATTAAAGAAATTATAAATCCAAATGAAAGAATAGAAGAAACAATGAAAAGAATTTATTTAAATGAAAATGAAAAAGATTTTATAATTGAAAGAAAAGAAAAACAATATAAATTTCCTAAATTAATATTAATAATGAGAAGTGAATTATATCGAGGGATGTTTTTATCTGTAACAGAAGATAAATCAAATAAAGTTACAGATTATAGTGAATTAAGTAATAAATCATTTCAAATATTTGAATATTGGATTTATTCAAATCAAATTAAAGATGAAATTCAAATTACACAAGAAATAATTGATGAACTTAAAATTGGAATTGATTATTTTCAATTAAATCAAACAAATCCAAATTTATTTGATTTATTAATTAACAAATTTAATTATTAAAATTAAAATTAAAATTAAAATTAAAATCAAAATTAAATCAAAATTCATAAATAAAATTAAATTTAAAATTAAAATTAAAATTAAAATTCATAAATAAAATTAAAATTAAAATTAAAATTAAAATTAAAATTAAAATTAAAATTAAAAATTAAAATTAAAATTAAAATTAAAATTAAAATTAAAATTACAATTAATATTAAAATCAAAATTCTGAATTAAAATTAAAACTAAAATTAAAATCAAAATTAAAATCAAAATTTAAATTAAATTTAAAATTAAAATTAAAATTAAAATTAAAATTAAAATTAAAATTAAAATTAAAATTAAAATTAAAATTAAAATTATAATCAAAATTAAAATCAAAATTAAAATTCATAAATAAAATTAAATTCAAAATTAAAATTAAAATTTAAATTAAAATTAAAATTAAAATTAAAATTAAAATTAAAATTAAATTCAAAATTAAAATTAAATTCAAAATTAGAATTTCATTTTTTTCATTTTTTTTCTTTTTTAAAAATGAATGAAATTTTATTTTTTGGTGAAAATCAATTTCCAAAACTTATCAAAAAAAAAACAAATAAAATAACAAATCCAATTCAATTTAAATTTGAAAATGAAAATGAAAATAAAAATAAAAAACAAATTAAACAAATTTCATCAGGAAGTTATGCAACAATTTTCCTTTTTAAAAATGGAAAAGCAATAGAATATTTAAACAAAGATGATTCAAATCAAAATCCTGAAAAAATCCAAATTGAAGAAAATATTCAAAAAGTAACTGTTGGTTCTTTAAATGAAGCTATTTTAACAAAAGAAGGAAATATATTTGCAAAAGGGGAAAATATTAATCCAGAAAATCCATATGAATTTATCAATATTTCATCATTAATTGAAGATACAAATGATAGAATAATTCAAGATATTGTTTCTGGTGCTTATTCAATTTACTTATTAACTACAAATAAAAATGTTTATGGAATTGGTTCAAATCATTATGGTCAACTTGGTTTTGATTCTAAAACACTTGAAAAAACAGAAGAACCAATTTTGATGATGAAAAATGTTTCTAAAATATTTTCAGAAATTGATTCAAATTCTGTTTTTCTTTTAAATTCAAATCAAGAATTATTTGGATGTGGTTCTAATTCACGTGGTCAACTTGGATTAGGAGAATCAAGAAAAAAAGAAAAAAAAATCCAAAAATTAACCAAAATCCAAAATATTCCAAAAGGCAAAATAATTGATATTAAATGTGGTTTCATTCATTCAATAATGTTGATTGAACAAGAAAATCAAAATCCAAAAAGAAAACTTTATTCATGTGGGAATTATCAATTTAATGGACTTGGCAAAAATAAAAATACTTATGAATTTACTGAAATCAAATCATCTTTATTTAAAAATGATGATAATATTCTTGAAATTTCTGTTGGAAGTTATCATACTTTGATTTTA
This sequence comes from Anaeramoeba ignava, assembly GCA_028826165.1. Lineage (NCBI taxonomy): Eukaryota > Anaeramoebidae > Anaeramoeba > Anaeramoeba ignava. The sequence goes on from JAPDFW010000120.1 coordinate 124,978, forward strand.
ACTTCCAAAGGGAAACTGATAGGATTTGGAAATAATGATTATGCTCAATTAGGAACTTCTTATACAAAATTTAAACCAATTCCAACTCAAATTAAACTTCCTAAATTAAGATTTAATGAAGATATTTCCAATTATCATATTTCTTGTGGAATGTTTAATTCATTTCTTTATTATTATCCTCTTTCTTTTTCCAATCTTGAAGAAGATTTGATAAAATTATTTAGAAGAAAAGAATTTTGTGATATTTCATTTAAAACAAAAAATGGAGAAATAATCAGAAGCTCATAAATTAATATTGAAATATAGATTAAATCAAAATCAAATTGAAATTGAAATTGAAAAACTTAAAGAAATTATTTCAAATAAATCAATTAAAGAATCAAATCAAATATTTGAAATGATTTATTCAAATAATTCCAATATAAATCCAAAATTATATTCTGAAATTAAAGAAATTATAAATCCAAATGAAAAAATTGAAGAAACAATGAAAAGAATTTATTTAAATGAAAATGAAAATGAAAAAGATTTTATAATTGAAAGAAAAGAAAAACAATATAAATTTCCTAAATTAATATTAATAATGAGAAGTGAATTATATCGAGGGATGTTTTTATCTGTAACTGAAGATAAATCAAATAAAGTTACAGATTATAGTGAATTAAGTAATAAATCATTTCAAATATTTGAATATTGGATTTATTCAAATCAAATTAAAGATGAAATTCAAATTACACAAGAAATCATTGATGAACTTCAAATTGGAATTGATTATTTTCAATTAAATCAAACAAATCCAAATTTATTTGATTTATTAATTAAGAAATTTAATTATTAAAATTAAAATTAAAATTAAAATCAAAATTAAAATTAAAATTAAAATTAAAATTAAAATTAAAATCAAATTAAAATTCAAAATTAAAATTAAAATTAAAATTAAAATCAAAATCAAAATTAAAATTAAAATTTAAATTAAAATTAAAATTAAAATTAAAATTAAAATCAAAATTAAAATTAAAATTAAAATTAAAATTAAAATTAAAATTAAAATTAAAATTAAAATTAAAATTAAAATTAAAATTAAAATTAAAATCAAAATTAAAATCAAAATTAAAATTATAATTAAAATTAAATTCAAAATTAAAATTAAATTCAAAATTAAAATTAAATTCAAAATTAAAATTTCATTTTTTTCATTTTTTTTCTTTTTTAAAAATGAATGAAATTTTATTTTTTGGAAGAAATCAATTTCCAAGTCTTTTCAAAAATAAACCAAATAAAATAACAAATCCAATTCAATTTAAATTTGAAAATGAAAATGAAAATAAAAATAAAAAACAAATTAAACAAATTTCATCAGGAAATTATTCAACAATTTTCCTTTTTAAAAATGGAAAAGCAATAGAATATTTAAATGAAAAATATTCAAAACAAAATCCTTCAAAAATCCAAATTGAAGAAAATATTCAAAAAGTAACTGTTGGTTCTTCAAATGAAGCTATTTTAACAAAAGAAGGAAATATATTTGCAAAAGGATATAATATTAATCCAGAAAATCCATATGAATTTATCAATATTTCATCATTAATTGAAGATACAAATGATAGAGTAATTCAAGATATTGTTTCTGGTGCTCATTCAATTTACTTATTAACTTCAAATCAAAATGTTTATGGAATTGGTTCAAATCAATATGGTGAACTTGGTTTTGATTTTGAAGCACTTGAAAAAACAGAAGAACCAATTTTAATGATGAAAAATGTTTCTAAAATATTTTCAGGAAATTCTTCAAAAAATATTTTTCTTTTAAATTCAAATCAAGAATTATTTGGATGTGGTTCTAATTCATATGCTCAACTTGGATTAGGAGAATCAAGAAAAGAAGAAACAAAAATCCAAAAATTAACCAAAATCCAAAATATTCCAAAAGGCAAAATAATTGATATTCAATGTGGAGACAATCATTCAATAATGTTAATTGAACAAGAAGATGAAAATCCAAAAAGAAAACTTTATTCATGTGGGAGATGTGGATTCAATGGACTTGGCAAAGGTGAAAATACTTACGAATTTACTGAAATCAAATCATCTTTATTTGAAAATGATAATGATAATATTATTGATTTTTCTTGTGGAGGTTATCATACTTTGATTTTAACTTCCAAAGAGAAATTGATAGGATTTGGAAATAATAATTTTGCTCAATTAGGAACTTCTTATACAAAATTTAAATCAATTCCAACTCAAATTGAAATTCCTAAATTAAGATTTAATGAAAATATTTCCAATTATCATATTTCTTGTGGATATTTCAATTCATTTCTTTATTATTCTCTTTCTTTTTCCAATCTTGAAGAAGATTTGATAAAATTATTTAGAAGAAAAGAATTTTGTAATATTTCATTTAAAACCAAAAATGGAGAAATAATTGAAGCTCATAAATTAATATTGAAATATAGATTAAATGAAAATGAAAATGAAATTGAAAAACTTAAAGAAATTATTTCAAATAAATCAATTAAAGAATCAAATCAAATATTTGAAATGATTTATTCAAATAATTCCAATATAAATCCAAAATTATATTCTGAAATTAAAGAAATTATAAATTCAAATGAAAAAATTGAAGAAACAATGAAAAGAATTTATTTAAATGAAAATGAAAATGAAAATGATTTTATAATTGAAAGAAAAGAAAAACAATATAAATTTCCTAAATTAATATTAATAATGAGAAGTGAATTATATCGAGGGATGTTTTTATCTGTTACAAATGATAAATCTAATAAAGTTACAGATTATAGTGAATTAAGTAATAAATCATTTCAAATATTTGAATATTGGATTTATTCAAATCAAATTAAAGATGAAATTCAAATTACACAAGAAATAATTGATGAAATTGAAACTGGAATTGATTATTTTCAATTAAATCAAACAAATCCAAATTTATTTGATTTATTAATTAATAAATTTAATAATTAAAATTAAAATCAAAATTAAAATTAAAATCTAAAATTCAAATTAAAATCAAAATTAAAATTAAAATTAAAATCAAAATTTAAATCAAAATCAAAATTAAAATCAAAATTAAAATTAAAATTAAAATTTAAATTAAAATTAAAATTAAAATTTAAATTAAAATTAAAATCAAAATTAAAATTAAAATTAAATTCCAAATTAAAAATAAAATCAAAATTCATAAATAAAATTAAAATTAAAATTAAAATTAAAATTTAAATTAAAATTAAAATTCAAATTAAAATTAAAATTAAAATTAAAATTAAAATCAAAATCAAAATTAAAATCAAAATCAAAATTAAAATCAAAATTAAAATTAAAATTCAAAATTAAAATTAAAATTAAAATCAAAATTAAAATTAAAATTAATATTAAAATCAAAATTTAAAATCAAAATTAAAATCAAAATTCTGAATTAAAATTAAAACTAAAATTAAAATCAAAATCAAAATTAAAATCAAAATTAAAATTAAAATTTAAATTCAAATTAAAATTAAAATTAAAATTAAAATTAAAATCAAAATTAAAATCAAAATTAAAATCAAAATTAAAATCAAAATCAAAATTAAAATTAAAATTAAAATTAAAATCAAAATTTAAAATTAAAATCAAAATTAAAATTAAAATTAAAATTAAAATTAAAATTAAAATTAAAATTAAAATTAAAATCAAAATTAAAATTAAAATTAAAATTTCATTTTTTTCATTTTTTTTCTTTTTTAAAAATGAATGAAATTTTATTTTTTGGAAGAAATCAATTTCCAAGTCTTTTCAAAAAAAAACCAAATAAAATAACAAATCCAATTCAATTTAAATTTGAAAATGAAAATGAAAATAAAAATAAAAAACAAATTAAACAAATTTCATCAGGAAGTTATGCAACAATTTTCCTTTTTAAAAATGGAAAAGCAATAGAATATTTAAATAAAGATGATTCAAAACAAAATCCTTCAAAAATCCAAATTGAAAATATTCAAAAAGTAACTGTTGGTTCTTTAAATGAAGCTATTTTAACAATAGAAGGAAATGTATTTGCAAAAGGATATAATATTAATCCAGAAAATCCATATGAATTTATCAATATTTCATCATTAATTGAAGATATAAATGATAGAATAATTCAAGATATTGTTTCTGGTGCTTATTCAATTTACTTATTAACTTCAAATAAAAATGTTTATGGAATTGGTTCTAATTTATCTGGTCAACTTGGTTTTGATTCTAAAGCACTTGAAAAAACAGAAGAACCAATTTTAATGATGAAAAATGTTTCTAAAATATTTTCAGGAATTGATTCATATTCTGTTTTTCTTTTAAATTCAAATCATGAATTATTTGGATGTGGTTCTAATTCATATGCTCAACTTGGATTAGGAGAATCAAGAAAAGAAGAAACAAAAATCCAAAAATTAACCAAAATCCAAAATATTCCAAAAGGCAAAATAATTGATATTAAATGTGGTTTCATTCATTCAATAATGTTGATTGAAAATGAAAATCAAAATCAAAATCAAAAAAGAAAACTTTATTCATGTGGAAGATATAGATCTAATGGACTTGGCAAAGAATATCAAAATACTTATGAATTTACTGAAATCAAATTATTTTTATTTGAAAATGATAATATTCTTGAAATTTCTGTTGGAAGTTATCATACTTTGATTTTAACTTCCAAAGGGAAATTGATAGGATTTGGAAATAATGATTATGCTCAATTAGGAACTTCTTATACAAAATTTAAATCAATTCCAATTCAAATTAAACTTCCTAAATTAAGATTTAATGAAAATATTTCCAATTATCATATTTCTTGTGGAATGTTTAAATCATTTCTTTATTATTCTCCTTCTTTTTCCAATCTTGAAGAAGATTTGATAAAATTATTTGAAAGAAAAGAATTTTGTGATATTTCATTTAAAACCAAAAATGGAGAAATAATCAAAGCTCATAAATTAATATTGAAATATAGATTAAATCAAAATCAAATTGAAATTGAAAAACTTAAAGAAATTATTTCAAAAAAATCAATTCAAAGAATCAAATCAAATATTTGAAATGATTTATTCAAACAAAATAATAAATCCAAAATTATATTCTGAAATTAAAGAAATTATAAATCCAAATGAAAAAATTGAAGAAACAATGAAAAGAATTTATTTAAATGAAAATGAAAATGAAAAAGATTTTATAATTGAAAGAAAAGAAAAACAATATAAATTTCCAAAATTAATATTAATAATGAGAAGTGAATTATATCGAGGGATGTTTTTATCTGTAACAGAAGATAAATCAAATAAAGTTACAGATTATAGTGAATTAAGTAATGAATCATTTCAAATATTTGAATATTGGATTTATTCAAATCAAATTAAAGATGAAATTCAAATTACACAAGAAATAATTGATGAACTTCAAATTGGAATTGATTATTTTCAATTAAATCAAACAAATCCAAATTTATTTGATTTATTAATTAACAAATTTGATAATTAAAATTAAAATTAAAAATTAAATTAAAAATTAAATCAAAATTCATAAATAAAATTAATATTAAAATCAAAATTCTGAATTAAAATTAAAATCAAAAATTAAAATTAAAATTAAAATTAAAATTAAAATTAATATTAAAATCAAAATTCTGAATTAAAATTAAAATCGAAATTAAAATTAAAATTAAAATTAAAATTAAATTTAAAATTAAAATTAAATTCCAAATTTTTTTTCCTGTTTTTTTTTCCTGTTTTTTTTTTCATTTTTTTTCTAGTGATTCCAAAAAAAAAAGTAATAAATGAATTCTCGAAATTCCACAAGTCATCGTTCAACTAAAAAAAAAACTTCTGTGAAAAAAGCTCTACAAAGTATTTTAATTAAAGATTTATCGAATCTTTATTATTTACAAAACAGTTTCCAAGATTTTTCAATTTTTGTGAGAGATAAAAATCAAAATAAATACGAGTTTAAAGTTCATAAATGTGTTTTGAGTGCTAGAAGCGGTTTTTTCAGCTTATTTTTCAAAAAGGGAATATCAACCGAAATTGATTTACCAGATGTAGATAAAGAAACAATGGAATGGATTTTAAAATACATTTATTTGGGAGAAATTTTTTCAACTCAAAAAAAAGACTTATCTTCTCTTTTAAAAATTTCAATTCAATTCCAACTTGATTTGGTGTCAAATTTTTTGGAACAACTAATTTTCGATTCTTTGAACATTATGAATGTTTGCGATATTTTGGTGCAAAATGAAGTTTTCAAATCATCAAAGATTGAACAAGGATGTCTGAGTTTCATTGATTCAAATTTTTCAGAAATCAAGAAAAACGATAGCTATTTGAATTTGAAAGAAGAACAAATTTACAACTTGATTCAATTTAAAATCCAAAAACGAGAAATACTCGATATTGCTTATCTTGACATGATCAATCAATGGATTAAGAATTACATGAAGAAAATCAAAAAAGATCATAAAAAGCAAAAATTTCAACTTGAAAAAACCACAAGGAGATTTTTTTCAGAAATTCATTTGGAGTTTATCGATCGGGAATTAGTCTCAAATTTGCCAAATTTCTCGTATTTGTCAAATTATTTCTCCAGAATCAAACAAGTTTCTTTGTATCAAGAAAAAATGGAAATGGAAAATATTCACAATAAAGAAACAAAATCATTGGAAAAAAAAATTCAGAGAAAAGATAACGAACTGGAAGAAGTAAAAAAAGAATTGAAAGATCTCCAGCAAAACAGCAATTTGAAAGAGAAACAAAAATATCAAGAAATCAAACAATTAAAAGAAAAAATTGAATCCCAAAAAATATTAGAAGAAGTGTTTAAAACCTCAACAATTATCACAGATATCGAACAAGTTCAGAAATTTAGAGAATGGATAAATAAGGATGATTTTCTCAAAAATATTAAACTAAGATTTTCAAAGAATAAAGATCAAACATCAGAAAATTTCCATAAAAAATGTGACGATAAAGGAAGTACTTTAGTTTTAATCAAAACAAAAGAAGGATATATTTTTGGTGGATTTACTGAAGTTGGATGGCAATCAGCGAAAAATGGAGATGATATTCAAGATCCAAAAGCTTTTCTTTTTAGTTTGAAAAATCCAAAAGGAATTTCACTTGAAAAATTCCCTGTTCAAAAAAGAAAGGCTAAGGAAGCCCTTGGTTATATGAATTTAGAATATGGTCCGGATTTTAATGATATTATTGTTGATTCTGATAAACTTGAATCTGGTCAATCAAGTAGTTTTGGTTATCGCTATCATTTACCTCAAAATATAATAAAAAAATCAGAAGAAGCTATCAATTATTTTGCTGGTGGAAATGGTGGATTTTCTATTCAAGAGATTGAATGTTGGTTTTGAAATCAAAATTTCAATTAAAATTCAAATTAAAATTAAAATTAAAAATTAAAATTAAAATCAAAAATTAAATTTAAATTTAAAATTAAAATTAAAATTAAAATTAAAATTAAAAATCAAAATCAAAATCAAAATTAAAATTAAAATTAAAATTCAAAATTACAGTCCCTAATCTAAATTCTGAATTAAAATTAAAATCAAAAATTAAAATTAAAATTAAAATTAAAATTAAAATTACAGTCCCTAATCTAAATTCTGAATTAAATTTAAAATTAAAATCTAAATTCTGAATTAAAATCAAAATTAAAATTTAAATTCTGAATTTTTTTCTCATCAAATTTTTTTTTCATTTTTTTCATTTCAAAAAATTAAAGTAAGTTCTTTAAACAAAAGTGAGAAAAGTTGTTTTTTCCTTTTTTTTTTTTCTTTTTAAATTAAAATGAATTATTTAATTTTCTTTAATTGAAAAAAAAAAAGTAAAAATGAAAACAATTCTTTTGATATTCTTTTTATTCAATATTGTTTTGATTAATTCAATTCAAACTCAAAAACATCAAGATATTATTCTTCTGAAGATGAACATTATGTTTGGAATTTAATTGATAATTTGACAGGAAGCGATAATGATTTTGGAAGATCAGTTTCAATTTATGAAGATATTTTAGTTATTGGAGATCCAGGTCCAGATCAAGCATTTGTTTACAGAAATAATGGAACAAATTTTGAACTTGAAGAAATTTTAAATGCATCCATATCAGCAGGTTTTGGTTGGGATGTTTCAATTTATGAAGATGTTCTTGTTGTTGGAGATTTTGGTGCAGCTCAAGTATCCATTTACAGATTTAATCAAACAATTTGGAATCTCGAAGAAATTTTTACTGAGAGTTATGACTCAAATTTTGGACAAAGTGTTTCAGTTTATAAAAATGTTCTTGTTGTTGGTGCTCCTGGTGTCAATAAAGCATTTATTTACAGATATAATGGATCAATGTGGAATCTTGAAGCAAATTTTACTGGAAATTCAGGTTCATATTTTGGATGGGATGTTTCACTTTATGAAAATGTTACAGTTATTCAAACTACTACTGGTGAAAATGAACTATGCATTTATAGATATAACGGTTCAATTTGGAATGTTGATCAAAATTTCACTGGAACTCCAGGTTCTAATTATGGACAAAGTGTTTATATTTATGAAGATGTCCTTGTTGTTGGCGCCCCGTATGTCAATAAAGTATTTGGTTACAGATATAATGGTTCAGTTTGGAATCTTGAACAGAATTTTACTGGAGATCCAACTTCAGAATTTGGATGGGATGTTTCACTTTATAAAAAAACCCTTGTTATTGGCGCTTATAAAGCAAATAAGGCTTTTATTTACAGATATAATGAATCAATGTGGAATCTTGAGCAAATTTTGAATGGAAATTCAGGTTCAAATTTTGGATGGAGTGTTTCAGTTTATGAAAATTTTACAGCTATTACTTCTCCTTACATTTATAAGGCTTATGCTTATGAATACACTTTTATTCCACAAGTAAATCTTCATAATTGTTCATCTTTGTTTTCATCATTTGATTGTTATTGGGATCAAATTCAAATTCCAAATTTGAAATATCAAATCAATTTTGGATATGATTGGATTGATATTGATTCTCCAATTCTTAAAGATGGGAATGTTCTTTATCAATTATTCAATTCTTCATTTAACTCTAATATTACTGGAAATGAATATTACACAATCCAAATTCAAGCTTGTCATATTGAATCATTGAAATGTGGTGAATTTTCTTCGTTTGCTAATTTAACAACAAGAATTGATTCAGTAAAAGATTTCCAATTATTAGATCCAAATTCTTATTCAGTTAATATTTCATGGAATTATCCAAATGTTGTTACTAATGAAGGTATTGCTCATCTTGATCATTATAACATTTCCTATTTCACTACATCTGTTCCTGGATCAATTTCATCAATTTCAATCGATAATTCATCAACTTCATATCTTTTAGATATTGAATGTGGAAATGATTATAATGTTTCAATTTGTGGATGTAGAACACCAGAATGTGAAGGAGAAGACCAAGGAGAAGTTGTTGAATCATCAATTTCAATTCCATTTGAAGATATTGAAGATTTAATATGTTCAATTCAATATTCATTAGATATTAATTGTAGTTGGAATCAACCAATTAATTGTTCAATTCCATCTTATTATAACTTCACTTATCAAGCAATTTCACAAAGTTATTCAGAGAATTTTAATCCAATTTCATCAAATCAATATTTCACAAATTATTTACAAAATCAAGAATATCAAGTCAATGTTTCAGCATGTAATTCAATGAATAAATGTGGAAATATTTCAACAACTTCAATTACAACTGGAAATTTAGCAACATCTCCAACAATCAATCAATTAAATCCAAAACCTGAAGAAATTGAATTAAATTTTACAAAAGTATCAAATGCTAATAATTATTCAATTTCAATTTCACTTAATAATGAAACAAATTGGCAAAATTTCACATCTCTTGATTTAAGTGGAATTGAAGGAATTGGAAGAATAAGTGGAATATCTGGAAATATTGAATATAATATTTCAATTCGAGGATGTTCAGATTTAAATTGTAAATCTGAATATTTAGGAGAACCAAGTTCATTTGTATTAGAAACACCTAAATTAGGAAATATTACTTCATTAAATTGTTATGGAATAGTTAATGGATTTGTTTGTACTTGGGATCCATTAAATTTATCAGATGGATTAAAAGGATATCTATTTAGATATAATTCAATAATGATTTGTCTACCAAAAACAACAGAATATTATTCAGTTTCAGGAGTAAATGGAGAAGAAAATTACGAAATTTCAGTTTATTCATCAGCAACTTCAAATTGTGATTATAATGAATATTCAGGAATTAAAACAACAACAACAGTAACAACATTATCACCAACTCAAACAAGTGAAAGTACATCAAAAACACCAGTAATTGTTATGGGAGTTATTATTCCAATTCTTGTTATTGGAGGAGTGATTGGATTTATTGTTTTGATTAAGAAACAGAAAAAAAGTATTAAAAGGATTATTAAACAAAGAGAAAAAGAACTTGAAAAATCAGGAGGAATTGAAATGATTTGATTTCTTTTTTTTTCATTTATTTTTTTTTTCATTTTTTTTCAATTCAAAAAATTAAAAATGAATGATTTAAAAGATTTAAAAGATTTTTATTCAGGATATTTATTACAAAAATCTATTTTTCATCTCATAAATGAATATTTTTCGATTTTGTTTTTAATTTAAATTAATTAAGATCAGAAAGAAAAGAAAATTCACAATTTAAATTCTCCTTTTTTTTTTTTCTCCATTTTTATTAATTTAAAAAAAAAAAAGATCAAAATGAAACAACAAAACAAAAATTTATTTTCTTTTTTTCATTTTTCTTTTCTTTAAATTCAAAGTAAGTTTAAAAATAAATAAATAAACATAAAAATAAACCAATTTAACTTATTTATTATTCATTTTCTTATTTTATTATTTTTATTTTGCTTCTTCAAAAAATAAAAAAAGCAAAAAAAAAAAAAGAAACAAATTCTTCTTTTAATAATTTCTTATTCTTTATTTATTAAAAAAAAATAGCAAAAATGAAAACAATTCTTTTGATATTCTTTTTATTCAATTTTCTTATTTTGATTAATTCAATTCAAACTCAAAAAACATCAAGATATTATTCTTATGAAGATGAAGCTTACATTTGGAATTTAATTGATAATTTTACAGGAACCAATCAATTTGGATTTCCAGCTTCAATTTATGAAAATGTTCTTGTTGTTGGCACTTTTGGTTCAGATCAAGCATTCATTTACAGATATAATGGAACAAATTTTGAACTTGAACAAACTTTAAATGGAACTGAAGGTTCATATTTTGGAGCTAGTGTTTCAGTTTATGAAAATGTTCTTGTTGTTGGAGCTTATGGTTCAGATCAAGCATTCATTTACAGATATAATGGAACAATTTGGAATCTTGAAAAAACTTTAAATGGAACTGAAGGTTCATCAGATTGGATTCATGTTTCAGTTTATGAAAATGTTACAGTTGTTGGTTCTCTCAATAAAAATCAAGCATATATTTACAGATATAATGGATCAATTTGGAATCTTGAACAAATTTTGAATGGAACTGAAGGTTCATATTTTGGAGAGCGTGTTTCAGTTTATGAAAATGTTATTGTTGTTGGAGCTTATGGTTCAGATCAAGCATTCATTTACAGATATAATGGAACAATTTGGAATCTTGAACAAACTTTGAATGGAACTGAAGGTTCATTCTTTGGTTTTAATGTTCCAGTTTATGAAAATGTTCTTGTTATTGGTGCTTATCATTCAAGTCAAGTATTCATTTACAGATATAATGAATCAAATTGGAATCTTGAACAAACTTTGAATGGAACAACTTTTGGACAGCATGTTTCAGTTTATGAAAATGTTCTTGTTATTGGAGTTTTTGATTCAAGTAAAGCATTCATTTATAGATATAATGGATCAATTTGGAATCTTGAAAAAACTTTGAATGGACCTACATTTTTTGGTTTTGGTGTTTCAGTTTATGAAAATTTTACAGCTATTGGTCGTCCAGCCAGTTCTGAAGTATATGTTTATCAATTCACTTTTATTCCACAAGTAAATCTTCATAATTGTTCATCTTTGTTTTCATCATTTGATTGTTATTGGGATCAAATTCAAATTCCAAATTTGAAATATCAAATCAATTTTGGATATGATTGGATTGATATTGATTCTCCAATTCTTAAAGATGGGAATGTTCTTTATCAATTATTCAATTCTTCATTTAACTCTAATATTACTGGAAATGAATATTACACAATCCAAATTCAAGTTTGTGATATTGAATCATTGAAATGTGGTGAAGTTTCTTCGTTTGCTAATTTAACAACAAAAATTGATTCAGTAAAAGATTTTCAATTAGTAGATTCAACTTTTTATTCAGTTAATGCTTCATGGAATTATCCAAATGTTGTTATTGATGGAAGTATTCCTCATCTTGATCATTATAATTTTTCTTATTTCAATACATCTGCTCCTGGATCAATTACATCAACTTCAATCGATAATTCATCAACTTCATATCTTTTTGATATTGAATGTGGAAATGATTATAATGCTTCAATTTTTGGATGTAGAACACCAGAATGTGAAGCAGAAGATCAAGGAGAAGTTGTTGAATCATCAATTTCAATTCCATTTGGAAATGTTGAAAATTTAGGATGTTTAGTTTCAGTATCATTAAAGATATTTTGCTCTTGGACCAAACCAAGTAATTGTAAAGATCCATCTTATTATAACTTCACTTATCAAGCAATTTCAGGAAATGATTCAGAAAATTATCATCTAGGTTTAGGAAATAAAGAATTTATAGCGAAAATTCCTAATCAAGAATATCAAATCAATGTTTCAGCATGTAATTCAATGAATAAATGTGGAAATATTTCAACAACTTCAATTACAACTGGAAATTTAACAACATCTCCAACAATTAATCAAGCAATTTCCAAAATTGAAGAAATTGAATTAAATTTCACAAAAGTATCAAATGCTAATAATTATTCAATTTCAATTTCACTTAATAATGAAACAAATTGGCAAAATTTCACATCTCTTGATTTAAGTGGAAATGAAGTAATTGGAACAATAAGTGGAATATCTGGAAATATTGAATATAATATTTCAGTTTGTGGATGTGTTGATTTAAATTGTGAAATTTATTATTTAGGAGAACCAAGTCCATTTACATTAGTAACACCTAAATTAGGAAATATTACTTCATTAAATTGTTCATCATTAATTTGTGGATTTGAATGTAATTGGGATTCATTAAATTTATCAGATGGATTAAAAGCATATCTATTTAGATATAATTCAACAACAATTTGTTTATCAAATTTAACAACAAATTATTCAGTTTTAGGAGGATTAATTCCATTAGCAAATTATGAAATTTCAGTTTATTCATCAGCTGATTCAAATTGTTCTTATAATGAATATTCAGGAATTGAAACAACAACTTCAGTTACAACAGATAATTTGCCATCTCCAACAATTAATCAAGCAATTTCCAAAATTGAAGAAATTGAATTAAATTTCACAAAAGTATCAAAAGCTCAAAATTATTCAATTTCAATTTCACTTGATAATGAAATAAATTGGCAAAATTTCACATCTCTTGATTTAAGTGGAAGTGAAGGAATTGGAACAATAAATGGATTATCTGGAAATATTGAATATAATATTTCAATTCGAGGATGTTCAGATTTAAATTGTGAACCTGAATATTTAGGAGAACCAAGTCCATTTACATTAGTAACACCTAAATTAGGAAATATTACTTCATTAAATTGTTCATCATTAATTTGTGGATTTGAATGTAATTGGGATTCATTAAATTTATCAGATGGATTAAAAGCATATCTATTTAAATACAATTCAACAACAATTTGTTTATCAAATTTAACAGCAAATTATTCAGTTTTAGGAGGATTAATTCCATTAGCAAATTATGAAATTTCAGTTTATTCATCAGCAACTTCAAATTGTTCTTATAATGAATATTCAGGAATTGAAACAACAACAACAGTTACAACAGATAATTTGCCATCTCCAACAATTAATCAATTAAATCCAAAACCTGAAGAAATTGAAATAATATTTACAAAAGTAGCCCAAGCTCAAAATTATTCAATTTCAATTTCACTTGGTAATGAAACAAATTGGCAAAATTTCACATCTCTTGATTTAAGTGGAAGTGAAGGAATTGGAACAATAAATGGATTATCTGGAAATATTGAATATAATATTTCAATTCGAGGATGTTCAGATTTAAATTGTGAACCTGAATATTTAGGAGAACCAAGTTCAACCAATTCAACAACACCTAAATTAGGAAATATTACTTCATTAAATTGTTATGGAATAATCAATGGATTTGTTTGTACTTGGGATTCATTAAATTTATCAGATGGATTAAAAGCATATCTATTTAAATACAATATGATGATGATTTGTTTACCAAAAACAACAGAATATTATTCAGTTTCAGGAGTAAATGGAGAAGAAAATTACGAAATTTCAGTTTATTCATCAGCAACTTCAAATTGTGATTATAATGAATATTCAGGAATTAAAACAACAACAATAGTTACAACATTATCACCAACTCAAACAAGTGAAAGTACATCAAAAACGCCAGTAATTGTTATGGGAGTTATTATTCCAATTCTTGTTATTGCATCAATTATTATTATTGTTGTTTTGATTAAGAAACAGAAAACAAGTATCAAAAGAATTATCAAAGAAAGAGAAAAAGAACTTGAAAAATCAGGAGGAATTGAAATGATTTGATTTCTTTTTTTTTTCATTCATTTTTTTTTCATTTTTTTTTTCATTTTTTTCAATTCAAAAAATTAAAAATGAATGATTTAAAAGATTTAAAAGATTTTTATTCAGGATATTTATTACAAAAATCTATTTTTCATCTCATAAATGAATATTTTTCGATTTTGTTTTTAATTTAAATTAATTAAGATCAGAAAGAAAAGAAAATTCACAATTTAAATTCTCCTTTTTTTTTTTTCTCCATTTTTATTAATTTAAAAAAAAAAAGATCAAAATGAAACAACAAAACAAAAATTTATTTTCTTTTTTTCACTTTTCTTTTCTTTTCTTTAAATTCAAAGTAAGTTTAAAAATAAGTTTTAAAAAAGCAAAAATTTTATCTTTTTATCTTTTTATCTTTTTATCTTTTTAATAAATAAATAAATAAACATAAAAATAAACCAATTTAACTTATTTATTATTCATTTTCTTATTTTATTATTTTTATTTTGCTTCTTCAAAAAATAAAAAAAGCAAAAAAAAAAAAAGAAACAAATTCTTCTTTTAATAATTTCTTATTCTTTATTTATTAAAAAAAAATAGCAAAAATGAAATCAATTCTTCTCATCTTCTTTTTATTCAATTTTCTTATTTTGATTAATTCAATTCAAACTCAAAAAACATCAAGATATTATTCTTATGAAGATGAAGCTTACATTTGGAATTTAATTGATAATTTAACAGGAACCAATCAATTTGGATGGAGTGTTTCAATTTATGAAAATGTTACTGTTGTTGGATCTCCCTATGTAAACCAAGCATTCATTTACAGATATAATGGAACAAATTTTGAACTTGAACAAACTTTGAATGGAACTGAAAGTTCAAATTTTGGTTTTAGTGTTTCAGTTTATGAAAATGTTACTGTTGTTGGAGCTTATGGTTCAAATAAAACATATATCTATAGATATAATGGATCAATTTGGAATCTTGAACAAACTTTAAATGGAACTGAAGGTTCAAAATTTGGATGGAGTGTTTCAATTTATGAGGATGTTATTGTTATTGGTGCTTGGGGTGAAAATAAAACATATATTTACAGATATAATGGATCAATTTGGAATCTTGAACAAATTTTGAATGGAACTGAAGTTACAAATTTTGGAGGGCGTGTTTTAGTTTATGAAAATGTTACTGTTGTTGGAGCTCATCTGTCAGATCAATTATTCATTTACAGATATAATGGAACAGTTTGGAATCTTGAACAGAATTTTACTGGAACTCCAGGTTCAAAAATTGGATGGGGTGTTTCAGTTTATGAAAATGTTCTTGTTGTTGGAGCTCCTGGTTCAGGTCAAGTATTCATTTACAGATATAATGAATCAATTTGGAATCTTGAACAGAATTTTACTGGAACTTCAGGTTCATATTTTGGATGGAGTGTTTCAGTTTATGAAAATGTTCTTGTTATTGGAGCTTATTGGTCAAATAAAGCATTCATTTATAGATATAATGGATCAATTTGGAATCTTGAAAAAACTTTGAATGGACCTGATTTTTTTGGATGGAGTGTTTCAGTTTATGAAAATTTTACAGCTATTGGCAGTACATTCGAGTCTGAAGTATATGTTTATCAATTCACTTTTATTCCACAAGTAAATCTTCATAATTGTTCATCTTTGTTTTCATCATTTGATTGTTATTGGGATCAAATTCAAATTCCAAATTTGAAATATCAAATCAATTTTGGATATGATTGGATTGATATTGATTCTCCAATTCTTAAAGATGGGAATGTTCTTTATCAATTATTCAATTCTTCATTTAACTCTAATATTACTGGAAATGAATATTATACAATCCAAATTCAAGTTTGTGATATTGAATCATTGAAATGTGGTGAAGTTTCTTCATTTGTTAATTTAACAACAAAAATTGATTCAGTAAAAGATTTTCAATTAGTAGATTCAACTTTTTATTCAGTTAATGCTTCATGGAATTATCCAAATGTTGTTATTGATGGAGGTATTCCTCATCTTGATCATTATAATTTTTCTTATTTCAATACATCTGCTCCTGGATCAATTACATCAACTTCAATCGATAATTCATCAACTTCATATCTTTTTGATATTGAATGTGGAAATGATTATAATGTTTCAATTTTTGGATGTAGAACACCAGAATGTGAAGCAGAAGATCAAGGAGAAGTTGTTGAATCATCAATTTCAATTCCATTTGAAAATATTGAAAATTTAGGATGTTTAGTTTCAGTATCATTAAAGATATTTTGCTCTTGGACCAAACCAAATAATTGTAAAGATCCATCTTATTATAACTTCACTTATCAAGCAATTTCAGGAAATGATTCAGAAAATTATCATCTAGGTTTAGGAAATAAAGAATTTATAGCGAAAATTCCTAATCAAGAATATCAAATCAATGTTTCAGCATGTAATTCAATGAATAAATGTGGAAATATTTCAACAACTTCAGTTACAACTGGAAATTTAACAACATCTCCAACAATTAATCAAGCAATTTCCAAAATTGAAGAAATTGAATTAAATTTCACAAAAGTATCAAATGCTAATAATTATTCAATTTCAATTTCACTTAATAATGAAACAAATTGGCAAAATTTCACATCTCTTGATTTAAGTGGAAGTGAAGGAATTGGAAGAATAAGTGGAATATCTGGAAATATTGAATATAATATTTCAGTTTGTGGATGTATTGATTTGAAATGTGAAATTTATTATTTAGGAGATCCAAGTTCATTTACATTAGAAACACCTAAATTAGGAAATATTACTTCATTAGATTGTTATGGAATAGTTAATGCATTTTTTTGTTCTTGGGATTCATTAAATTTAACAGATGGATTAAAAGGATATCTATTTAGATATAATTCAATAATGATTTGTTTATCAAGTTCAATTAATTATCAATTAATTTCAGGAGTAAATGGAGGAGAAAATTATGATATTTCAGTTTATGCATCAGCTGATTCAAATTGTTATTATAATGAATATTCAGGAATTAGCTCGAATACTTCAGTCTCACCTTCATTACCAACTCAAACAAAAGAAAGTGCATCAAAAACACCAGTAATTGTTATGGGAGTTGTTATTCCAATTCTTGTTATTGCATCTATTATTGGATTTATAATTTTGATTAAGAAACAAAAAAAAAGTATTAAAAGAATTATCAAAGAAAGAGAAAAAGAACTTGAAAAATCAGGAGGAATTGAAATGATTTGATTTCTTTTTTTTTTCATTCATTTTTTTTTTCTCATCAAATTTTTTTTTCATTTTTTTCAATTCAAAAAATTAAAAATGAATGATTTAAAAGATTTAAAAGATTTTTATTCAGGATATTTATTACAAAAATCTATTTTTCATCGATGGAATAAAAAATATATAAAAATAACAAATGAAAGAAAAATTTATATTTTCAAAGAAAAAAATGATAAAAAAGCAAAACATGAATATCAATTATCAAGTTATGAAGTTAAAGAAACACCAATTTCTAAATTTAAAAAGGCAAATGTTTTTTATATTTCAATGAAAGATTTAAAAAGAAAGAAAAAGAAAATATATTTTTGTTGTAATGATCAAAGAGAAAGAAATAATTGGATTGAATCTATTCATTATCTATTTAATCAACAGAAAAATGATATTAAACAAGCTTTAACAAATCAATCTTTACAAAATTTATCTCCAACTTCAATTCAGCCAGAGTATTTATAAAATTATTTATAAAATTAAATATAAAATTAAATATAAAATTAAATATAAAATTAATTATAAAATTATTTATAAAATTAAATATAAAATTATTTATTAAATTAATTATAAAATTATTTATAAAATTAAATATAAAATTATTTATAAAATTAAATATAAAATTAATTATAAAATTATTTATAAAATTATTTATAAAATTAAATATAAAATTAAATATAAAATTAAATATAAAATTAATTATAAAATTAAATATAAAATTATTTATAAAATTATTAATAAAATTAAATATAAAATTAAATATAAAATTATTTATAAAAATTATTTATTAAATTATTTATAAAATTAAATATAAAATTAATTATAAAATTATTTATAAAATTAAATATAAAAATTAATTATAAAATTATTTATAAAATTAAATATAAAATTAATTATAAAATTATTTATAAAATTAATTATAAAATTATTTATAAAATTAAATATAAAATTAATTATAAAATTATTTATAAAATTAATTATTAAATTATTTATTAAATTAAATATAAAAATTAAATATAAAATTATTTTATAAAATTAAATATAAAATTATTTATAAAATTATTTATAAAATTATTTATAAAATTATTTATAAAATTATTTATAAAAATTATTTATAAAATTATTTATAAAATTATTTATAAAATTATTTATAAAATTATTTATAAAATTAAATATAAAATTAAATATAAAATTAATTATAAAAATTAAATATAAAATTAATTATAAAATTATTTATAAAATTATTTATAAATTTATTTATAAAATTATTTATAAAATTATTAATAAAATTAAATATAAAATTAATTATAAAATTAATTATAAAATTAAATATAAAATTAAATATAAAATTATTTATAAAATTAATTATAAAATTATTTATTAAATTATTTATTAAATTATTTATTAAATTATTTATAAAATTAAATATAAAAATTAAATATAAAATTATTAATAAAATTATTTATAAAATTATTTATAAAATTAAATATAAAATTATTTATAAAATTATTTATAAAATTAATTATAAAATTAATTATAAAATTATTTATAAAATTAATTATAAAATTATTTATAAAATTATTTATAAAATTATTTATAAAATTATTTATAAAATTATTTTATTAAATTAAATTATAAAATTATTAATAAAATTATTTATAAAATTATTTATAAAATTAAATATAAAATTATTTATAAAATTAATTATAAAATTAATTCATATAAAATTATTAATAAAATTAAATATAAAATTAAATATAAAAATTAATTATAAAATTAAATATAAAATTAAAATATAAAATTAATTATAAAATTAATTATAAAATTAAATATAAAATTATTTATAAAATTAATTATAAAAATTAAATATAAAATTAAATATAAAATTAATTATAAAATTAATTATAAAATTAATTATAAATTTATTTTATAAAATTAAAATATAAAATTAAATATAAAATTAAATATAAAATTAATTATTAAATTAATTATAAAATTATTTATAAAATTAAATATAAAATTAATTATAAAATTAATTTATAAATTTATATATAAAAATTAAATATAAAATTAAATATAAAATTAAATATAAAATTAATTATTAAATTATTTATTAAATTAAATATAAAATTAAATATAAAATTATTTATAAAATTAAATATAAAATTATTTATAAAATTATTTATAAAAATTATTTATAAAATTATTTATAAAATTATTTTATAAAATTATTTATAAAATTATTTATAAAATTATTTATAAAATTATTTATAAAAATTATTTATAAAATTAAATATAAAATTAATTATAAAATTAATTATAAAATTAAATATAAAATTAAATATAAAATTATTTATTAAATTATTAATAAAATTAAATATAAAATTATTTATAAAATTATTTTATAAAATTATTTTATTAAATTATTTATAAAATTATTTATAAAATTAAATATAAAATTAATTATAAAAATTAATTATAAAATTAAATATAAAATTAAATATAAAATTATTTATAAAATTATTTATAAAATTATTAATAAAATTAATAATAAAATTATTTATAAAATTATTTTATAAAATTATTTATAAAATTATTTATAAAATTATTTATAAAATTAATTATAAAAATTATTTATAAAATTAATTATAAAATTAATTATAAAATTATTTATAAAATTAAATATAAAATTAAATATAAAATTATTAATAAAATTAAATATAAAATTATTTATAAAATTAATTATAAAATTAATTATAAAATTATTAATAAAAATTAAATATAAAAATTATATATAAAATTATTTATAAAATTATTTATAAAATTATTTATAAAATTATTTATAAAATTAAATATAAAATTATTTATAAAATTATTTATAAAATTATTTATAAAATTATTTATAAAATTATTTATAAAATTAAATATAAAATTAAATATAAAATTATTTATAAAATTAAATATAAAATTAAATATAAAATTATTTATAAAATTAAATATAAAATTATTTATAAAATTATTTATAAAATTAATTATAAAATTATTTATAAAATTAAATATAAAATTATTTTATAAAATTAAATATAAAATTAAATATAAAATTATTTATAAAATTTATTATAAAATTATTTATAAAATTATTTATAAAATTAATTATAAAATTATTTATAAAATTATTTATAAAATTAAATATAAAATTATTTTATAAAATTAATTATAAAATTATTTATAAAATTAATTATAAAATTATTAATAAAATTATTTATAAAATTATATATAAAAATTATTTATAAAATTATTTATAAAATTAAATATAAAATTATTTATAAAATTAATTATAAAATTAATTATAAAATTATTAATAAAATTAAATATAAAATTATTTATAAATTTATTTTATAAATTTATATATAAAATTATATATAAAAATTATTTATAAAATTATTAATAAAATTAATTATAAAATTAAATATAAAATTATTTATAAAATTATTTTATAAAATTAAATATAAAATTAAAATATAAAATTATTTATAAAATTATTTATAAAATTAAATATAAAATTAAATATAAAATTCTTCAATTATAAAATTAATTATAAAATTATTAATAAAATTATTTATAAAATTATTTTATAAAATTAAATATAAAATTATTTTATAAAATTATTTATAAAATTATTTATAAAATTAAATATAAAATTATTTATAAAATTATTTATAAAATTAATTATAAAATTAATTATAAAATTAAATATAAAATTATTTATAAAATTATTTATAAAATTATTTATAAAATTAATTATAAAATTATTTATAAAATTAAATATAAAATTATTAATAAAATTAAATATAAAATTAAATATAAAATTAATTATAAAATTAAATATAAAATTATTTATAAAATTAATTATAAAATTAAATATAAAATTATTTATAAAATTATTTATAAAATTATTTATAAAATTATTTTATAAAATTATTTATAAAATTATTTATAAAATTATTTATAAAATTATTTATTAAATTAAATATAAAATTAAATATAAAATTAAATATAAAATTAAATATAAAATTATTTATAAAATTATTTATAAAATTAAATATAAAATTAAATATAAAATTAATTATAAAATTAATTATAAAATTATTTATAAAATTATTTTATAAAATTATTAATAAAATTAAATATAAAAATATATATAAAATTATTTTATAAAATAATTATAAAATTAATTATAAAAAAATTTATAAAAATTAAATATAAAATTAAATATAAAATTAAATATAAAATTAAATATAAAATTATTTATAAAATTATTTATAAAATTATTTATAAAATTATTTATAAAATTATTTATAAAATTAAATATAAAATTAAATATATAAAATTATTTATAAAATTATTTATAAAATTATTTATAAAATTATTTATAAAAATTAAATATAAAAATTAAATATAAAATTATTTATTAAATTATTAATAAAATTAAATATAAAATTATTTTATAAAATTATTTATAAAATTATTTATTAAATTATTAATAAAAATTATATATAAAATTATTTATAAAATTATTTATAAAATTATTTATAAAATTATTAATAAAATTAAATATAAAATTATATATAAAATTATTTTATAAAATTAATTATAAAATTAATTATAAAATTCATTTATAAAATTTAAATATAAAATTAAATATAAAATTATTAATAAAAATTAAATATAAAATTATTTATAAAATTATTTTATAAAATTATTAAAAAAAATTATTTATAAAATTATTTATTAAATTATTTATAAAATTATTTATAAAATTATTAATAAAATTTAAATATAAAAATTATTTATAAAATTAAATATAAAAATTAAATATAAAATTATTAATAAAATTAAATATAAAATTAAATATAAAATTAATTATAAAATTATATATAAAAATTATTTATATAAAATTATTTTATAAAATTATTTATAAAATTAATTATAAAATTAAAATATAAAATTAAATATAAAATTATTTATAAAATTATTTATAAAATTATTAATAAAAATTATATATAAAATTATTTATAAAATTATTTATAAAAATTAAATATAAAATTATTTATAAAATTATTTATAAAATTATTTATAAAATTATTTATAAAATTAAATATAAAATTATTTATAAAATTATTTATAAAATTAAATATAAAATTAAATATAAAATTATTTTATAAAATTAAATATAAAATTAAATATAAAATTAAATATTAAAATTAATTATAAAATTATTAATAAAATTATTTATAAAATTATTTATAAAATTAAATATAAAATTATTTATAAAATTATTTATAAAATTATTAATAAAATTAAATATAAAATTATTTATAAAATTATTTTATAAAATTAATTATAAAATTAATTATAAAATTAAATATAAAATTATTTATAAAATTATTTATAAAAATTAATAATAAAATTAATAATAAAATTATTTATAAAATTAAATATAAAATTAAATATAAAATTAAATATAAAATTATTTATAAAATTAATTATAAAATTGAAATAATTAAATATAAAATTAAATATAAAATTATATATAAAATTAAATATAAAATTATTTATCAAATTATTTATAAAATTATTAATAAAATTAAATATAAAATTAAATATAAAAATTATTTATAAAATTAAATATAAAATTATTTTATAAAATTATTTATAAAATTATTTTATAAAATTAAATATAAAATTATTTATAAAATTAAATATAAAATTATTTATAAAATTATTTATTAAATTATTTATAAAATTATTTATAAAATTATTTATTAAAATTATTTATTAAATTATTTATAAAATTAAATATAAAAATTATTTATAAAATTATTTATAAAATTATTTATAAAATTATTTATAAAATTATTTATAAAAATTATTTATAAAATTAAATATTAAATTATTTATTAAATTATTTATAAAATTAATTATAAAATTATTAATAAAATTAAATATAAAATTATTTATAAAATTATTTATAAAAATTAAATATAAAAATTATTTATAAAAATTATTTATAAAATTATTAATAAAATTAAATATAAAATTAATTATATAAAATTAATTATAAAATTAAATATAAAATTAAATATAAAATTATTTATAAAATTAATTATAAAATTATTTATTAAATTATTTATTAAATTATTTATAAAATTAATTATAAAATTATTAATAAAATTAAATATAAAATTATTTATAAAATTATTTATAAAATTAAATATAAAATTATTTATAAAATTATTTATAAAATTAATTATAAAATTAATTATAAAATTATTTATAAAATTATTTATAAAATTATTTATAAAATTATTTATAAAATTATTTATTAAATTATTTATAAAATTATTTATTAAATTAAATATAAAATTAAATATAAAATTAAATATAAAATTTAAAATAAAATAAATTTAAGTCGCAAAAAAAGAATAAGTAAACCACTTTCACCAAGTTCTCCTTTTAAAACATTAACAAGTTATACTGAAGATTTTTTTGATGAAGACAAAGAAATTCCAGATTTTCTTGATGATGCTCCTGATTGGAATCAATCAATCAAAAATCTAATGGAACAATTAAAACAAAATGAAACAAATATTGAAAAATATAATGAAATTATGGATTTAATTGGAAATTTCCTTCAAACAGCAACTTATTGCGCTCAAACAATTATTGATGAATATCCATTGAAAAAATCAGATAAAACTTTTAAACCTCTATTCAAATCAAAAGAAAATCATCAACTAAAAAAACAATTTCATCAACAAGAACATTTTGAAGATGATCAATTCCAAGAAATTCAATATGAATCCTCAGGACTAACTTTCAAATTTTATCACAAATATAAACCAGAATTGGAAAATGAAGAACTTTCAATGAAAATGGCAAATCATTTGATTCAAAATGGAAAATTTATCCAAGAAGCAAATATTCTTGGAATTCAAATACCTTTACAATGTATTGTTGATTACAAAGGATTTAGAATGCATATCTCTGCAAAATTACCTCAAGATAAAGAACCTGTGAAATTAAAAGATATTCAAAATTTGCAACTTAAACAAAAAATTGATTTACTTCTTCGAAAATATGGAATTGCAATGAATGATGAAATTATGGAATCAATTCAAGTTATTGAGCTTTCAGGAAATGAAAATTATTTGTTAAATGTTGAAAAATTTTTTCCAAATGAGAAATCAAAATCAAAATCAAAATCAATTGAAATTAAAAATTTAAAGGAAAATGTAGTCAATAGAATAAGACCAGAATTGCTTGTTGATATTATTAAAAATAACACAAATCAAAATGAAAATGATGATATCTCTCAAATTGCTTCTGATTACTTATTTTCAAATACTTTGCCTAATTTTATTTTACAAACAGATGATTTGAAAATTATCCCACTTGATTCTGAGGAATTGAAAAAAGAAATGCATAAAAATGGGATTAATATGAGGCATTTAGGAGTTCTTGCGAATTTGACTAAAATACCTCATGTTAGACAACTTTTTATGATTGATATGATTGCACGAATATGCAAAAAAATTCTATTCCAACAATTAAGAAAAACAAGCAAAAGAATCAAGAATATTGAATCAAAAGAATTTCCTAATTTGGAAGTTACTGAATTTGACAAGAAAATTATGGATTCAAAAGAAGAAACGGAAACAATATCAAACCAAAAGCAAATCGTTTTCCAAACACCCAATAAAAGCATCAAAAAGAATCTATTTTCGGAATTCAACACACCTCAAAATCAAAAAACAATCAATCGGATTAACGATAATGTTTCAACAGTTGTTATTGATTTTTTCAATTTGGTTCTTGGATCTTCAGAGGAATGCGAAATGTACTGGAATTCTGTTTTGATTCCTTCAGTTGAAAAGAAATTTGGATTTAAAATTGAGTATTTTCTTGTTCACAAACCAGCTTTATTTTTATCAATGCAATATCACACTGGCGTTGAATTTCTTGATAGTGATGAATATGATTTCACAAAAGAATTACCAGTTGAAAAACAAGATTTTATTGCAATTCACCCAAAGCCAAAGATATTTTATAATGAGAATATATTTGATGGAAAAATTCCAAGCAATTTAAATGAGCATAATCAAATGATCCAAAATTTGAACTTCAAGCTTTCTGTTCAGAAATCAATATATGGTATTGAGAACATGGAAGTATCACGAATACTAACAAAACTATCAAATTTACATTTCGAACAAAAAGATTACTCAAACTCAATATTATGTGCAAATGCAGCACTTGGAGCTTCAAGAAAATTTCATGGTTTCATTTCTTTAACTTACTTGATTTTAATGAAAGCAAAATACCAAGTCGGAGACACTAAATCCGCCATTGAATGCTTCAAATACTCACTTGATGCAATACGGTTCCATTTGACAGAATATCATCCTTTATTAATCGATGCTTATAATGAAATTGCTCATCTTTATCAAAGAGAAAATAATATCCAGTATGCTTTGAAATTTTATACAAAAGCACTTGAATTATCCAAAAAAGTTATTGGAATTGCTCATTCAAAAACAGCTTGGTGCTTTTTTTATGTTGGAGGATGTTATATCAAGACAAACAATTTTCAGGATGCTTTATCAAATTTGGAAAGTGGATTGGCTGTTATTGATTCTTTATTTGGAAAGCAAAATTTTTCTGCTTCAATTTTCCATTTTATTATTTCCGAAATTTTGGTTTCAAAAAGGAGATCTTTTAAAAAGCAAAAGAGCACAATGAAAAAGTGATAGAAATCCAAAAAAACGCATTTAATTTGGTTCAGGAATTAAAACTCGAAAATGAAATTGTGAATAAAAACCAAATCCAAAATCAAGTTCAACATGAAATTGAAAGAATTTGAGGATATTTTTAAAGGAAGTGAAAAAGAGTATGGAAAATCAGAAATCAAAGTTATTCTTGTTAAAAGTATTGTTCAAATGGGTTATATTTATGAAAAATGGGAGAAAAATTTAAAATCAAATGATTTTTATGAAGAAGCACTTTCATTTTTAAAGGAAATGGAAGAAGAAGACGATGAAAATTCTTGAACAAATTCAATTCATAACAAGAGCAATTTTGAATTTAATTTTTAGAACACTTCAATTGAAAAACAAGTTATTCTTGATAAGATCAAATTGGAAGAAATTCAAGGAAAATCTCAAACTTTGAAATTTCCAATTACAAAAGAATTATTTGAAGATATTGTTGTTGAAATTTTTGGTCAAGATCAAATTAAGAAATATGTTTATGATTTGATTGAAGATTTTATTCAAAACGGAAATAAAGCTTTTGAAGAAGTTAAGATGCGTTTATTTAATTTCTAAAGGAGAAGATCTTTCCATGTTTGAAAATTAAAACAAAGCAAAATTAAGTAAAAAAAGCAAAAAAATTTTTGGAATAAAAAAAAAAAGCAAAAAAAGTGGAACAAAATTGGAACAAAATTTCTAACAAAAAAAAAATAATAAAATTTTAATTAAAAATTATTTAATTTCTTTTTCATTTTTCAATTCATTTTTGTCTTCTTGATTGATGAAGTTGATTATCAAAAGGTGAAGAATTTTTATGTTTTCTTTCATGTTTTCTTTCATGTTTTCTTGAATGATAATTATGATAATTATGATAATTATGATGATTTCTTGAATGATGTTTATTTTTGTGATTTTCAATTTTTTCTTTTATATTTTCATTTTTAATTAGATTTGAAATATTTTTTGTTTGTATTTCTTTTTCTTTTTCTTTTTCTTTTTCTTTTTCTTTATCTTTTTCTTTTTCTATTAATTCCTTTAATTGTTCTCTTTCATTTATTTCAATTTTTTCACGTTTTTTTTGTAATTCTTGTTGAATTCTATCGTGTTCATCCTTTTATAATTTTAATTTTAATTTTAATTTTAATTTTAATTTTAATTTTAATTTTGATTTTAAAATGAATTTTAATTTTAATTTTAATTTTAATTTTAATTTTAATTTTAATTTTAAAATGAATTTTAATTTTAAAATGAATTTTAATTTTAAATTTTAATTTTAAAATAAATTTTAATTTTGATTTTAAAATGAAATTTGATTTTAAAATTTTAAATCACTTTTTGTTGTTTAATTTCAAGCTTTGTTTGATTAAGTAAAGAAGAAGGAATTCCACCGACACTATTTTGAGCATCAAGAAGCATTTTCCAGAGTTCTTTCATAAACTGGCCAGTATCTCTATCCATAAAGCCAGTAAGTTGAACTTGCATTTGTTTTGGATCAGGAAATCGCGTTTCTTCAAGAAGCGCAATTGCAAATTCAGCTAAAACTTCATCTTCAATTACTAAATCATATATTTTCTGTGTGATCCATGGAATCACACTTTCTAATTTGATTTTTTTCATGTCTACTTGCTTATTAAATATTTTCGGAAATTTTATTGTTTCTATTAATTTTTTATCTTTATTTGTAAATCTTCCATCTTGTTCAAAAGAAGTTCCCTTTTATTTTGTTTTGATTTGTGTTTTTAATCCAAATTTATATTTTATTTTTTTCATTTGAAAATTTTTAATTGGAAAAAAAATTTACTCTAAAAGAATCACTCATAATTTAAAAAAAGAAAAAGAAAAAAATGAAAAAAAAAAATGGAAAAAAAAAACTTTTTTTTAATTTGAAATTTTTTCATTTTTAATAAATAAAACTCTTAAGTTCTTTTCATTTCTTTTCAAAATAATAATTTTTTAAAAAAATCTATCAAAAAAATTAATTAAAAAAAAAAATTTTTTTATTTCTTTTTTTTTTTTCATTTTTTTTTTTGTGTTATTTTTTTTGACTTTTTTTCTTTTAAATATTTTATTTTTTTGGATAATTCAATTTATAAAAATGAATGAAAACGAATCAAATAAATCAAATTTAACATCTGACAGTAGCATTTACAGTTCTGAAAAAGAAAAAGGAAAAAGAAAAGAAATTGAAAAAGAAACTGATGATGAAAAACAAAAAGAAAGAAAAAAAGGATTTGAAACTGAAACTGAAACTGATGATGAAATTCAAAAAGAAAGAGAGAAAGAAAAAATTGCAAAAAAACAAAAAACTGAAGAACTTTTAAAGAAATATAAACCTCGTCCTGGTTTTCTTGGTAATTTAAATGAAAAACAAGAAGAAGTAAAAAATTTTTTTATTTAAATTTAAATTAAAAAAAAAAATTGATCAATAAAAATTTAATTATAAAAACCAATTATAAATATAAATATAAATATAAATATAAAATAAATATAAATAAATATAAATATAAATATAAATATAAATATAAATATAAATATAAATATAAATATAAATATAAATATAAATATAAATATAAATATAATTATAAATATAAATATAAATATAAATATAAATATAAATATAAATATAAATATAAATATAAATATAAATATAAATATAAATATAAAATATAAATATAAATATAAAATATAATTATAAATATAAAATATAAATATAAATATAAATATAAATATATAAATATAAATATAAATATATAAATATAAATATAAATATAAATATAAATATAAATATAAATATAAATAAATATAAATATAAATATAAATATAAATAAAATAAATATAAAATATAAATATAAATATAAATAAATATAAATATAAATATAAAAAAAATATAAATATAAATATAAAATATAAATATAAATATAAATATAAAATATAAATATAAATATAAATATAAATATAAATATAAATATAAATATAAATATAAATATAAATATAAATATAAATATAAATATAAATATAAATATAAATATAAATCTAAATATAAATATAAAATATAAATAAAATCTAAATAAATATAAATATAAATATAAATTATAAATATAAATTCAGGCATTAAAACAATTAAGAAAAAGTAGAAGATGTTTACCTGTGTTTCAAGGAGATTATAAAGAACAAGAAATGATTCATATTTATTACGTTATCTTGAGCTCAATTTGATTTAGAAAAAGCAAAATTTTCATAGAAATGAAATTAAATGGAAACAGAAAAACCAAATTAATTACAAAAGAATCAGTTCTTGAAAATTTAAACATTTATAATTCTGGGTTGATAAATAAAATATAGACCTGTTTTTAATTATAAAAATAGCTAGACACAAAAACAGAACTACAAGTGAAGAAATGATTAATTTGATGATTTATGTTATAAAAATGCAATTAGCAAATATAATTATATTTAATATTAAAAATAAATTAAATATTCAATATTTAATTCAATATTCAATTTATTCAATATTTAATTCAATAAATATATTTAATTATATTCAAAAATATTCAAATTTAATTCAATAAATTTAATTCAATAAATTCAATTCAATTCAATATTCAATATTTTAAAAACAATTCAAAAAACTTAAAAATTCAAGATGTTTTACCTGTTCAATGCCAATTAAAGGAGATTATAAAATAAGAACAAGAAACTGATTCATATTTATTTATTACGTTATCTTCAAGAGGATTCAATTTGATTTAGAAAAAGCAGAAATTTTCATATTTAAGAATTCAAATGAAATTAAATGGAATATTCAGAAAAATTCAAATTAATTTCAAAAAGAATCAGTTCTTGAAGAATTTAAAACAATGAAATTTTTTCATTATAATTTGAGTTGATAAAAGATTCGATATTTGATATTTAATTTTTGGTTTTATTGAATTTGAATTTCCGTATTAGACAATATTTAACAAAAACAGAATTACAAGTGAAGAAATGATTAATATTTGTTTATTGATTTATGTTACTTTATTATTGAAAATTCAATTATTAATTAATATTTAATTTTGTTAAATTCAATATTCAATTCAATTTAATATTCAATTCTATATTCAATTCAATTCAATTCAATTCAATTCAATATTTAATTCAATTCAATTCAATTCAATTTAATTCAATATTTAATTCAATATTCAATATTTAATTCAATTCAATATTCAATTCAATATTTAATTCAATATTTAATTCAATATTCAATTCAATATTCAATATTCAATTCAATTCAATTCAATTCAATTCAATTCAATTCAATATTTAATTCAATTCAATTCAATTCAATTCAATTCAATATTCAAATTTCTTTATAAATTTAATTCAAATTTCTTTCTTAGAATGGAATATCCTATTGAAAATGTAACAATCATTTTTAATGTTAAAAATATGGGATGGTCAAATTTTGATTATTCTGGTTCCAAAGAAGGTGCTTTCATTTTAATGAATTATTATGTTGAAAGACTTGGAAAATTATTTTTCATTAATATGGGTTGGATTTTTTCAACTTTGTATAAAATTGGGAAATCATGGATTGATCCAGAAACTCAAACAAAAGTAAATTCTTAAAAAAAAATTCTTAAAAAAAAATTCTTAAAAAAAAATTCTTAAAAAAATTCTTAAAAAAAAATTCTTAATTTTGCTTTTTTTAGTTTTTTTTCTTGAAATCAAATTTTCTTGATACTTTAAAACAATATATTGATGAAGATTCTATTCCTAAATCTCTTGGTGGAAAATTCCCAGATCCAAAACCAATTCCAAAAAAGAAAAAAACAAAAAAACAACTTCAAGAAGAAAAAGAAAAAAAAGAAAAAGAAAAGAAAGAAAAAGAAAAGAAAGAAAAAGAAGAAAAAGTAAATACAAATCAGAAATCAAAAAGTTTTTCTTCAGATAAAGATAATAAACATGATTCTGATGATGATTCTGATGATTTCGAAAGTATGCAAAGTGATGATGAAAAATAAAAATAAGATTTTAAGAAAAAATGATTGAATCAAATTTTTTAAAAAGAAAAAAATTTAAGTTTAAAAGAAAAAGCAATTTAAAATTTTTTTTTTTTTTAGATTCATTTCAATTTCATTTCAATTCCAAAATCAATTCCATTTTTTTTTTGCTTTTTTTTATTTCATCAATCCAAATTAAAGAAAAAATTAAAAAGAAAAAGATTTTAATTTAAATGTTGAAGAAGAAATTTTTTTTAAATTTTGATTTTTTTGATTTTAATTTTTTTGATTTTAAATTTGATTTTAATTTTGATTTTTATTTTGATTTTGATTTTAATTTTGATTTTAAATTTGATTTTGATTTTAAATTTGATTTTTGATTTTAATTTTTTTGATTTAATTTTGATTTTAATTTTTTTAATTTTAAATTTGATTTTAATTTTGATTTTTAATTTTTGATTTGATTTTGATTTAATTTTGATTTTGAATTTTTAATTTTGATTTGATTTTAAATTGATTTTAATTTTGATTTTGATTTTAAATTGATTTTGATTTTGATTTTAAATTGATTTTGATTTTGATTTTGATTCAAATAGCAAAAGGAACAAAAACAGCAACAGTAAAAGAAAGAGGATTATTGTTTAAATCTTTAAGAGGAGAAATTCTAATTTTAGAAAAAGGACCAAGAGAAGTATGGTCAACAGAAATAGAAAAAGGTTTTTGAGATTCAATTTCCAACTGACTAATATGAAGGGGAACAATAACATTGATATCCCTATCATGTTTTTTTGCTTTTGAAATTCTTTTATCTTGTTCACTAGTGACCAAATAGCATTCCAAAGAGCGGTTAAAAGGGCAAGCAACATAACCAGATTCAGCAGAAGAGGGGATATTTTTGACAATAACGGAATAGTAAGTTCCTTGAGAAGTGGGGGATACTTTATAAGGAATTCCGTCAGGATTGATGTCGATCCATTTGAGAGATAAATCAAGATAAGTGATCCTATTCCGCGTGTCTTTGGGGGCAAGAACATGGACGTTTTGAATAAATGGAATTGTGATATCTGGAGCTGTTTCCACATTG
The DNA here is from genome assembly GCA_028826165.1 of Anaeramoeba ignava. NCBI lineage: Eukaryota > Anaeramoebidae > Anaeramoeba > Anaeramoeba ignava. The sequence continues at coordinate 157,923 of JAPDFW010000120.1, forward strand.
GGACGCGGCGGTTTTTTCCAGCATTCGCATGTGTAAATGGTTATTTCTAAGTATTGATGAGCATTGCGGAAATATCCTTCTATTGTTTCAAAAAGAAGATCTCCTTGTGTCGGGTTTTCAAATGTGGATTTTGTTGTTTTTCCTTTTTCGGGAAGTGATAATCCAGGTAAAACCCCTTTTTCTTGGATGTTCATCGTCAGAATGTTTGATGTTTGTGCGCCGATATTCGGTTCTTCTGTTAGTGAAGGAATTAGTTTAAATGGTATTTGACTCCTTAAATTTACGTTTCTATGATATATTCCATCATATACTGATAAATATCTAGAAACTCGACAATCTTCACCAATTGGAACTAAATAGAAAATAAATTGTATTTTTCAATTTCAAGAGTTTTATCAAGTTAAACTTTTGCAGAATATTTTAATTTTAAATATTATAAATTTTAATAAATATTAATTTTAATAAATATTAATTTTAATTTTAATAATAAATTTAATTTTAAAAAGGATATTTGTTTTTTCCATAAATCCATTTTTAGATAATTTTAGACACGCATAAGTAATCAAAATTTGTTGAATTGTTCCATCATTTCCTGCAATACAAATTTTAAGTGTTGGACTTCATTGTTTTTTTTTTGTTTTAAAAAAATCAATCATAAATATATTTAAATTCTTAAAAAATTAAAATTATTTCCTACTTAAAATTTGGAATATCTTTATATTGAGCTTCAATATTAGTAAGTTCTTTTTCAAATTCTTGAGTAAAAGGTAATTTAGGAAACATATGTGGCTTAGCAGTAAAATTTGAAATTGATCCTTGTGGAGGAATAATAAAATGATTAATAGAAAGTGGACCCAATCTATTAAATATTTTAGTTTGAATTTTAGAGTTTAAAGAAATTTTGTTTTAAAAATTGCTTTTTCTTGTTTATAATTTTCCAACCTTGGAATTGGTACTTCTTCAGTCCAATATTCATCTTTCATAATTGACTTTTTTTCAAATTTTTTTGTTGATAAAGACACCCTGAATTCTTTTTTAATTTTACTTAATAATGGCATAAATCTGTTATTTAAAATTTCTGTTCTTTGTTCTGCTGATTTTTTTTGTGTCATTTTGACAACTTCATTAACAGTATTCATAACAACTGAGAAATAATAATCAATTTCACTTGAATCAATGCATTGCTCAAGAGAATGTAAATGTGGAATATTTCCAAATGAACTCAGTAAAGTGTCTAAAATTTTCATTTTGAGTTTTTTCATTTTAAATTTTTTCATTTTAAATTTTTTCATTTAATTTAATAAACTACGTTTTAATAAATGAATTTTCATGATCTCTTCTGGAATATCTTCTGAAATTCTTGTTCCAAGAACAGATGAAAATATTAATCCTTTTGGGAATGAAACATCAATAAAAAGATAATGAAAAGTTAAACAATCCAAATTTTCTTTTGCTATTTCTGGATTTTCTTCCACAAATCTTTGCCTTAAAAGTTGTCCAGGAACTTTTAATTCTTCTTCAATTATTCCAAGTGTTTCCTAAAATAAAAATAATTTTTTTTTCAATTTGATTTAAATTCAAAAATTCCTTTGTTTTTTTGCTTGGAATTTACTTGAGCGAATGTTCCATATGGATTGGGTGATAAAAGTAAATTTCTTAATACTTTTCTGTATGATTTTAGCAGTTCTCGATTTGTTATTGGATACTGATATATCATTTTGTTTTTGTTTTTGTTTTTTTTTGATAAATAATAATAAAATATTAAATTTTCTTTTTTCTTTTGAAGTAAATTTTCTAAAATAAATCATACAATTGCAATTAATGATTGAAGAAGCCACAATGTTGCTAATAATTTTGAATTTTCTTTGTATACTTTAAGGAAAAAAAGTAAAGTATCATAAATTGTATCAACATATTTTCCCGAATATAATAACTTGCGAATATAAAGGTAAATCAATCCATAAGAATCTGTTTTAAATAATGCATTTTAATTTAATTTTTAAATAATAAATTTTAATTGAATTTTTAAATAATAAATTTTAATTTAATTTTTAAATAATAAATTTTAATTTAAGTTTTAAATAATAAATTTTAATTTAAGTTTTAAATAATAAATTTTAATTTAATTTTTAAATAATAAATTTTAATTTAATTTTTAAATAATAAATTTTAATTTAATTTTTAAATAATAAATTTTAATTGAATTTTTAAATAATAAATTTTAATTGAATTTTTAAATAATAAATTTTAATTGAAATATTCTACATTCTTCAATTGGAAGATTTGGTGGAATTTTAGGAAATCCAATAATTCCTGTATAATTTTGAACAGATACACAAAGATCAAGAAAACGAATTAATGATTGTTTTGATTCTCGATAAGGTGGTGAAAGAAATTGAATTAGTTCAGTTTTAATATTTTTAGTTCCACATATTGGATCTGTAGTACAAAGTGTTTGTGTTTTTCCAGGTAATAAATCAATATTACATTTCCAGATCTTGTAAATATTATCCAAATGTTCAACATTTTCAAAGGAATAAAATAATGCAAGATAAAATGCAGTTAAAGCAATCCTATCACTTAAATTTTCTTTTTAATTTTCAAAATTTTAATTTTAATTTTCAAATTTTAATTTTATAATTTAATTTTATAATTTGATTTTATAAATTGAATTTTAATTTAATTTTAATTTAATTTTAATTTTAATTTTAATTTTAATTTAATTTTAATTTAATAAATGAATTTTAATTTAATTTTAATTTTATAAATGAATTTTAATTTTATAATTGAATTTTGATATTAATTGAATTTTAATTTTATAATTTAATTTAATTTTAATTTTAATTTAATTTTAATTTTAATTTTATAAATTAATTTTAATTTTATAATTTAATTTTAATTTTATAATTTTAATTTTATTTTAATTTTATAATTTAATTTTTAATTTTAATTTTATAAATTGATTTTATAAATTGAATTTTAATTTTATAAATTGATTTTATAATTTAAATTCTAATTTTAATTTTAATTTAATTTAATTTTATAAATGAATTTTAATTTTAATTTTAATTTAATTTTATAAATGAATTTTAATTTAATTTTAATTTTATAATTTTAATTTTATATTGAAATGCTTTTTACTCACCAAAAAAAGGTTGATTTTTAACAGATCCTTTCATAGTATAAGAACCCTTTAAACCAAGATAACGATTAAAAATTTCATTTAAATCAATTTGATTAACCAAAAAAGACTGATTTGATTTTATTTGAGAATCAAAACTAATATTCTTTTTTTGAATTTTATCCTTTTTATCTTTCTTATCTTTTTTTTGAGGTTCAATTTCTTGAGAAACATCAACAACTTCATTAATAGAATCTTTAATTCCATTGATAACATGAACTAAAGTTTCTTTATATTTTAAATCTTCAAATTGTTTTTTTGAATCTGAAGATAATTTTTGAACTTTTGTAATTAAATCTGCCATTGAAGTCACTATATTTGTTTGTCCTGCTTCAATAAATAATAATTTCATTAATAAAATCCCTAAAAATCCTCCTGCAAATTCTGGGTTTCCTAAATTTGTCCAAAATGTTAAAAAATTTTGAAGTGTGATTTTTTGTGTTGAATTGATTGATAATTGATCGTTGATTATGTTTTTGTGTTGTTCATCAACTCCTAAATATTTATCTAAAGACATTTCTTTTTGTTTTGATAAATGAAAAATGAAAAAAAAAAATGGAAAAAAAAATTAAAATTAAAATCAAAATTAAAATTTAAAACAAAATTAAAATTAAAATTAAAATCAAAATTAAAATTAAAATCAAAATTAAAAATTAAAATTAAAATTAAAATTAAAATCAAAATCAAAATCAATATTAAAATTAAAATCAAAATTAAAATTAAAATCAAAATCAAAAACAAAAATCAAAATTAAAATCAAAATTAAAATTAAAATCAAAATTAATTCATAAACAAGAACGTCATTTGTTATTGTTATTTGATTATTTTTTTATTTTTTTATTTTTTCATTTTTTTATTTTTTCATTTTTTTATTTTTTTCATTTTTTTCATTTTTTTTTTCATAATGGATCTTTATACAAAATGTCCACGTTGTGGAAATGAAGTTTTAGATGAAGCAAATAATACAATTTATTGTCTTGAATGTGGTTTTGTATGTTTTGCTATTTAAAATTAAATTAAATTAAATTAAAATTAAATTAAATTAAATTAAATTAAAAAATAAGATTTTGGAAGAAAGTACAATTGTTTCTGAATTAACTTATGTCAGTGATAAAGACGGTAAACAATCTGTTGATGGACAATTTGTTTCTAATTCAGGTATTTTTTATTCTTAATTTTTTTATTTTTTTAATTTAAATTTTTTTTAATTTTTTTTTAAAGGAATTGTTATTGGTGATAATGGAATTACAATTTTAAATGCTGCACGTGAATTTGCTCTTCAAAATGGTAATATAAATTTAAAATTAAAATTAAAATTAAAATCATAAATAAAATTAAAATTATATTTAAATTTAAATTTAAAATCAAAATTAAAATTAAAATTAAAATTAAAAATTAAAATTAAAATTAAAATTAAAATTAAAATTAAAATTAAAATTAAAATTAAAATTAAAATTAAAATTAAAATTAAAATTAAAATTAAAATTAAAATTAAAATTAAAATTAAAATTAAAATTAAAATTAAAATTATAATTAAAATTAAAATTAAAATTAAAAGCAAGAAGAGAAATTATGAAACTTGCAGAAGATTTATCAATTAATGAAAGTTTTGCTGAACAAGCTGCACAAATTTATGCACTTGCTTCTGAAAAAGGATTTATTCGAGGAAGAAAATCAATTCATGTTTGTGCAGCTTGTCTTTATGCAATTTGTAGAAAAAATGAAACAAGCCGTAAATTTTAAAATTAAAATAAAAATTAAAATTAAAATTGAAATTAAATTTAAAATCTAAATTCTGAATTAAATTTAAAATTAAAATCTAAATTCTGAATTAAAATTAAAATTAAAATTAAAATTAAAATTAAAATTAAAAATTAAAATTAAAATTAAAATTAAAATTAAAATTAAAATTAAAATTAAAATTAAAATTAAAATTAAAATTAAAATTAAAATTTAAATTAAAAATTAAAATAAAAATTAAAATTAAAATCAAAATCAAAATTAAAATTAAAATTAAAATTAAAATTAAAATTAAAATTAAAATTAAAATTAAAATTAAAATTAAAATTAAAATTAAAATTAAAATTAAAATTATAATTAAAAAAGATATGTTAATTGATTTCTCTGAAAAAGTGCAAACAAATGTTTATTATTTGGGTCATGTTTTTCTAAAACTTAGATCATTAATTCCATTAAGAGAAATTAAATTGGCAGATCCTTCATTATTTATTCAAAGATTTGCATCAAAATTAGATTTTGAAAAAAAAACTGTTCTTGTAGCAAATACAGCTCTTCAATTAGTTGCAAGAATGAAAAGAGATTGGCTTCAAATTGGAAGAAGACCAGCTGGAATTTGTGGAGCTGGTATTATTATTATTATTATTATTCTTATTTAAAATTTTAATTCAATTTTTATTTAAAATTTTTATTTAAAATTTTTAATTTGTTTTTTAGCTCTTTTTATTGCTGCTAGAATTCATGGATTTAAAAGAACAACTAATGAAATTACAAATGTTGTTGGTGTTGCTACAGATACAATTCGCAAAAGGTTAAAATTAATATTAAAATTATAATTCATTTTGAAAATTAAAATTAAAATTAAAATCAAAATTAAAATTCATTTTGAAAATTAAAATTAAAATTAAAATTAAAATTAAAATTAAAATTAATATTAATATTAAAATTAAAATTAAAATTAAAATTAAAATTTATATTAAAATTAAAATAAAAATTAAAATTATAATTTAAAATTAAAATTTATATTAAAATCAAAATTAAAATTAAAATTAAAATTAAAATTAAAATTAAAATTAAAATCAAAATTAAAATTAAAATTAAAATTAAAATTAAAATTAAAATTAAAATTAAAATTCATTTTGAAAATTAAAATTAAAATTAAAATTAAAATTAAAATTAAAATTCATTTTGAAAATTAAAATTAAAATTAAAATTAAAATTAAAATTAAAATTAAAATTAATATTAAAATTCATTTTGAAAATTAAAATAGATTATCAGAATTTTGTCGTACAAATGCAGCAGATTTAACACTTGAAGAATTTAATAACATGGAATTCAAAACTTTTTTATCAATTCCGTCAAAAAAAAATACAGAACAATATCTTTGGAGTCAAACAAATTATGATAAAAAAATAACCCAAAAAAAATCCAAAATTCAAAATGAACCAGTTGAAGAACCAAAATATTTACTTTTTGATAAAGAAATTCAACAAGAAATTGAAGAAATCTTACATAATGAGAATGCTTTAGATAATAAAGATTTTGAATTCGATCCACATAAAGGATTTATTCTTAAAACAACAGAAATTCAAAAGAAAATTGTTAAAGAATTTGTTAAATCTCAAGAAGTTGAATATAAAAATACTATTGAAAAAACAAAAACAGAAAAAGAAAAAAATATTATTAAAGAAATTGAAGATCAAACAACTGAACAATTAATTATTAATTTTGGAGAAAATTTACCAAAAAATAGATTTAATAAAATGCATTATTTTGGAGATGAAGATGAAAATGAAGATGAAGATGAAGATGAAGATGAAGAAAATGAAAATGGAAATCTTGAAGATGAAATTGAAAATTTTATTGAAAATGAAAATGAAAATGAAAATGAAAATGAAAATGAAAAAGAAAATGAAAAAGAAAATCAAAATCAAAATGAAAATGAAAATGAAAATGAAAATGAAAATGAAAATCAAATTGAAAATCAAAATCAAAATCAAAATGAAATTGAAAATCAAAATCAAAATCAAAATCAAATTGAAAATCAAATTGAAAATCAAATTGAAAAAAAAAAAGAAAATGTAAAAAAATTTTATGAAAATTTTGATGATATTGATGATAAAGAAATTGAACAATTTATTTTAACAGAAAAAGAATATGAATCAAGAAAAAGAGTTTGGGAAAGACTTTATCAAGAATATGTTGAAGAAGCACAAGAAAAGCGAAGAATAAAAGAAAATGAATTATTAGAAAAACAACAACTTGGAAAAAGAGGAAGAAAAAAAAATGCGAATTTAAATCAAAAAACTCGATCAAGTCGAGTTAATAATTTTTTGAATGAAGATTCTTTTACTCAAGATTTTACTAATCAATCTTCTTTTCCAAATAAAGGAGACTCTTTAAAAGAATTTGGTAATTTTGATTTGGAACAAGAAATTTTAAATCAAGATTCTTATGGAAATTTATTTGGTTTTAAAACTGGAGAAGAACAAAATGATATTTCTTCTGATTATTGAAAACAAAAGAAAATATTTTTCTTCTTTTTATTTTTATTTTTCTCCTTTTGTTTTTGTAATAAAAAAATTGAAAAAAAATTTCATTTTTCATTTTTCATTTTTCTTTTTCTTTCTTAAAATGGATTTTAATGAACTTTATCGTTTATTAAGTTCTTTTACAAATTCTGTTGAAAATGATTTTCCAGATTTTCAATATTGTAATGAGTTATTAACTCAATTAAAAAGTAAGCAAAATTAAATATTATTTATGAAATTATTGAAAATTATTTATAAAATTATTTATAAAATTAATTATAAAATTATTTATTAAATTAATTATTAAATTATTTATAAATTTAAATATAAAATTATTTATAAAATTATATATTAAATTATTTATTAAATTATTTATAAAAATTATTTATAAAATTATTTATAAAATTATTTATAAAATTATTTATAAAATTATTTATTAAATTATTTTATTAAAATTATTTATAAAATTATTTATAAAATTAAATATAAAATTAAATATAAAATTATTTATAAAATTAAATATAAAATTAAATATAAAATTATTTATAAAATTAAATATAAAATTAAATATAAAATTATTTTAAAAATTATTTATAAAATTATAATATAAAATTATTTATAAAATTATTTATAAAATTAATTATAAAAATTATTTATAAAATTATTTATAAAATTATTTATAAAAATTATTTATAAAATTATTTTATAAAATTATTTATAAAATTATTATTTATAAAATTATTTATAAAAATTATTAATAAAATTATTTATAAAATTATTTATAAAATTATTTATAAAATTATTTATAAAATTAATTATAAAATTATTTATAAAATTAATTATAAAATTAAATATAAAAATTAAATATAAAATTATTTTATAAAATTATTTATAAAATTATTTATAAAATTATTTATAAAATTATTTATAAAATTATTTATAAAATTAAATATAAAATTAATTATAAAATTATTTATAAAATTAAATATAAAATTATTTATAAAATTATAATATATAAATTAAATATAAAATTATTTATAAAATTATTTATAAAATTATTTATAAAATTATTTATAAAATTATTATTTATAAAAATTATTTATAAAATTAATTATAAAATTAAATATAAAATTATTTATAAAAATTATTTATAAAATTATTTATAAAATTATTTATAAAATTAATTATAAAAATTATTTATAAAATTATTTATAAAATTATTTATAATTATTTTATAAAATTATTTATAAAATTATTTATTAAAAATTAAAATTATTTATAAAATTAATTATAAAATTATTTATAAAATTATTTATAAAATTATTTATAAAATTATTTATTAAATTATTTATAAAATTATTTATAAAATTATTTATAAAATTATTTTATAAAATTAATTATAAAATTATTTTATAAAATTAAATATAAAATTATTTATTAAATTATAAAATTAAATATAAAATTATTTATATAAAATTAAATATAAAATTATTTATAAAAATTATTTATAAAATTAATTTATAAAATTATTTATAAAAATTATTTTATAAAAATTAAAATATAAAATATAAAATTAATTATAAAAATTATTTATAAGATTATTTATAAAATTAATTATAAAATTATTTATAAAATTATTTATAAAATTAAATATAAAATTAAATATAAAATTAAATTATAAAATTATTTTATAAAATTATTTATAAAATTATTTATAAAAATTATTTATAAAATTATTTATAAAATTATTTATAAAATTAAACATAAAATTATTTATAAAATTATTTATAAAATTATTTATAAAAATTATATATAAAATTATTTATAAAATTATTTATAAAAAAATATAAAATTATTTATAAAATTATTTATAAAATTAATTATATAAAATTTTTATAAAATTATTTATAAAATTAAATATAAAATTATTTATAAAATTAAATATAAAATTAAATTAGATTCAACTTGCTGAGCAAAATATCCTATTTTCTTCAAAATTAGAAAAACAAAATATAGAAGGATTAAAAATTGCAAGTTTGTTATTATTTTATTTTTTCAAAATTAAAATTAAAATTAAAATTAAAATTTCTTTGATTTAAAAAAAAAAGGACAAACACTTGAATTTGCTGTTATTTTAAGTGTTAAAATGAAAGAGAATAAATCTTTTGAAAGACATATTTCACAACTTAAACCTTATTATTATGATTATGAGTAAATTTTTAATTTGTTTAAATTTTAAATTTGTTTAATTTGTTTAAATTGTTTAAATTTGTTTAATTTGTTTAATTTGTTTAATTTGTTTAAATTTTTAAATAGAAACTTTTTAGAACCATCAGAATTGAAACTTAAAATTTTAGGAATATATTTACTCTTTTTTTATTATCACAAAATCAATTGCAGAATTTCATACAAATTAAATTAATAAAAATAGAAGAAAGAAAAAGCAAATTTATATCATTTCCAATGAGATTAGAAAAGAGTTTATTTTGGATGGAAATTATTTTTAAAATTCGAAGCATTTTCTGAAAAACCATCAAATTATTTGATTTTTCTTGAAGAATTAATTCTTTCACTTCGTTCTACCAAATTGCTGAATATTTATTTCAAGTTTCTTATCCCCATTTGAAAGTTAAAGATGCTTTTTGAAATTTTAATGTTAAAAAAGATAAAAATGATTTAATTGAAATTGCTCAACAAAATGACTGGTTAATTTCTGAAGATGGTACAATTAATTTTAAACTTGAAAATGATAATGAAAATGTTCAAATTCCTTCTGAATCGTTTAATAAGAGAAATTATTACTTATGCAAAAGAAATGGAAAGAATAATTTAAATTTAAATTTAAATTTAAATCAAAATCAAAAATCAAAATCAAAATCAAAAAAGTTCTAAATTTTTCATTCATTCTTTTTGAAAATCTCAAAAATCATTTCATTCATTTTTCTTTTTCTTTTATCTAAACCAATTTTCACAATAATAATGAATCTTCTTCATTAAAATTTTCTAATAAAACAAACTTCTTCACAACTTCGATTTGGAATCATTTCTGGATCAAATAAACTTTGATGTGTGGTTTTTATCATAACTTTCAAAATTATTAATTAAATGAACAAAACTAGAATAAATATCATAAGCTGAAAAATATTATGTTCATTTCTTTTTAAAATTGTTTTTAAATTTGGAAATTTTCAAAAAAATTTGTTTGGGAAAATAATATTAAAAGTGGATATTTATGATAAAATTGTTTGTAATATCCATAATGTGGTCATGATCAGAAAGTATAACAATAATAGTATAATCACCAATACTTTTGGAATAGATATTCTTTAAAAACTTGATACATCTTTATCAACAGTTTGAAAACTTTTGAGTTGATTCATGAGATTCATAAAAATTTGAAATGATAAATTTAGAATTTTCAATATATTTTGGATTATTAAGTAAATCATAAGTTGCATTGAAATTATATTATTGATAACCATAATTCCCATAAAGACAATGTGCATGATCGTTTTCAAAGGATTCCAATTAGAACCGCAAAAGGACGATAGAATCTATAATCAAATGGACAAGCATCTAAGCTCATTTCAGGTTCTACTCTCCACATCCATTGATAATAAGCAAAACAAATTTCATCAATAAAAGTTGGAAATATCCTTTTTGTAAAAATATTCAAAGAAATGAATCTGAATAAAGGTGATTCCATAATTTCTTGTTTTTCCTAATACATTGGATTTGGTTATATATGAATTTAATCCAACTATTCGATATCCTGGAAATGAAAATGATTTGATTTTCTTTTTATTTTCTAATTCTTCAATGTGATATTGTTTTT